>JARHVA010004901.1:0-480000 GCA_037957365.1 Torreya grandis | reverse complement strand
TAATGTAATGATTATATAATATAAATGCATAATTTTAGAGTAAATTCCAAAGAACAAACCCTACCTCTAAGTGCATCAAAATAGATTTTATTCTTTGGTCTGTAAAAAGTCCCTTTTATTTTCTCTTGTTCTCCTCTGTTGACCCTCAATGCTTATCTCTTTTCAAAAAAATCCATTCTCCTTTTATGTTTTCACAATCAACTACACGCATTTTGAAAATCTCTAATTTCATGGCAAACCTTTCTCCCTCATTATTTCTCCAAGAATGACTCACCATCAAACTAGAAATTCCCAATATGTTTACCACAAATCATAGCTCAAACACCACACATACAATCTCCTCATTATTTCCTTCCAACTCATATTTGAACCCTAGCCACCCAAGTTGTATGGTTTGAATGACAAAGACAAACCAAATGATAGCTTCCAAATTAGGGTTGACATTCTATTATGTAAAATAAACATAATTATTATGTTTAATAAAACTTGAATTTTTATCACTTTAAATGTTTAAACAATCAAAGATAAACATTAAATAATCTATGTTCCATACCTAGTTAACCATTAGGTATTTAGAGAACTATGTCACCCTAGGTACCATCTCAATCATTACCACTTAGTTATAGGTTAGATACAGTTTAATAAAGTATTTTTGTTATATTATGAAAAATGTAATTTATTTCTTTTCCATGTATATATATGTATTATAACAATAATTTTATGTTGAGCATTTGTAGGTACATGCTTATATGGGTTATGTAGTCAACAAAAGTATAGTCATCTAAAAACAAATATATGATTGAGAAATTCCATAATGGCAACAACATTATAATCCAAAAAATAGTAATAATTGCAATCAAGACCAAAAATAACATCAAAACATGAATCATAACCAAATCATTTATGACCAAGCACAAATTAATCAAACACAATTGAAATTCAAATAATTATGCATTATTTTAGTACATAGTGTGTGATGGGTTCATTGTCGAATATTTACACATCCAACGTATTCATTTGTAGCACCCTCCCTAATGATACTCTCCCTCCATATCTATCTAAAGAGTGGAATCTCTCTTGCATCCACCTTAAAAATTCAAATGATATTTATCCCATAACCATGATAATCAATATATATGCTACTAAAGGACAATAATATTGAATAGGCATAATCCACATGCATATGAGACTCATGTACAACTAACCAATCATGTAACGAGTTAAGAAAAATAATCATTATATATCTATCCATACATTAGCATAAATGAATTTTTTTTTTGTAGAAGTAATCAAATAACATTAATCCCATTAATATTGATTTAATAAGCAAATCAAGTTTAGTGAGGAAATCAAGATGTAAAATCCTTCCCCTTAAAATTGGTCATCGTCTCAATGACACTTATTTCAAACCAAAGTTCTAAAATTAAATAACACATAGTAGAAAATCAATAACAATAAAAAATGCCCTAAACAAATAAATATGTAAATAGCCTATAAAACTCATCATAGTCCTCCCAAGTGGTACTATCCTTAGAATATTCATCCCACTAAACCTTGTACTTTGACACTTCTCTATTACACAAACTAGGTTTGTGAGTGTTAATTATTCTAACTGGTTCTATTATGACCACCCTAGGATCCAAAACCTATAAATCATTGCAATCAAATACATGAGAAGGATCATCTACATACTTTTAATGATAGGACACATGAAAAACATTATGCATGAGAGCTAGGGATGGTGGTAAGGCAAACCTATATGCAACATGATTGATCAATTACAAGACATCAAAGGTCCCACATATCTTGGTAAAAGCTTCTAATTTACCAAACTTAATTAATCTCTTCTAAGGCTTAACCCTTAGGAATACTTTATCACCAACAAAAAGTTGTCTTTCAGTGTTTTTCAGAACACCATAGCTTTTTTAATCTATCATTGGATTCAACCAATATTTTTATGATTAACCTAACCTTCTCCTCCATTTATATAAGCATTTTATGACCAAAGACTACCATATCTTCAAGCTTATCCCAACTGATTGGTGTTTGACACTTCCTTACATACAATGCCTCAAATGAAGCCATATTTATAGTTGATTGGTAAGAGTTATTATAAGCAAAATCTACTAGTAGAAGATACTCTTCCTACTTGTATTAATGATCCATGCAATATATTTGAATAATATCTTCTAGAACTTAGTTTACATTCTCTATTTGTCCATCTATTTTTGAATGATATGTAATACTAAAATTTAACTATGTCCAAATCTGAATTTAGATTCAACCAAACCCTAGATGCCATCTTCAAATCTCAATAAAAAATTATCTTCTCTAGAAACCCATGTAATTGGTACACCTCTTTCACAAATCTTTTCACAAACATTGGTACATCATCAGTCAAATTACATAGTATGAAGTGTGCCACCTTGGTTAATTTGTCAACTACCACCAAGATCATGTTATTAAAATTTGGTGATAATGGAAAGCCTTAGACAAAGTCCATACTAATTACATACCACTTTCATTCCAGTATATCATGAGAATACAATAATCCTACCAGATGTGCATGTTCAACTTTCACATGCTAACACTCTAAACAATGAGACATAAAATTCATTACATCCCTTTTAATTCCTATCTAAAAATAAAGAGGTTTTAGCTCAACTATGAGCTTATTCACTTTAGAGTGACCTAAATAAGGGTCATTGTAAAATTCCTTTAGCATTGTGCTCCTCAAATTCTCTCTATCAAGTACATACATTATGCCATTGCACCTTAAAAGACCATCATTTTCCATCTTGAATACTTTAAAATTAGGGTTCTAAGCATCCTATGACAAATTTTTTTTAACTTGCTTATATAATTCATCTCTAGGGGAAAACTTAACAATCATGAAAGGTACTCCTGATAGTAGTTAAAGATGTTATATACCTTCTACGACTTAGGACATCAACAACTCTATTTTCCTTTCCCTTGATATCAAAATCATAATTAGATATGAAATCTAACCTCATATTCAAGTTTGATTGGGTGAAGATATATTTGAGCCCCAAGTTTTTAGTCTTGAGCTCAAATGATTTCCCTAATAGATAATGCCTACAAACTTGCAAAGCATGCACTATTGTATCAAGTTTCAGATTGTGTGGAGCATAATTTACCTCATATGGTTTAAGCTTCCTAGACTCATATGCTATAATTTAACTATATTGCATAAAAACTCCTCCAAGACCATCCTTAGATGCATTAATGATTATTAATAACTAACCATTAGGATCTGGAACTCCTAGCATAGGTGTTGATGTAAGCCTCCTTTATAAATCCTAAAAGGCTTCTTACACTTCTTTAACCAAACAAAACTCTTATTGTTCCACTGAAGAGAGGTGATTAGGTTAACTATTTTTGAGAAATTTGGAACAAATTTCCTATTATACCCTACTCGTCCCATAAAAATCTCACTTTGTGTACAATTTTTGGTGTTGACCACTCTATTATGGATCTTATATTCACTATATCAACTAAAATTATATCTGTAGAGATAATATGTCCTAAGAACTACACTTTCCTATCATAAAATTCACATTTGGAAAATTTACCATAAAGTTTGTGCTTCTCCAAATGCTACAAACTAACTCCAATTGCTATCAATGTTCTTCCTCATTCTTAGAATAAATGAGGATATCATCTAGAAAAACTAACACAAAGTGATCTAGATAATCACTAAATACACTATTCATGAGATTCATGAATTTTACTGGAGATTTATTAACCCAAAAGGTAACACTATTAATTCATAGTGCCCATACCAAGTTTTGAATGTTATTTTTGGAATATCTTCTTCTTGAATCCTCAACTGGTGATATCCTAATCAAATATATATCTTAGAGAAAAATGTCACCCTAGACATTTGATCAAAGAGATCATCAATGCAAGGTAATGATATACAAGTGAAAAGTATTATCCTTCTTAATGAACATGATTGGTGCACCCCATGGTGACATACTTGGTTGAATTAACCCTTTTGATAACAACTTATATAGTTGATATTTCAACTCAACCAACTCTATAGTCATCATCATATAAGGTGCCTTGGATTATGGTTTTGAACCAAGTATTATATCAATTTATAAATCAAACTTTCACTTGGGTGGTAATCCCATCAATTCCTCTAGAAATACATCCTAAAATTTCTTAAGGAAAGGGTAATCTTCAATGGGTAATTCCTTATATTCCTCCATTTCATTTGTTATAACAAAAATGTCTGATATCCTTTCTTATGATACTTCTTCAACTAAATTATATAAATTTGCCTAAATTTCAACTTGCTTCTCTCACCCTAAATCTGAGTTTGATTCCCAAAATCATCCTAGCATTACACCTTCTTCAGATAGGAATATACCTTATCTTTATGATTAGAAATCCAATTCACCCCAGGGATTACATCATATGAACTTGGTGGAGATGCATAAAGATCTAATATAGTAGTGAATTCAAGTAATTTGATCTCAGTTTCCACTAATCACCTATCAACTTTGACATTGGATTTATTCCCATATTACATTGACCTTGCATTTTCTATTGAACCAACTTTCATAGACAACTTATAAAGGAAATGTGGAGAAATAAAAAATTATGTAGCTATATTATTAATAAAAATAGAAATGGGTTAACCATAAAGATTGCCTAGAACCTTAATAGGTGAGATTTGAAAATCAACTTGATGATTGTTAACATTTCCATGGATTCTCTATTGAAAATTTCCTTCCTATCTAGTACCCTTATCTTTATCTTTAGACTTTCCCTAAGTATATTCTATGGCATAGTGATCACCTCCATAGATGAAACATCCACTAGGTGGTCCTTTCCTTTTCAACTATTGGTTTCCCTTGAAAATAGGCTTGAATCCACTATCTACTTTATTGCCACCTGAGAAACTATTGAACTTAGCATTCTAATTCCTGAACTGATTCTTAGAATTTCTATTCATTTTCTAGTTCTTATTTTTAAGAGTGAGTTTGAAACCTCCAAAATTCTTCTTGAATTGATCTCTAACCTAAGTAAGAGAATTTTATTTTAACTCCTACTTAACTACCTTATCAAAGACTTGATCCATCATAGATGGTCCATGTACATCTACCTCACATTTAATTTGGAGTTTTAATCCCATAATGAACTTTTGAATGCAAAACCATTCATCTATTTGATATTGAGGAACATATTTTAGGAGCTTAATGAATTGTTCCCAATATTCATTCATCAAAATATCTCCCTTCTTTAGATTCTAAAAATTTGTCAGATTCTAGTCAAAATACAATTGGGGAAACCATTGCAATATGAAAAAAACCATAAATTACTCCTAGGTGGTGGTAGTGGAGTTGAGGTTCATCTCAAGCTTCTTATTTTTGTACCATGTTACTGCTTCTCCAACAAGCTGATATGCTCCCTAAACTACCTTAGTGACTTATAACTGAGTTCAGCTCTCAAATTAATTTTTCATTTCCATCAACCAAGATTTAACACCATCCCCTAACATAGTTCCATTGAACTTAGGAGGATTTAATGTCTTCATGTCCTATTCAAGTTTTGTATCTACATGAGCCCTCACATCTTGTGACACTTCATCATGCTTATGCTCTTGTTGTGCCTCTTGATGAAATTATTATTGAACAAGGTGATCTTCAGGCTCTTCATGATTTAATTCCTCAACATGCCCATGCACTTCCTACTCTAAATAAATTATTCATTCCCTAGTGTCATGCATGGCTATGAGAATTTGATCCAATTTTTTTTCTCTATGACAAATTAGTTTGGATATACTAGAGGATTGGTTTTTGAAGTACCCTCACCACTAGTTTTACCTCACACCATTCTCCTTTTTTATTAATAAGAGAGTATGAATACATTATCAAACTCATTAAATCCTAGATTTTGAGCCTCAACTCGGATACCACAATGTTAGAACCCCATTGGGTTTAACCCAAAACATGGTAATTTTTTTAAAACTTTACTTTAATAATCAAACCATATCATTCCCAAATAAGATAAGTTAATTGATATTTAAGTAAATGCATCTTGCATAATAAACTAATTATTATTCATTTATATAATGATAAATTTAACACATTCAACATAATTATAATTACAATCCATCAGATAAAGTATATCTACTGAATAATAACTCATCGAACTACTAAAAGTTTTATAATAAGAGCATCCAATTATTTTTTATCAATTACAATAATACAATGTTTTTATATTATAGTAAATATAAAAAAATACATTGTTACACATAACTAATGAGTATCAATAATCTTATCATATGTATATAAACTAAAAACATTTAAAACCTAAATTAAATGCATTAAAACACAAACACAAAATATAACATATTCTGTTACGTACCATAAGTTATGTTGACTTATTGATTTTATTCAACATATGTTTAGCCTCCAAATTAAATATCTAAGACCCCAAAATAGTTCAACTCAACCATTTTTCAAATGTTTAGACTCAATTTGATCTAAACATTTAATAAAATTTAATAAACATCAAACATTTATTTGATCATATTAAACACAACTAAAAAAGAAAACAATCCAACTGATAATGTTTATCCCTATCTTCACATATGTCTATGGTTATATGGTCAAGACGATGTATACTATAGTAATATTTATAGTATTAAACCAACCATTGCATAAATTTTTATGTTCAACATATAGTTTTAATATCAATTCTATTCAAAGAACCTAAAATAAATAATAATAATCCAATTATCATATACAATTACCAATGGTATAAACATTGAACTAGTATAATCATGTTTAATAAAACCATGAATTTAATACTTGTGTATATAACCAATATAAAGTAATCATAACTTTATGATATGATAAACAATGAACTAAATTAATTTCCAATTCAATAAGAAGATCATTTACACATAGATGGTTCATAATCATTTATACACAATCGACACTAATCCTATATACACAATCAACTCATAATAACATATTAAAAAACAACTAAAACTTATATACATGGTTGATACATAAACTAAGTTAATTATATTAATAACATTAATCCATCCATACAAAATTATACAAAATTGACTCATAGACATTCATACACAACATACCCATAATTCATTTATACTCAGTCAAAATACAATATTTTTTACCTAGTCAACACATAGTCATATATACATAGTCAACCCATAAATGTTTACACACAATTGACACATACCCATTTATACACAAGTGATAACTACTACTAACACTCAACCATTTAAAATGAATTAATATAAAGCCAACTAACAACCATCAAAACCCTTTTTAAAATCCAAAATCTAAACATAGCTAAAATAATACATAGTCATCACCATTTATAAATGAATTAAGGAAAAACTCAGTCAAATATTGACCATCATAAAACCCTATTTTGAACCCCTATCAAAATAATGTTTTGAACCTTTTCATTAACCTCTATCAATTTTACTAACACACAAAATAATACACATTCCTTTGGTTTACACCAATTAACACACAACTATGTAAATTACCAAACAAATCCACTCACAATCATGTAAATAAATACACAAGGGTTTTGTTTCAATAGTACATCTAATCTTCTATACTCAGGTTAGGCTTTAATCAAATCATTAATGTGATTCTATGGGGGGGATTCCTCCTCCCATAGGGTCAAATCTTTGATTCACTCTAAGGTTTTAAAATATAAAATAACCATTTTTTTAAAACCCTAGACACATTTCATATAATCAATGTATAACTTGAATACATAGTTTTAGAGTAAATTATAAATAAAAAACCTACATCTTAGTGCATCAAATTATATTTTCTTCTTTGGTCTGCAAAAAATCTCATTTATTTTTCTTATTCTCCTCTATCGACCCCATTTGCTTATCTCTTTTCCAAAAAAAATATTCTCATTTTATGTTTTCATAGTCAACTGCATGCATTTAAAAACCTCTAATTTCATGTTGAACCCTTATCCCTAATTTTTTCTCTAAGAATGACTCACCATTATATCAAAAAATTCTTGGCATGCTTCCTATAACTCACAGCTTGATCACCACACATAGTCTCCTCATTATTTCCTTCCAACTCATAGTCAAACTCTAACCACCTGAGTTGCATGGTTTGAATGACCTATACAAACCTAATGATAGATTCCCAATTAGGTTTTACATTCTATTATGTCAAATAAACATAATTATTATGTTTAATAAAACTCAAATGACTATCACTTTAAACATTTAAATAATCAAAGCTAAACATTAAATAATCTCAATTCCATACCTAGTTAACCATTAGGTATTTAAAAAACTATGTCACCCTAGGTAGCATCTTAGTAATTTCCACTTAGGTCTAGGTTAGATATAGTTTAATAAAATTAATTCATTAAATGATAAAAAATGTAATTTATTTCTTTACTATGTATATATATGTATTCTAACAATACTTTTATGTTGAATGCTTGTAGGTACATGCCTATATGGGTTATGTAGTCAATAAAATTATATTCATCTAAAAATAGATATACCACTGAAACATTTCCTAATGGAAACAACATTATAATCCAAAAAAAATTAACAATTGCAGTCAAGACCAAAAATAACATCAAAACATGAATCATAACCAAATCAATTATGACCAAGCACAAATTAATCAAATACAATCAAAATTAAAGTAATTATGCATTATTGTACTACGTGGTATGTGCTAGGTTCATTATATAATCTCTACACCTTCAAAGTATTTCATCTAAAACACCCTCCCTAATGATACTCTTCCGCTATATCTATTTGGAGAGTGGACTTTCTCCTACATCCACCTTAAAAATGCAAATATTATTTATCTTGTAACCATGATAATCAATACAAATGTTGTTAAAGCATAATATTACTAAATAAGCATAATCCACATGAATATGAAACTCATGTACAACTAACCAATCAAGTAACGAGTCACACAAAATTATCATTATATTTATATCTATACATCAATATAAATGAAAATATTTTACTACAAAAATAATTAAATAACATTAAACCCATTAATATATATTTAATAAGAAAATAAAGTTTAGTGAGGAAATTAGGATGTAACAAAATAATGTTGATGAAACCAATGGCAGGGGTGGTTATGTAACTACCATTTATGAGGATGAAACTAACAATATGTATTATGTAACCACCCCTATTTTAATATGGAATTTCCATATTAGGATGAAACTACCATGGTGGTTTACAAAACCACTATAATGAATCAGTCGCTAAGGTGGTAATTCTATAATTGAATACGGTAGTTATGTCACCAATGAAAAAGGGGTGAAAACATGTTGAGGTGTAAGCTAAAAATTCCAATAAAAATATGGTTTTGGGAAGTATAAGACAAAGTGAGGGAAGCAAAAGATGAGAAAATATTAGATAGTTTTAATTTGAGCATCAATGAGAGGTCACAACATCATCATCAGACTTGTGTCAGGAATATCTAACTGTGAAAAAATTAGGTCATATAGGGTTCAAAGTGGTAACTCAAAAAATGGAGAGACATATATTATAATGCTTGTAAAACAATGATTACATGGAAAGGGGGTGGTGGATCTAACATTAGAAATTGAGTGCTACCTACATAGTCTAAATGGACCTTAAGCCATTATAGTTCAATCTATAGTGAAAGATATCACTAATCTACCACAAGTTTAGATAAGAATAATGGTAAAGTGGGAATAATGTTATAAGACTTAGAAAAAGTTGAAATATGTAATTTAAAGGACCATGATGAAATTAAACCATGCTGAAGTGCTTTGAGATACTACTTTCAAGGATGTGCAAATGATGACCAAATATGGATCACCTACCAAATATTTTCTCTAAATCTGGCACTTGAATTTATATACTATACCTATAGACTAAAATCAATATTAGGATGGTAATAGGTTAGGGGGAAAGAGATTAGGAAGGACTAACATAATATATAAAAAGGCATGAAGGGAAAGTAATAGGATGTGCCTCAAAGTAGGGGTCCTCATAAATAATATTTAAGCAAATCAAACATAAAAACACTTGAGATGTATAATATTCATTGGCTCATTTAGCTCTTTCCCATATGGTGTAGCCAACTTGTATGCTTAAGACCCATAGTTAGATGTAATAATGAATGGTCCTAGCTAGTTAGGCTCATATTTATCCTTATTTTCTCACTATGTTTTGGTATTTTTCTAATTCTCTTTTAGCATAAGATCACCAAGTTCAAAATCTCTAGGTTTGATTCACTTGTTATATTTATGGCATAACCTTTTGTGATATGCTTGGAGATTATTGAAGGCAACTTCCTATTTTTAATCTTTTAGATTTAGTTTTTACAATTGAGCTACTCGATACTCCTCATCATCAATGATATCCTATAATAAAATATGAAAGGAAAGTAACTCAATCTCAATAGGGATAATAAATTTAGTACCATAAACTAGGGTAGGGTATGGCTCCTATTGCAGTTTGGGTATTGGTAAAGTAGGACCGAAGGGAAGGATATAATTTTAAGTACCAATCATGGTAATGGAAATTAAAATATTTTTCAATATTTTAATAAGGGTCTTGTTATATGCCTTGACTTAGCCATTACCTTGGGGAAAATAAGGAGAGGAAAACCATTGTTTGATATGATACTAGGTACATATGGTTATACATACTTATTTTTAATGGTCTTATATTATCATAAATGATATTATAAGGAATGATGAAGTGATAGATAAGATGGTTCAGAATAAATATGGAAGTTTTTTTACTTTTTACATGAGTGGAATTGATTCAATCCACTTAATAAAATACTCAATCATAGTGAGGATGTGTTTATATCCATATGAAGAATTAGGATTGATTTTCCCTATGAGATTTATTCTCCATGTGGAAAACATCTAAGGAATAGCTATCAGTTGAGGTGCTTGGGAAGGAGCATGAATAATGTTGGCATGTTTTTGACAAGGCACACACTTATTTACTTATGTGCATGCATCTATTTACGTAGTGGGCCAATAATACCCTATTTGTAGGAGTTTCTTAGTAAAGACCATTCCACTAGTGTGGGCCCTTGAATTCTCTTCATCACTTATTTAAGCACTAATCCAAATTATACCAAAGTTAAAAAATTAAGTAGAGCTCCATCATATTCTATACAATAGAGTGTGGCACCAAGTAAGGTATAATGGGAGGCATTGTGAATAAAGGATTTTTGTTTGTTATGAGAAAAAGTGGTAAAAGTAATGTGTTCATGAAGATAATCATATAAATCATTGTACCAATATGATATGGGACCAAAAATATCACATACCTTTTTGTATTTTTAACATTCATGAGCTAATTTCAAAATATGTTCAATAAAGAACTGGTAATCTAGAACATGAGCTGTGATTAATATCAATGAGCCAATGGTTGCCATTGTGTCTATATTATTTTTACTAGCCCTTGATATCTTCTCAAATTGGATATGTTCAATATTTTTCTTAAGGATATATACCATGATTTTTTAAGGTATAAGTTTGTGGTACTTTATCTAGTATTGATATATCATCTGATTAATAATCAATTGGGAATCCTATTGGACATGTAATTATGTAATTTTACATTATAGTGCTAGGTGAAGCCCAAAATAAGTGCTTCATATTCTGATATATTTTTGGTACAAGTGAAACCATTATGGAAATCCTTGGGAATAATATCTCCCTATTATGTTATGAATAGAATTTAGGCTCCCGATCCACAAGATGTTTAGGAATCATCAAAGTACATTATATAGTTCTAAGATTTAGAATATGTTTATTCCATAATCAGGATTAACTCATAAAGGAAATCAAAAGTGAGTGGTTTGGTATCTTATAAGGGTGATTCAATAATTTTTTATTTGTAATTACTTTCCCCGTAATTTATTTTTGATTTACATACTCAATTTCAAGCTCACTCAAGAGTATGACTTATTTAGCCATATGACTAGTCAAAGCTTCCTTGGAAAGTAAATATTTGAGTGGGTCTAATTTGGAATTAACAATGATTTTCTATGGAAATGTAATGTCATAAATTTTGGGATGAAAATACCATTCCTAAGAAATATTTTTAAATTGGTGTATATTTGTGTTCATAGGAAACCAATGTTCTACTTAAATAATATACTGCTCTTCCTTACTCTAATCATCATGTTGGGCAAGAAGTAATCCCAAAACATGTTTTATGGTAGAAATGTAGAATATTAATGGTTTCCTAGGTGTTGGTGGGGATAATATAGGTTTATTTTACAAATAATTTGTCAAATTCTCAAATGCCTATTGATAATTAGAATTCCACAAAAATGTGGTGCCTTTCTTTAAAAGGTAAGTGAAAGGATGATATCTATCCACCATTTGTGAAATTAAACATCTAATAGATTGATTTTTTCTCTATAAAATATAATTATGATTTAAGTTAGAAAGATGAGGTATTTATATAATGGTCCTAACCTTGGCTAGATTGACTTTAATGCCCCTGCAAGATATAATGAAACCTAATAATTTACTAAAAGTGACACCAAAAACACACTTCTTAGGATTAAGATGCACGTTGTATTCATGAAACCTCTCAAATATATTTTTTAATAATTTTAGATGGCCTACTTTGGTCTTTTATTTGACCAAAATGCCATCCACATAGTATTCAATAATATCGTAGATCATGTCAAGGAAGATGACAATCATTACACATTGGTATGTAGCACCAATGTTCTTTAGGCTGAATGAGATTACTTGATAACATAATTTAATTGATGAAGTGATGAATGTTGTTTTGTGTTGGTATTTATTTTATATTTTTACCATATTATATATTGAGAATCCATCCATAAGAGATAAAATCTTGTACCATGATGCGGAATATATGATCATATCAATGTTTGGCAAAGGAAATCATATTTTTAGCATGCTTTATTGATATATTTTAAATATGTGAATAGGAAAATTCCTTGTGGCTTATTAATAATTGGGATGATGTTTGATATCCATTCTAAATATTATATGGGGTGAATACACCATGACTCTAATAGTTTTACAAATTCCTTTTTGACTAGTATGGATATGTAAAGATGTTTTTTCTCAACATCTCTTTGACTGGATTTGTATCTAGATGTACAACAAGGCAATGTATAACCAAAAAATGATACAAGATAGGTATACCTAATTATGACCAAGAAAAAATACCAATAAATTCATGAAGTAGGTAAGTAAAGATTTCACCTTCCCTGTTAATGAGAGACACTATAAGATTTATCCATTTGGGATCATTTGGGGTTCAAATGTTTACTTCTGTGTTATCTTCCATAAGTAATGTGGAACCATATATTAGAATAGTTAGTAATGAGGTATGTGTATCTTATTAATCATCATATGTATTATGTAGTTAATTAAACTCACCCATATAAGAAGGATCTAAATCACCAAAGGTTGGCAAAGGCCATTTAGCAAAGGCATACAAGAAATCATGAACTGATTATTTAAATATTTTCTAATCATATGAATTGATTCTTAAATTGCATGAGATTATGGGATTGTATCACCCTAGGATTCATTTTAAAGATGGAAAACTTCCATATCCAATGTCTTTTAAGACATATTTTCACCATGGGACTCATCTTTTTCATTACTATTTTCCTAGTTTAAAAGCACCTCAAATAAGTTTTCACATTGGGACTTCAATGTTTCATTTTCATTTTATTTTTCTTTGTGACCAAGTAAGTTTACCTAATCTCAAAAATATGTATTAAGGTATAATTCAATGGGGAATCCTTGTTTATGATCACTAATGAAAAAAATATCTCAGAGGCTCATGAATTCAGAATTACTTCATCATTTTAGAAGCCATCTAATGGTATTTTTGAATCTTATTGGTCCTAGTCAATTAGCTGAGCATGATGGAGGAAAAGAGGGGAAGTATAAGTGATAGGAGTGATGGTATAAATGGTATTAGGATTAAACATGTTATTATTAACTTAGTGTAGTTTTTATAATAAATCAATATCACTCTCAAGATTTGATGGGTTACCCCAGGTGGTTTGTATCTAATACCTCATGTTCCTTTGTGTTTGGTGGTAGATACAAGATAAATAGTACCTTGATAGTTTTCCCCCAAGACTTTTCCTTCATAAGCTTGATGATCCATTATTATGTTTAGAATAGGATACTTTTTATTTTGGTAACAAGTGACAAAGTCATAATTATACAAACATGAACCATCATCACCCTTGAGCTATTATTGGTCTTGTGAAGTAGTATTGACATAAATAATAGATCCTTTTTGGTGAGAGTCATCCTTTTTGCATCATTCCATTCTAACACTCTTTAATTTGGGTCTACCGTATGATTTGAGAATTTTAGGCAATTAGGATAAATGAAAAGCATTGCCAATCTAGTATTAGCCAAGGACTTAGTATTTAATGCTAAAATGGGAGGATATTTGAGGAGGTGGTGTATAAAAATTGGATGCAAGGGTGCTTGGATACACATAATTTGACTTAGTATGTTGAATGGCTAAATATTTATTCTTCTTAGGGACATGCTCTAGGCCAAGATGATAATTATAGCTCTTATACTCTGCTTCAATATGTTTACAATATTTGTATGACTATAAATCAATAAGAATGGTAACTACTAATCTATGATGGGGGAATTTGAAACATTGAAGTAGAGTAGAAGGTACCATGTATACTTTATGTATCCAAGGTCACTTAAGGGATAAGTTGTATGATAGTTTTAGATTGAGAACAGGGAAAAGGGTATCATGGGTTAGAGGCCCAACAATAATAAGGAAATGGTGCCCTATGATTATTGCTCCTCATTGTAATATTATTTAATGGTAATAGTTTTTTTTGAAGATATAATGTAGTGTAACCAAAATTATTAACTAGCTATAAAGTCACAATATTTAGATTCAAACCATTGTCTATGAGGACACACTTGATATTATATATGTAAATGACTACTTCTATGTAAAGTGGATTATTTTGGAGAGGCCTAAGGGATGTCATATTAATTTGGTTAAAGGTAAGATATTAACCTGGAGATAAATGTTGATAAGAGCTTGGATTGGGTTAATAGTTTATACATTATTTCACTCTGAACATCAAATGCATGTAAGATATCTAAGATATATATATGCACTATCATTTTATGTAATTATTACATAAGATCATATGGATTTTCATTAGTAAAATAAGCTAGTTTGGTATTTTGAGGAAATGGGGCTTGAATGGGATTATTTGGACAAGAAGGTATGGGACCTTAGTTTGTAATGTTAGGATGTTGGGTTGTGATTAAATAACCTAAAATTAGAGGGGGGTTATTGTAATTACAATAAGGGGAATGAGGATCTAGAATGGTAACTCATAGGTGATGATGAATATTAATGACATTTTGAGCCAAAGGAGGATTACCAACATATGGGGGAGGAGGTCCTAAAATAGAAGGTGGTGATCATTGGGTGTTATTGGGTTGGCTTAGGATTGATCTTGATAATGGATATATGATAACTAGTGTAATCACCTAAAAATGGTAAATAAATGATAAGAGTGTCGCTTGAGTTACCCTATCCCTAGTCTTGCCATGGACCTATTCTAGAGCCTTAGACTTACATTTACAACCATTCAAAAAACCACATTCACTTACAACTAGTCAAAACATAGTCCCTAAACTGTCACCTTTGATCCTAATCTAAATTTATTAGTAGTCTTCCAAAAGGACATTAACACCACATTTGGGACACTACATCCACATGGCACTAGTGCCCCTAACTAGGTGCTATTGTCCTTAGTCCCATCTCTTCCCAATGGATAATTTTTCATATGTGTAACCCTTTTAATGTTGGCCTAATCTCATTTTATTATCTGCATCGGCAACAAAACCCTATAAATACAAGTCTAATCCACCTCTATTGACTAAATTTAAAATAGATGCAAAATATATTCAAACTAAGGATAAAGTTATGTAAAATTAAGGTAAATTATCCCTATTCTTCCCTAATTTATACATAATACCATCTAAAATATCCCTAAGTCTAGTTTTCAAGTATTTCAAATCTCAAGCACATTCAAGGCATCTAAGTCCACTCTCATTCCAGCATTCACTTGCACATACATCAAGAAATAGGTGGGATAACTACATTAGACTTGATCCCTCTTCAAATTATTGGTATGTAGGCAAATCTCTACACAATGGGGTGTTTAGGATGTCCATTCCATCCTACTAACACACTCAATTCTTGCTCATATAATACTTGAAAGAGAACTAGGGTTTTGTAGATCAAATCAAGCTTTCTAGGTATAATACACATATATAGGTTTTGGTAACATAGGGAAAAACATATATACATAGGTGGAGGTGATCCTGAAAAATAAGAATAGTCTTGTAAAGGGGACATTAACACCACATTTAGGACACTACACATAGATAGTGTTATTTTCCAAACTGGGTGTTACTGTCTAGTGAAAAGATGAATATCAAAATCCTATTTGTGACACTTAGAACTGATTAGATCTCAAGTTTTAGAACCTAGATAATTCATGATAGTTTGTTTTTAACTAAGTCTCTATTTATCCCTATTTATTGAAATTTATATAAACTCAAACAAGGCCAAAATAATTTACAAATCAATAGGTTAATTACTTTAATTTATTTAACTTATTTAGACATCTCAATGCTTTAACAAAACATAGATAATTACATTTGTAAAACCCAAATTGTTAAATCATTTGGTGACCCATCTTACTTCAAATATTAATTCAAACCCTAGCTTGCATTAATTCAAATTTTGTGTAATAAATTAGGGCTACCTACTTCTAATTTTATGATTTTATTTATAAAAACTAGCTAATTAAAATCAATTTTACATTAGGGTTTCAATTTATTTTACATATAATTTAAATTTTTGCAAAAAAACCTTAGATTTACAAACCCTGACCCTAGACACACTTAAGGTTTGTATCATTTTGTATTTATACTTAGATTTTATTTATAAAACTTAGATTTTAGATTCACATATCTTATAATTCATATCATCATGATAATAATGACAAAAAAAATAAATTACTTTTTATTTCAAATTTTCATACTTTCACTTGCATGCTTATTCCCTTTAATTAGAATGAACTAAGGAAAGACATCAATACATGTATAGATTATGCTTACTATCAAATACAATATTCATCATATTCCATAGCATGTTATCTTTATTCTATGTGAAAAATAATTAAGACATTATTATTTAATCACATAGACATATGCATACATGATGTTTTAAATCAACTCAAATATATTTCATATTACATTCTTTCCATAAAATGTTATCTTTCTTCTATGTGCAAAATAATTAAGACATTATTCTTTAATCACATAGACATATACATACATGATGTTTCAAATTAACTAAAATATCTTTCATGTTTCATTATTTATTTTGTATGATATTTTTATCCTATATGGAATTCAATTAATAAGCAAACCCATACACACATAGGGGATTTAACACATAAACTAACCACTATGTTTCAAGTTTCAATGTCATATCTTATGCATATGAAAGAATCTCCTTCTCCTCCTCATATCCATGAGGGTGATATATAATTTACCTCTAACCAAGTCCATGCTATCATTCATCCATGAGATGATGTAGCCTATAACACTGTCATTAATTATCTTACTCATCTTATTCACACTTCTTCCCTACAGGGTGTGTGCCTACATGTTCAAACAAAAATAGATAGGATTTTCACTTATGATGATCTTTTACAAAATTAGAATCAACTATTATATGAAAATATTACAACATTAGAAAACCATTTTAAAATATAAAGGCCTCCAAGGCACAATAGTGTAAATCATGTTTATACATCTTCAACTAGTCAATTTGTGGCAAACAATGGTACATATCAGAACACAACATCACAACAAAGTACATATATACCTATTGATTAAAAAAGCATTCAAAGATTGGATAAGATCTCTAGTGAAATAATCAGGGACATGATTAAATCTAAGTTAATAAACCTACCTCCTCTACACCCAATGAAGAGATCTAGATATTTTTATGCTTATCATAGAATGCATGGGCACCACACAGATTCTTGTTAAGCATTGTAAAGGAAAATATAACAAATAATAGATACAACTGACTCACATAGTGACACATCATCCACACAATAAACAATGGCACATATGCAAATTAAAAAAGGGTCACATTCCAAAATATTACAAAAGTGGTTACCAAAGCATAACTTAAAACAACAAAAGGTTCCAAAAGCACAATCAGATCAAGAAATAATACAACAAGCATAGATAAATCAAGTGAAGCTACCTCTCCAAAGGAGACTAAACATTCAATGTGGTATGTATTTTATCAAAATTATCTACAATAATATTATTATCATGGTCAAGTTTTAGGCAAACAAGCCCAATGCATCACTTCTCCTATTCTAGTAGTTGATAATAATGATCAACAAGGTTTGGGATTCATTGAACATCCTAAGTTACATCAATCATAGATATAGTTTATCAAGGAAAACCATCCAAATGCACATGAAATATTACCAAAATATGAATATATTTAGCTGAAAATTCAAAATCATGCTTAGCCAACAAACATTCTGAAACAAGACTTTTTAGCAAAAGAACCTTTATAAGACCATATGTCTACAATAAACATAGTTTCAAAGGATAGAATCACAATCAATATGCCAAAACACAATTTAGAAAGGTTAAATCCATAATATGAGGTAGTTACTTATACCACACCAAGTTATTATGATTTTTGATGTGGAAAAATATTATGATTTTGATGATGAACAATACTCATATTCCTATTGCAATAACATTCAACTATAAAATAACAACCACACTGCATGAGTTATTTTCATTCCTTTTTTTGCAACATGTCACAATGATGGTGAGTTTCCTAAAAGACTCATTGGTTAGTATGGTTCCTACCCTTTTACATAGCTTAAACCTGGAAAATACAAAAATAATATAATATGTCAAAATACAAAAACATTCAAATATTTAAAAAATACAAAATTTTATAGATTGTATGCATTGATATGTTTACATTTCTATTACTTGATAGATACTGCATATTTATAGTTATCCTAGTATTGTTAGTTTTATCATACACATATGCTTTACTTGTTCTTATTGAGTGCTTGCATATTCTAGATAGGACTTTAGTCCACTACGCTGATCTAGAACAACTATCATCTACCCATTAAGGGCAATTACATCAATCTAGGTTTATACATTTGATACAGCTACCCACTTGGGGGCATCTCATAAATAGTTGATACTACTAGGTTTAATCTTTACATACTATAAATTTTAGTTTATGCATTGATTTATCTTGATATTGGTCATTATTATTTATTACTTAGATTTTTTTTACTATCACTAGTTAGACTCAATATATATACATCCTAGTATTTACATAGATTTGTATTACATAGTTAGACATGCTTTCATTTCTAGTTCTTAGATTAAACTTGATTGTGTTCCTATGATTTTTACATATTCAAGGGCATTTGAATATGCCATTATTCCTTGGATTCTACACCACTTATCTATCTATATGCCTTATACATGTACCCATGTCCCTTTTGTGTTCTCTTTCATTCTTTTATATATGAACATTTGAACATGTCCTTGTTTGTGGCTCTACGCTAAATTAATTATTATTTGCATATGTAGACATTTAAACATATCCTTGTATGTCTTCATTCTTGAATTTAGTGACATGTGTCCATGTCCATTATATTATGGCCCCTTAGCCTAATTTTTGCATGCCTCATGTGCTTGTATGTTTGTTTCTTTATATGATTTTGCACCATTACACTTGTATTTGCTTGTTACATACACACACACACACACACTAGTTTTTTATGCCATGAGAGATCTCATGCATCTACCTATCCTACTTGGGAGCCTTGATGGACATCACGACCCATTCCCCTAGGTAGTTACTTAGATTTTACTATTGTTACACATTGCTTACATCTATCTTGACACCCTTGTCTAATTCTAGGTTACAATATACATCTTAAATTTCCTACTATTTCTTAGATACATTTACATTTTGATGTTATGTTTGTAGATTATATTATAATATCATGCTCTAACTAACACATTTTGCATAACTAATTCTTTAGAGGGAAGTTCTTCCATAGATTTCACACCTACCCTCAAAAGAGGGGGAATTTACATGGATTGTCATAGAAATTAGGATCCTATTTTAATTTTCACAAATACATTTTAGAACATAGGTTCAATTTTATATATTAGACTCAAGGCACACATAGAATAGAACAAAGACATAATAGTCAATTTAGAGCACATAGAGATCATATTAGGTAGTCATTCATGCCTAAATTGGGATAATAGCACTATAAGGAGCTATTATCCACTACAAGGCAATACTATTTAGTATCCCTAGCTTCAAGATAGTATAGATAATTAAGACTAGTACATAAGGTACAATATACATTTTCATAGATACAGTCATAAGTTTGGTAGTTATGTTTAGATTTAGCTTAGATTCAAGCATTTTAATTTAGATTCATACTATTTACTCATATTTGGGGGCATAATGAATGACACAGTCACTCACATATTTATATCAATTACATAGATTCAACTATTACATACATGATTCATATTCAATATACTCAGAAACCTGATTGGGGGCATGTGCATGGCACATAGTTTCCATATAATCAACTTCAGATAGGTTGATCAAATGCAATGGTAAACTCCATGTCATTTTTTATGTTGTATACACTTGATATCACATTCCATGTTTTCACCAGATTCATGCCTTACTCCATCTATAGTGGTTTAGATTATTGAGTGTCCCTAAGCCACCTAATATACCTAAGTGGTCGTAGAGCCAAATACATAATTAGATTACTTGGTTAGATAATATTAACACTTTTTGTAGTATAATTATAGATTCATGTACTTCACATAAGGGGCAATGATGGAGTCATGGCCTAATTGAGTTTTTAATCCACCTACATGAGAGGTTTTGAAACACTTACAATCTTATCTAAGCTATTCATAGAGATCAACATCCACCAAATAGGGGTGGGCAATGATGGAGTCAAAATTGGATTGAGTTCTTGATCCACCCATATGAGGATTGAGTAATCCATCATCTCAATTCAATTTATTCAATGATATAATCACTATTCACATTCACACACATAGGTTGTCTCCAATTTCATGTATTGGTTCGCGTACCTAACACAGTGTATTCATTCATTTCCTCTCTTTTTACATAGTAATTTTAGTTTAGCATAGTATTTTGATTTTGGTTATCTCATTAGTAAGGACTATTTTCTTCATGTTTCATTATAGGACATTAATTTGGATCATGTTTCATAAATGCAAACCCAAATTCACATATTCAAACTCATCTACACAAGCTTCACTTCCAAGGTAAGTCTAGGTATGATTCTTTTTCATTTATACTAGTCATTTCACTTTGATGCATTACTAGCATAAATGGTGATAAATGTAATCACCTAAAAGTGGTAATTAGATTTTAAGAGTGTCACTTGAGTTACCCTATACCTAGGCTTACCATAGATCTATTATAGAGGCTTATACTTACATTTACAACCATTCAATAGACCACATTCACTTATAACTAGTCAAGACACAGTCCCTGAATTGTCACTTCTAACCCCAATCCAACATTTGTAGTAGTCTTCCAAAAAGAAATTAACACCACATGTGGGAAACTACAGCCACATGGTGCTAGTGTCACCAACTAGGTGCTACTATCCTTAGTCCCAATTCTTCCCAATAAATAATTTATAAAATGTGTGCCCCTGCTTAGCTCATTTTCTTATATGTAAAAGCAATAAATCCCTATAAATATAAGTCTAATCCACCTCTATTCATTATATGGAAAATAGATGTAAAATCTATTCAAACCAAAGACAAAGTTATGAAAAATAAAGGTATATCATCCCTATTCTACCCTAATTTATGCATACTACAATCTAAAACATTTGTAAGTCTAGTTTTAAAGCATTTCAAATTTCAAGTACATTTAAGGCATCCAAGGCCACTCTCATTCTAACATTCATTACACATACATCAAGAACTAGGTGGGAGAACAACATTGGACTTGATCCCTCTTCAGAGTGTTGGTATATATGAAACTCTTTACACAATAGTGTGTTGAAGATGTCTAGTCCATCCTAATAACACATTCAATTATTGTTCATATCATATATGTAAATAGAACTAGGGTTTTATAGATCAAATCAAGATTTTCATGTACAATACATAGTTACAAGGTTTAGTCATGCAGGGATAAAACATATAGACATAGGTGTAGGTACTCATTAAAAATAGGAACAATACCACAAAGGGGAAATTAGTTGCACATTTAAGACACTACACATAAATAATGATACTTTCCAAACTAGGCACTACTGTTTAGTGAATAGATGAATATTAGAATCTTTTTAAAGACACTCAAAACTACTTATATCTCAAGTTTCATAACCCATATCATCTACAACAGTCTGGTTTCAGCTAAGTCTCTATTTATCCCCATTTGTTGTTATTTATAGAAATTCAAACAATGTCCAAATCATTTAAAAATTAGTGGGTTAATTGATATAATTTATTTAACTGATTTAGACATCTCAACCCTTTAACCAAACACAGGTAATTACACTTGTAAGAACCTAAAAGGATAAATCAACTAGTAATATGACCTACAAGATTATTGTATTCATAGGAGACATTATTATAACTGACTTGGTTAGAATGGGTGTCCTAACCTTTATTCTAATTAGTTTACTACTGATATTGATTTGGTCCTTGATTTTTGATTTTTAAGAGGCCTGTTCTAGTTCTAATTTTTGAGTTTTTGCTGATTTAATATTAATTGTTAGAGCTATGTTGTGGAAAAGGGTTTTGATAAATACCCAAATTTTTATTAGACATTGAAGTAACGTTGTCCAACTTTATTTCACCATTCTCTAGTAAATCTTGAATAAATTGCCTAAGATACATGCAACTATGTGGAATGACCCTTAACCTAATGACAGTCACAAAAATCATGTTCCTTATATAATTAGGTTTAGGTTAGACTTCAATAAATGGTTTTATAATTATCCAAATGATCATGTTAGTTTCAAATATATTTTAGGACACTACCTTGATAGGTTCACCAAGATCACTAAAAACTCTAATTTGGTATTGACCTTTTTTTGGAGGTAGTCTTTGCAAAGTAAGTGGCTGAGTAGATGGGTTACTTGGCTAGGTAGTGGGTGCACCATTTTCACATATCTAGAATCTATCACCCCATCCCATATAGTATGTTTGTTCCTATTAAATGATTTATGTTCTTCATATGTGCTTTATTGAGCTTGTGCATGGGTTTGCATCTGAACTATGTTCTAAAATTGGTTTTGAGAATAAATTTTGATTACTCATTTATCAATGAGGCATTTATCAATTATTATTCCTTTATAAATAATATCTTTAAATGTATTTATACAATAAAGCTTGAGATTATAGGCTATGTCTAGTTGCAAGTTGGATGTAAATAATGCTACCAGTTATTTATCAAGGAGGTTGTGTGGGAATTGACTGGCCAATGCGTGCCACCATTATAAATAACTATAAAAACTCTTTCCTCCTCTTTGTTTGGCATGAAATAATTCAATCATAACTACCCCATGTTCTACATTATAGGAAAAGTGATACACAAAAAGTTAAAACAAGTCATCAAAATTATCAACAAAATTATTGGGAAGATGGAGAAATCACTCCAAAAATAACCCAACCAAACTATGGAGAAATAAGTGAAGTAAATACACAATACTATATACCACCTCTTGGGAAGTAATGAAAAAATATTTTAAATTCTATTTTGGATCACCATTTTCCTTGTACTTATCAAATTTAGGCATCTCAAAATGATATAAAAAAGGCATATGGAGATATCTCATATTGAATGGATAAGAACATATGCCATCTAATTTGAACTTCTTACCTTGATTTCCTATTTAGATGGTATATATTACATCTTTCACCTCTTACAAGTTCTAAAAAGTGGGGATAGATTGAGATGGAATGGGTAGATGTTGTTGGGTATACAAAGGTGAAGTAAATTGACTTGGGTAAAGTGATGGTATGTGTATTGATGAATATGTACCCTATTTGTTCTACCAAGAATGTTTACCCTTTAATTGGGGTTATATTGTTGATAAGGCAATTTTTTCTAGTAAGATACTTGTTTTTATGTGTGATGATGATTTGGAGGGAGCTATGGTCTAGATAAATGAATGTTTTTTGGGGGATTAAATGGAAGTTGTTGGGTATGGAAAATAACCTACTATTGATTCATAGAAAATCTATTAGATGAAAGGGACTTTTTTCTGGTTAGGTGGAAAATGTTATTGGTTTGAATAGTTACATTGTTGACTAAAAGTGGTATGTGGATGACTAATAAGAACACATTATTGATTAGATAATGTCTATTAGGGATTAGTTATCATTTGTTATGTAAAGGATTGGTCACAACTTGCTAAGGTGGTGTATTGGTTACCACTTACTAAAGTGGAGGATTGGTTACCACTTATTAAAGTGGAGCATTGGTTGAGGATTGTAGTGTATTTGAATAAAGGGATAGTTATGGCAAGTTATTTTTAACTTGTTATTATATATTAGGCATGTTTACAACTTCTTATTGCAAAGTATTTAGAATTTTGGAATAAATGACTTATTGGGAAGTTGGAAGGATGTTTTGTTGATTTTTTTATGGAACTTATTATGGGTTGAAATACACTAGTTAATAATGATCAACCATATGTTAGAAATAATCCATGAGGGGATTTGGGTTAGGATTAGCCACTAGACCATTGTCAAATATAGGAGTGTTAACAAATACATGACTAATGTGTTAATATAAAATAGATCAGTATTGGGTGAAAAATGGAATGGTAAATTTGATTATTATTTGGTTGGTAGATTTAGCTCTATAAGTGGTAAATTTTAAATATCCAAAGCATATAGGGAGTTATACAAAGTATCCTAAACCTAACTAGCCTACTATACTTGAGAGGTAATGAATTGGATTTGTGAATATGGGTCAATGAGTTGACCTTTTCCTTTGCTATATTTTGCAAGGGCTTGAATAGAGGATAGTACAAAAGTTTAACTTTAGCTAGAGGTATCTTGATTATCTAGTGGTGCAAGGGGTGTCACATTAAATTATATAACCAAACAACATAAGTTTTCTACTGGAAATCTAGCCAAAAATATAACACCAATCTCACAAGGTTTTCTTCTTTGTTATAAAAAGGTGCATGTAGAATGATCTTATCCATATTATATGCTAGGTGGAGTATTAGGGAGATATTTTTGAAGTTGCCCAAGCTCAAAATTAGATTGCATGTTTGTGAAGTATTGTTGATTTTGTCCCTGGTTGAAACTAGATGACACATTGGTGAGGTATTGTTTATTTATATCTTTTTTGACATATTGTTCATATCCATATGGATTGTAAATTACCTCCTCATCAAAAGACAAGCTATAAATAGTTCTAATGCATGTATAATTTAGCATGTTTGTATTTATGATCTTCATCTTGGAATAATTTTGGATGTTTGAACCTTGTTTGGATTTGGAATGTGGTTTTGATCAAAATAAAACATAATGTTTGAAAGTAACGTAGTTTGGTTGTGTCAAGGTGAATATCAAATCAAAACATGTCAATCAAAGTGTGTCAATGTAAATAGTTAATTGAATAAGGGTGTGTAAATCAAACATATTTTTGAAAGTGCATACAAGTCTAAATATATCAAATGTTTTCAAATTTTTATGTCTCATAAAGGATGCAAGTGCTTAATGTTTGGATTTTTAAAAGTGTTTGAATTTTGGTTTGATTTTGGATGTTTGATCTTCAAATTTAGACTAGAATTGGACTTTTGTATTGTAAAATTGACTTGTGAATGTGAAATGGAATATGATGACTTATCAATATTTGAATTTAGATTGCTCATCCTAAGCTACTTGATTTGATTATAAAATTTGACTTAGGCTTTAAACAGGATTGATTTGGAATGTTGTAACTTTGGATCAAAGTTGGCTTTAAACAATGTTGGACCTGAATTGAACTAGGTTTTGAATTTTTAAAAACTAGAGTTTTACTTTGACTTAAAAAAGTTGACCTTTTACTTTGAAAGTGTTGAATTTTGACTTTGACTTTGGTTTAATAAGATTGAATTTTTTTATCTTTGATATTGGTTAACCTTTGAATTTAGTTTGAGTTAACATTTGAATTCAATATTGGAACTAGAGTCATAATTTAGGTTAGGTTTGCAAAAAATGGAGAATATAATGTCAATGGTTTAAAAAAGAATTTAGGATATGGTCTGGAATTCAAATTTAAAATTTGCTATAACTATAACTTGGTTTGAATAAGACAATATAATGACATGGTTTAAATAAGAGGGGTGTGTATTTGAACAAATTTTCACATGAAATATATAAGGGGTGGTTTTTGACTGGGGATATGGACATATTAATGCCTTATTGTGTTGTGTATGGACTATGTTTTGGACTTGGTTTTGAACATACAATGAGTTTTGACACAACATCAGGAATGCATCACAGTCATTGAACCTTCAATATACTCATTTTGAGAGGAGATATTTAAGGATTAATTTTAATAAAATTATTAAATGTAGTTGAAAGACCCACCCTTTCTCAAAGTATGTACGTGTGAGAAAATATTTGGGGTTTGTTACCATTACACCCTTACATTAGTGAAGGTTTTATGGTCAGTAGGTCTTATTATAAATTTTTCTTTGGCTTTCTAGATGGTCCTAATATGGGTACAATTTTTTTTTAAGAAGATATCTAGGTGCCGAGTTATTCATAGGGGGATACATACCCTACCAAATAGGCTATATATTCCTTGATGGTGATGTATAATGGATTAGCATCAAGGAGTTAACTCTTTACTTTCATGAAAAACTTTATGGGGAATTTTACTATGCCCTAAAGACACCTAATAATAATTTGTATCCCTGACAGATGTATGGGGCTAGTAAAAATATTAGGATATCAACCCTAAGTCACCATGCCCTAAAGACCCATGAGGAGGAAATGACACCCTAATTACGTAGCCTAAAAGAAAAGTGGGAAGGTATCATCATTTTTGATTAATAATAATCCAATTAAGGGCAAGTGAATAACATACTTCAACAAATTTCTCAAGAATTAAAAAAATGGCTAACTTCATGTTTTTAGGTCACCTAAACAAGGGGAGAGCATACACATGAATGAACCACACAAACACACACACAATAAGAATAAATACAAATAAATTAGATAAGTGCATGATATTAAATAAAAAAGAAATGACTAAGTTTTTATAAACCTAAATTTGAAGGGTCAGTTCATTTTAGGCCCAAATTAAAATGTTTGAAAAGAAGAAAAGTTCTTTGTTTTGAGTTCTAAATCCACTTCTTTGTCTAAGGACATTCAATTAAGGGGTTAAATTTTTGAAAAGAGGTCTTAGGATGGCATAATAATTTGTCAAGATACTTGTTTAAGACCTATTTTTATGACATAGGATGTTTCTACCAAAACACAAGGCGTTTCTACCGATTCAGTCATTTTCATTGATTAGCAAGGCATTTCCATAGGTTTTTGCAAAATAGGTAGAAATAAAGAATTTTTGCATTTCCACCAATTATCAGGGTATTTATGTTGATTGGGGAATTTATTATAATTTCAATAATGTTTCTACCTAAAATAGAAAAATCATAAAATTTTACCATAGAATGTTTTTGCCGATTCGATTGATTCCACTAATTTTAAGGGTATTTACAATAATTTCCTAGAGCATTTCCTCTATTTAGAAATATTTTTTCACTAATTATAACTACCTAAAAATGCAAAAAGGAAATAGAGTGTTTCCACCATTTTTGAGGATGAAACCACCAAAATGTAGGGGCCTTTCTATTGTTTTCACTTAGAACATACTTTTAATTTTTTTTAGGAAAATAAGGTGAATTAAGCTAATTAATATGTAAATTATTAAAACTAGAAGAATAATGAAGGCCTAGAAGATTTTTTGGGGTGTGTGAGATTCCACCAACCATGTGATTATGTATAATAGGAATCCAAATAAGGTTAGATAATTGTTAGTGAATGTAAATTAAAATAATTGAAAGACCATAACATTGTAAGCCTATCCACTAGGTTTGGGAAAGGCTAAGCAAATGATGAATAAAATAGAAGACAAAATACAAATGTTTATACCTTCATTGACATACTTCATTTGCTTTTTGGTCCAAAGAGGTATGTGCTTGGCTTGTAGAGCTAAAGGTCTTTGAAAATGTTGAATTCACATGTGGGAAACATTTCCCCTTATCTACACTTGGTTTGGCTTAAGAATTGACATGAAAATGGTGAATCTCCTTATGTATTTTGGAAAATTAAGTTTAGGTCCAATAAGCTTATCTATAATGGAGGGGGGACATTCAATTTACAAAAAAATTGAATCAATGAGAACCATCCATGTCGGTATCCAAATGAAGGGCCAAAAATGAGTCCTCATCCTCATCAATGTTGGAGGTTTAAAATTTATGAGATTCCATTTAAGGTAGTTTATGAGTTTGGAAGAGTTTTGGAATAAAATTGAAATCATGACCTCTTTTGGAGTGTGTAAGAGGATGTAAGAGAGAAGAGCATGTAAGAAGGTGTAAGGGTGTGTAAGAGATTGCTTTCACTCCTCTTATTTCCCATTGACTTCACCTTATGATGTCATAAGATGAAATAATAAAAATGATTTTTGATTTTAGGAAATATAAGTTTCCAAAAATCCATGGAATTTTACTTTAAAGGAATGATTAGATTAATTAATCATGTGATTAATTGAAAAATTAGAAGAATTGTAAATTTGTAATGTCATTTATCTAATTAAATGTTTATTTAATTATTCCATAATAACACTTTCAAAGAGTCAAGGTCATTTGGGGTACATTTTATAAAATTGTTTTGGCATTATAGTGTATTTCCCTAATTAAGATCATGTTGTTACAAATTCGGATTAGATCACAAGTTGTATAGGTAAATTGGATCAATTAATGATTTATATTTGCATGTGGTTACAAAGAGTAATTCCAATTGTAGTTTATATATGGAAGTGATGAAAATTAAGTATCTATAGATGTTGGTGTGAATTCATGGGATTGTTCATTGACTAACACATCCCACTAGTAAATCACTTTAATGGTGCCTATAAAAAGAAGATGATATGCCTTCAAATCTTCATAATATCCAAAAAAGATACAAGGATGATCATTCCTTTCCATTTATTTGAATTTTTCATGTGGAATGTGCACCCATGCATTACATCCAAAAACTCATAAATTAGAAACATCATGCTTGACACTAGGCCAATTTTATTTAGGAATCCTATTTTTCAATGCAAAGTAGGGAGTGAAATTTTCAATGTAGGTTGTACATTGATTTAACTCAACCTAATACTATAGAGACTAGCAATTGGAATGTACCATGAAATTGTCCATTTCCTTTAATGTGCATTTTTTTCACTCAACTATACCATTTTGTTGAGGGATGTAAAGTATAATATGTTGAAGTTGAATATCTACTTGTTTATAGAATTTAATCATCTAATTATTGGAAAATTATTCTCCAATCTATTCTTAGATGTTTAATTTATCTCTCTAATAGTTTTTTCAACAAGGGCATTGAAAATTTTGAAGTGCTCAAAGACTTCAATTTTGTATTTTAGAAAGTAGACCAAAGTTATATGAGAGAAATAATCAATGAATGTAAGCACATACTTATGTTTCTAAAAAGAAACATTAGGAAATGACATAAGATTATTATGGACCATCTATAATATTTCACTTGCCCTTAAGGATTTGCCTTTTAGAAATGGATCCCCATGTTGTTTTCTAAACTACATAATTAAAAGAGACCTGGGGAACCCCATAACCATGTGGTGCTTATTGAGGTCCTGTAATGAGAAATAGTTCAGATATATAAAATGATCATGTAAAATTTTACTCAAGTCATTTTCATGTGTAATCATGACTTTTGAAGGTTGAGTGAACACAAAGTTCTCATTTTTTAAAATTGTACTAGATGATCAACCTTTCTAGTGTTGACAATAGTAGACTGGTCTTTGATATATCTGATGACAACATTGGTAGGTGTAAAATCAATGGTTTCACCTTCACCTATATGTGTGATTTGATATATGGAGATGAGATTTGAAGATAAATCTAGAACATAGAGAATATTTTTGAATACATTATTCTCCATCTCAACTTTCCCTTCACCCTTAATAACTAGAGGGATAAATTTCTCCACAAAAATTTTAGTTGTGTGACATTGGTTAAGATTTTAAAATATTGAGCCATCATGCACCATATGGTGAGAGGATCCTAAATATAGAATATTTTTAGACATGTGATCTTATTATTACAAAAAATGTTCCTCTAGTATTGGGAGGAGGACTTTATATTTTTTCCACCTTTGCTTCTAATTATGCCTTTTTTTGAAATATTGATGTTCAACATGGTCTAGTTTCTTACACCAATTACAACAATTTTGGTTGACATTTGGCATTTACTTTCCATTTGCCTTTGTTTTGGATTGAGAAAGGATTTTGTTAAGCTAATGGATTTCCATTAGTATTGGGCTTTGTTTTCCCCTTTTTATTGATAGGGTCCTTCCTTTACCAGAGTTGAGTTGTGATGTTACATTAGTATTATTGACCACTAATACCTATTTTTTAATACCTTCAAGTCAAATTTATCCAATAAAAATACATTTTTATTGTTCTCTTTGAAGTTTCTCATATGCATATCCCATATAGTCTTGATGTGTATAGTAGTTTGAAACAAAAACTAAGGATACCCTAATTTATAAAAAATATTAATAATGAGTTTTTCATTAGTCTTGGTTTCCTTCATCTCAACAAGTAGAAGCCTCAAATAATTGAATTGAGTGATGAAGTCCTCAATGTGAGGATAATTGTCTAGACTAAGAACATTGAGCTCATTTTATAGTAGGCATGTCCTCATCTTACTTTTCTTTCCAAAAATATCTACCAAGTGTAGATGTTATTTTATGATTATGTAGCACCTCAGTCTTATACACTTGGAAAATTCAAACATTGGGTATTCCTCATAGCTCTACACACGCCTTATTTCTACAAGCCTCACATTTGCTATATCTTATGCCCCTTAGCCCTATCTCTTAGTTTTAACATTCTTATATTGATGACATAGACATCCCATATTGCCTAAAATTATTAAAATGTACTTATATTATACCTCGACAAGTTCTGAGCCTATGCTTGCTCTCCTTTTCTTTGGACACTAACATCTCAAATAAAAAATAATATCAAGGTTATTATCTTACCCCAATACAAGTTTCTAATTCCATCAAGTCATCCAATATGAAAATGAAATGTATTATAATGGTTACCCTAAGTGATTAAATGTGAGTTATCTCCTAATAGGATTGGTATAAATAAAATATCAACCCTCATTCAATTTTCATCTACAAAACCTAGCAATCAGACCAAAAGAGCACTCAAGAAGCACTCAATTTAATAAAATATTTCCTATTTTCCCATGTTATAATATTAGTCAAAGGAATAACCTAGATATATATTTGAAATACTAAAATAGAACTCTAAGGTCATATTTTCTAATTTATAAGCTAGGTCATTATTGTTTTGCTTTACACATTGCATGATTCACACACAATCTAACATATAGGGGAGAACTACATGAGTCTAAGGCCCTCTTATAGAGTATTAGATATGTATATAGTTCCCTTTAACAATGGGGTCATTATAGTTATCTCAAAACTATGTGCTCACTAACCCATTTTCCCCCAAGGTCACATCGAAGATGAAAAGCTAGGGTTTTACCATTTCATTAGAAGAAATAGTCAATGACATAAATTTTAATGCACTTGAGTGAAGTTTAATCAAAACCCAAAATCATCCAAATATTCATATCCTATTTTAGTTTATATTATATACTAGACATTAATGTCAAACTCAGACACTAACACCAACACAACCATCCCAAACTAACATAATTGTCTAGAGAGTAAGATGCACTAGATTTATAATCTAATGACTAATTTAGAACTATATTCTTACCTAATTTATACCTATACCAAATATAAATTTTTATTAGCATCAGAACTAGGTAAGTACTCTATTTTATTTCATTTATATATCTAACATAGTTATACATTCCATTAATATCCAATCTTAGTTTTATAAATTAAATATATGGTGCATCAAAGTTTAACACATTAATTAGCATGCTATAGATCTAATATTAAACCTTGTGCCTTATCATTTATATATCCTTAACCCTATTTACCAAAGTAAGATAACCTCCATGATTCAAATTAGGGTTAAAATTATGGAAAACCTGACTTGTGAACATCAAACCCTAGGCCACTTAGGGTTTTATGATTTTTTTATTGTTGTACTATGTTTCAAATTTTTAAATTTTAATTTGTGAAGCAAAGGAAAATGTTAGTGAAAAAACTTGATTCTAAATGGAGGATATATAAACATTTATTACTCATCTAAATAGTAATAAGGTATTAATAGATGTATTTTTGTATGTTACAAGAGATGAAATAAGAAAATGCGATAAAACCAAGGCTACCTCACCTAGTAATGGTGAATCCATAGTAGGTACTAAAACTAAGCCCAAATTACAACTTAATAAATCTATTGGGGGAAAATATTATGTGTTCCAATATTTGTTCCATAAAACTACTATAGATACATCTATTATGAAATTACCTATTATTTCAACACAAATACTAATTGTAATGTCTATTACTAGTCAAAACATGTTTCTAGCCCCTATAGTGACTACTCAAATTGCTAATCAAAATCCCACTAGATAAGGTTATAAACATTAAAAAAAAGGCTTAAAAGTATTCACATGTTATATATCTACACTATGTGTTACATAACCTTCTTGTACTTGAGATATATTTTCACCCTTTGCCAACTAGATTTGTTTCACCTAAGTTCACATTTTATGATGGAAATATTTCAATAGTTAAGGTAATACCATGACTCTAAAGTCATGATATTATGTAATACCACTACTTATCATGAAATATAATAACGTATCATGTAAAATCATAACTAGAAACATAAAACTGCAACTAGAAATGCAATACCGTAATTGGAAACACAAAACCATTTTTGGAAATGTAATACTACAACTAGAAACACAAAATTGTAACTAGAAATGTAATACCACAACTCCCTAATTATATTATTCTTAATAATTTAACTTACTTTACCATAATACAACTATAAATAAAAATTAAAACTCCCTAGTTGCATTATTATCAATAATGCAACTCACTTTGCAATAAAGCAACTGCCTAGTTGCATTATTATTACTAATGTAATTTAATTTGTAATAATGCAAATAAATTTGCAATAATGTAACTAGGAGTTGAATTAATTCATTTGGGAGTTAAAATATCATAACTTATCACACAAAATTTCCACTTATCATGCAATCTCACTACTTTTCATGTAACATCACTATTGTAAAGTCATTATAATGTGTAAAATCACAATTCCAAAGAGTAAAATACAAATCAAATTTGAGATTTATAGTAGAACATTTATGATCCTTCAATCTCCACTTTTTTGGTCAACAACATTGGATTTTGACATGAAAATTATCAAGAGGATGTCTTAAAATGCCTTGAGAACAACTTTATGGGGTGCTAAGTCCCATTGAGCATGTCATGATGTGAACAAAAAATACATAGAGAGGAGGTTATTGTAGTGTTAGTCCAATAAAGAAAATCTAAATAACATATTAAAATATTAAAACCTCTAGACTAGACATTAGGTAGAACATAGGTAACAAACATACAAATGAAAGCACAACTAGAACACACAAAAAAAAAACACTCTTTTACCTTCCTTGGAGTTCTAAATGTCTTATTGAAGTGGCTTTCTCAGTTTGTACATCAAGAAATCTTCATCAATGGAGCTTTGTTTGCTTTACCTTTATTTGACACCTTGGATCGGCTACTTGGCTTATGAATTTGGCATAGTAACATTACTTGAAAGGGTTATTTGCATATATTTTATCATTATAACATTACACCAATATATCTTAGATATCAATAGGTATGGCCTTGTATTTATAGCCTCAAAAGTTAAATCTCACCCAAAGTGAGTTAAGGTTGAGTTTAAACATAGAATGGGTTCAAACTAACCTTAGGTGAGTTGAGGCTAACCCCAATTGAGTTAAAATTTGTCATGTAATTATGATTTTCAATTACTAGGCATGGATCTCAAATTAGATATTTTGGAAGAGTTTGACAACTTATAAAGGCAACAATGAAAAGGCTTGATATTTTGATTTTTGAAATTTTCATTTTTAGATATTCATTAATTTCAAACATATAATTAAACTAATCATTTAATATTGTTTAATTATATGATTCAATTTAATTAGAGTTTTATCTCTTTTAATAATTTGATAAAGTGCCTTGCTTAATGGGTCCATAGGCTAGACTATCATTTGCTAGGTTGTAAGGTGGTTAGGGATGAATTTGTGAGAGGTTATTATTAAGTATAGGATAGTATCCTAAATAGGGATGCCTCAACATGATTTTTGAGAATTGATGAATGATACATGGCCAAAATTTAGACATTTAATGATTCTTAGGCTTAATTTGCAAAGTTTGGTAGGAATCAATCTAAAGTCCAGTCGAAGGTAGTTATGGTTAGAATTGGATGTCTATAGTTTACCCTTGTTTGGGAAGGCATTATAAGTTATAAGTATAATATCATATTCTCAAATAATGAAAACTTCTTGTATTCCTAATACCCCAACAAGTGATGGACGAGCTCTAGATTCCCCCTCAAGGGAGTAGTCAATAAAGAAGGTTGGCGATTGGTCCCTCAAGAGAAGGAAATGATGGGACAAAAAGGTAAAAAGGGGTGGAAAAGACTAATTTTCCCACACTCAATTATAATTAGTGGCATAGTGAGATTACCCAATTGGGCATATAAAAAGGATGGTTTGACCAAAGGTAGTTATAATCATAATCATAATGAGATAACAAAGATAATGACTTGCACAAAGGTGGTTATAATAAATAGCTAAAATAAAAGGTAACAAGAGAATGATTTCCTCAAAAGTGGTTATAACTATTAGCACAATGAAAATGTGCCCCTATTGGGTAGAAGAATGATAATGATTTTCCCAAAGGTGGTTATAATCATTAACATCCAGATAGATCAAAACACAATGATTTGCCCAAAGGTAGTTATAATCATTAGCACTAAAATTTGAAATGAAACATAATGGTTTGCCTAAAGGTAGTTAGAATCATTGGTACTATGGGTGGGATAATACAGAAAAATGGGAAATGGGGATTACGTAATTAATCCATACTCATGAACTAAGAGTAAGCCAGTATAGAGGATAAAATTGAATTTAGGCAACCTGCTAGTATAGAGATGCATGCCCTAATTAGAAAGGATTAAAATTCATTCATGATTTAGTTAATCTATATTAGGGAAATGATTTAGGTAGATTGAGAATTTTTTAGGTAACCAAGGAGAAGTACCATAGCCTCATTGATTGTAAGAGTTTCCAAGTTGATTTTTATTTTAGCATGTGATAGTAGGCATCATGATATAAAACACCATGATAAGTAAGCCAAAATATACATAAGTATTGACATGCGATCCAAAAAAAATTGAGAACAATGCACCCATGATAAAAACCATGATGATAATGTTGACATGTGAATATGGATGGACTTAAGTATAATGCATAAGGAATCACCTAATGAACATAAGTATAATAAGTCAAGGCATAATAATGAATTAAAATAAATAGATAAACAAGCAAACAAAAATACAAAAAAAATCAAGAAATGGAAAGAAAGATAAAACAAAACAAAATAACAAGAACAAAAAAAACAAACATAAACAATGGTTAATCACAATGTTAACACAAATAGAAGATAAAAATAAATGACACAAGGTTTCTCCTAGGCTATAGGGAAACAACCACACAAATAATATGACAAACATTGCCCCTAGGCTATAATAAATAATCAAAACAAATAAACAAAAATGGGTGGAATGAAAGAAAAGGAAGGGGTAGTCGAGTTGACTCCAGATGCACTAGGCAAGTGGAATATGCCTACATAGTTCCATGGATGCAAGGTCCAATATAAACTTCAATCCAAATGTATTTCTCTTAGGATATGGGATATAAGAAAATGATGATCGAGGAAAACATGATTATGTTAAAGAGGAATAATGGCAAGGGTCTCATAAAATAGTGAGATCATTGAAATGAATCTTAGTAATCATTAATGTATAAAAGTTGAATACATAATACATAACATAAAAACTCACAAAATAGAAAGAGCATAAGGATTAGGGGCCAAAAAATAGGGGGAAATTAAAGATAAGTGGTTACTTGTGAAATAGTGAGGATTCCCAAAATCTTGAAGGCAAAGAAGTTGTCAAAAATAATTTTGTGATTTTTAGGATTTTCTAGATCATTTAAAAATATTTTTAGAATTTTATATGTATCTCAAATTGATTAAGGATTATGAGAGACTTAACACTCCAACTCTTAAAATGGTGAGAGCATTCAAAATTTTAAATTTCTCACAAAATGGTAAGATCATGGTAAAGGGTGACTGAGCTAACCTCAATGTAAATTGAGCACTACCTACATAGTCCTAGAATGAGTCTTCAAGTCACTATAGTTCTACTTTAAAATAGAGGAATATAACTAGGTAGCATAAATTTCTTGATTCGTCAAATGGCATAGTATGGAATAGGAATGGAAAAGTGGGACTTCAAGGCATGATAAATAATTTGTTCTTAATTTTCCCATAAAAAATTATAATTAGGTAACAATGACATAGGTCAATTATACTAATTTTCCCCGAGGTAGTTACAATTAGTAGCACAGAGTGGGATACTGATTTCCCAAAGGTAGTTATAATTAAGAATATTTTAAATGAAATGAAACAAGAAATAAAGGATGCAACTGCCAAACCAATGTCACACTAATATGAAATACTACCTCTATCTAGAATACTGAATCAACTTTAGAAACTTGATCTAAATCCTTTTGATGAAGGTGCATGAAGAACTAGTGGAATGGAACCAAGGTCAAAGGGGTTGGGTAGGGATGGTAAAAAACACTTTGGTTAATAGGTTAGGTAAGGTAGAATAGTATAGGGTATGGTGCAAAGAAGATGACAAGATGGAAATTGGATATAATGGTAATAGGGTTGCCCCTAAGTGACAGGGTAAGGTAAATGGTAGGGTATGAAATAATGACAAGAGGAATGGGAAGTTAAAAAGGCAAGGTAAATATATGGTTTTATTATTCCTATTGATGTGGAGATGTACATCCTAATCAATATATGATATAACTAGAATAGTTAAATGTTTAAATTGTTAGCCCACACCTCTTCTAAATAGTTTCTTTATCAAGAACTTGTTATATATTTGGACTCTAATAATTTTTTTGTGACCTTTTTAGTTATTGATTTTGTTTCCTTAAAACATTAAGATAAGATGTATTCATAACCTCTATAATGGAAAGTACAACCAAGGCTGGTAAATATAAATAAATATTAGCTAATAGATTTGATTTGGCAATGTAATACAGGTGTAGAATGAATAAATAGATTATAATGGAATGTATAATGGGGTAAATATAGATAAATATTAGCTAATAGGTTTGATTTGGTAATGTAATATAGGTCTATAATGAATAAATAGATTATAATGGAATGTATAATGGTTGGGTAATAAATTAAGATTAGGATTTTTAGGCACACACAATGTTACTAATTTTAGATTCAACATAACTTTGGTTATGGTAGGGTAGAAGACTTATAAATATGCTCTCGATAAGACCAATATATTTTTTTGGCATTTGGGTATGAGAGTAACTACCATTGGATTATCTTATATATTGGAAATTATATTGATGTTATCTTTGATAATGTCTTAATCAAGTAGTGAATAACTATTATGCTTAGCTATTGGCTCTAGAAAAGGTTTTTATCAATAAAATTATCTTAATTGTCCCATCATGCCTCTGAGAAGGTTTCACTAAGGAATGTTGACTTTTGACTTTGATTTTATTCTAGCACCTCTAAAAAGGTTTCGCTAGAAGATGTTAAGTTTGGACTTTGATTGCCTCCTAGCAACTTCAAAAAGGTTTCACTACGGATTATTCTTCTTCTGCATGAATATGATCTTGGCCTCCCTGATATTCTATAACTGATATGTCACCATGGATGTAGTTTAACAAGGTATGATTCTATCAATCCCAATCAACACTTATGGGAGGTGGAATGTCAATATAGTGGCTATGTTGATTGGTTTTAATGGAAAATGGAATGGTAAGAGGCAACATAATCCTCAAAAAAGATACTAGGATAACTTGTGTTGATGTTGAAGTAATCATCCTAAAAAACTATAGAAGGATCACAAATATATTCTAACTGATCTAAAAGGCATGTGTAACTAATATTGTAACAATAATGAATGTCTTTTGATTTTAAAGCTAAGTCTGATTCAAGGGACTCTGAATCCAATATTAAGGGTGATTTTGATTCCACTTGTGATGCTAAATTAGATATTAGTTAAAAAATAGAACCTAACTTCAATGTTGATTCTTCATCTACTGTGGATGCTATTACAATGAAGTCTTGCTGAATGTTTGGTATTATACAAGTAATGGCCTATGATGGCATAATGAGATCTTTATAAATAGGCTCAACTAATAAGGACTCCATGAAGACTGGCTTGTCAATGTGAGAATCCTCAATAAGGGGGAAAAGGTTAAGAGATAAATCCCCATAGACTGGCTTGTCAAATGGGGGCTCTTTAAAAATAGGAGAATGGTGGAGATAATGATTTACCCAAAGTCAATTATAATCATTAATACATGACTTAATAAAGACTAGCTTGTCAGAGTGAGACTCCTCGACAATAGGTAAAGGATCAAAAGGTGATTCATCATAGGTTGACTTGTCATAAATAGGTGTTTCAATAAAAACATCATGAAATGGTTGGTTAGCTTGGACTTGGTTTATAATTGGTTTTAAAATATCAATTTGGAACACATATTTGTATTTAAATGATGGCTCTTAGAGAGGTATTGACTAGATCTATTATGGCTCAATAACTGACATGGGCTTTCCAAGGTGGGGAAATGTTAGCACTAGATGAAGAATGATTAGTGGTTAGATAATGATATTTGTAAATAGTCTCATCTAAGATCAATTTAATAAAGATTGGTTACCAATCTAGGATGGAAAATATGACACATCTAGTCATAATTGCACAACCTTATTGAGATAATGAGCTACCATACTTGGAAGGACCTATAATGGTAATGGTAGGGTGTTATAAATATTGGTTGTTAATGAAAACCAAAGGATGAGCACTCATAATGGTAATCCTTAGACACTATAAAGCTTGATTTCTCACATAATCCAAAGGAGGGTTAATGATATAGGTAGGGGATCAGGTACCATTATCCTTAAAAGTGTGAACTTGGTATGTTAATCGACCCAAATAAAGTATCACTAAAAACATGCTTAAGGGTTGTGCCTTTGTTCAACATATGGAATGTTATAAGATAGATCCGAATCTATCTCATAGATTATGTTGTCATATGACTCTTGAATAAAAGGGTCATTGGTCACAAAGTTACCATAGCCAAGATTATACATGGTCCTGCTACATGGGTAACAAGCAAGTTTATATCCATGGATAGGTTATGTGACAAACAAAAGGGTCTAAAGATAATGAACCATTGAGTATATAAAAAAGGTCCTTTGGCTATTTTAAAGAGACACAAAAGAAAAAAACTAAACTAGGTAAGGGTAAGATGAAACAAAAGTGAAACTAGTCTAACGAAATGATACTAGTTTGCCAAAGGTGGTTATAATTAGCACCAAAATTAACACAAAGATTTAAACTTGTTTATGTCTAGAGTACTGATTTGTCCACATGTTATTATACTAAGTCATAATATTGTCTAAAAAAATTATAAAAACTAAGAACTAGGGTCAAGAAATGTCAATGATTTGCCCAAAGGTGGTTATAATCATACTAAAATAAGGATAAACTTGGAAACACAAAACAAGAACTAAAATCAAACTAAACTAAGGCAATTGGCTTAGATGAAACTCGGTAGTTGACTCACTTAAGACCCAAAGTTTGAATTATGAAAACTATTATAATAAAAGGACTAGGACACTTGAAGTATTGTCTCAAAAACCTCAAAAAAATAATTTGGAAACAATGTGGCTCAAAAGGGTGCTCTAAATAAGGCACAAAATAAACAAGTGTTAGGTCTAGGCAAGGGGTCTTTAAGAGACCAAATACAAAACAAACCTAAGTAACACAATCCAGACAAAAAATGTGGTAAAGTTACTCCAAATTAGATGAGGTTTTGGTTTGAACCTAATTATTTTAATATTTATACTTAAAAAGGTTGAGATTCAAATTTAATGTGAAATGACTCAACTGTTCTAAGGCAAAAGGCTAGACCAAAATGGGAAACATAATTGAATGTTTGAAATAAGAGATGTTATAACAATGGTTTGTAACTTGGTTTCAAAAGCAAAAAGATATAGGAACAAATATGATAGTGTGATGATGCACTCTCAAAAAAATGACATGGCCAAATATTTTTTACTAGAATATCCAAGGCAAATGCTTGAGATGAAAGGGGTAGCGTAATGATGCCTCATGTAAATAATAAACACAAATGGTTTTTGAACAAATTTCCAAGAAAAAAGTGTAACCCAAATAGATAGAGTAACACCTCTTAGGCCAAAAGGGTGTACAATACAACATAAATGTTTTTGGATTTATTTTGATGTCGTATGAATAACAAATAATTTTGACTCAAAACAATGTAAGTAAAAAAGAAAAACAATAAAAACACTTAATTGTATCATCTTAATCTTAAAACCTAACAAGGTGGTTTCATACTGTCAAATTCTATCTATATACTTTTTACTGAGAGGTATTTAAGTTGGTAATTCAAAAATTTAAAATGTGTATGAAAATTAAGGTTTTTAGTCCCCCTCTTCTGTCAAGAGTTCATAAACAACATGGAACTTTAGGCTACTCTCCCTAAATTGACAATATATCTATGGCAAGTGGGGTTGTTTAAACTATCAATTTTAGTTTAGTTCTAAATGGTCCCATATATGTGGCTAACACTCGAGTGAAACACATCATTTGGATTTATGTTAACTGACTTGTTGTGAAAAGGTCTTGTCCTTTTCACAACCACTACATCCATCAATTGTGTTGCGTGATGTTTGAGTTGCCCCTATGATCGAAGTCAAGTACCACTAACGAAGCTTGTTTAACTACTCAAACAAGCATCCCAATGGGTCACACTCAATTTATATACCCCACCATGGATTGGGGTTGAAGTTATTTTGGGATATGAATTCTCTGATAAAAAATTCCCTAAATAACTCATGGGGAGGCAATGAACTCCTACCCACAAGCCATAATGCATGAAAATAAAGAAAGTGGAAGGACTTTAGGGTCATTTTGGGGTCACCCAAATCATATGTATTTTGGGGAGGGACTTAGTTAATTTTATTCCATGATTTTAGATTAAATCAAAAAATGCAAAGAGTGATCATTTTTTATCACCCAAGTTATCTAAAGGGGATGGGGGGAGAGCATATACATAATACTCATTTTTCTTAAACAGACACTTCACACAACAAACATAAAAATGAAAACTCTCATGTGTATTTAACTAAGATGTGAGTTCATTTTATAGCACCAAAAAAAGTATGTGATGAAAATTTATCCCCTTATCATTGTGTGAAAACTTTAGACAAAATAAAAATAACTCAAGTAAAACATTTTTAAACACCAAATTTAAATGTGAGTTTTGAAACTTAAAGTGTTTAAAACTATCTTTTCTTGGCCTTTGGGTCCTAAAAAATATGTTAGGGGGTCCTTGTGCTTAGAATAAAAACATAAGTGGGAAAATTACATTTGAATTTTAGCTCTAGGGTTTCCAAAATTTTACACAAAGTGCAAAACTGTAGAAATACAAAGCAATATCACCACTTTTTTGGCAAAACCACAACTATTAGGACAAAATCGTAAGGTTCTTATAAAATAGAGGGTTAACACAAAACTAAAAATATTAATGCAATATTAAAACACTTAACATAATATCACTACTCTTAATTAAAAATTGTAACTCTATCCTGTAACATAAAATAGTTAGTTAGAAAACTACCATGGTTAGGCAATATCATGATAGTTAGTGCAATATCGTAATAGTTAAGGCAATACCATTACTGAAAACTCATGATATTATGAAATACCACTACTTATAATGAAATATCACAACTTGTCATGCAATGTTACAATTGGAAACACAAAACTACAATTGAAAATGCAATACTATAATTGGAAACACAAAACCACAACTATAAATGCAATATGGCAACTAAAAACACAAAATTGTTATTGGAAATACAATACTACAACTCTCTAGTTGCATTATTATTAATAATGCAATTGAATTTATAATAATACAACTATAAATGCAAAACTACAACTCCCTAGTTGAATTATTTTCAATAATGCAACTGACTTTACAATAATACAACTACCTAGTTGCATTATTATCAATAATGCAACTGACTTTACAATAATGCAACATTGAAATAATTTAATTAGGAGTTACAATAATGCATATGGGAGTTGAAATATCACAAATTATCACAAGAAATTTTCACTTATCATGAAATCTTTCTACTTTTCATGAAATATCACTACTACAAAGTCACGATATTGTGTAATATTGTAATTCTAGAGAGTAAAAAATGTGATTTACAGAGCAAATTTACGATTTCTAGTAGAACATTTATGAGCCTTCAATTTTCAATTTTTTGTCAAGTTTGGATTTTGACATGATAATTATTAGGAGGATGTACTAAAATGCCTTAAAAACAACTTTTTTTGGGTACAAAGTCCCACTAGGCATGCCATGATGTGAATAAGGAATACGTAGAGGGGAGGCTATTTTAGTGTTAGTCCAATAAAACAAATCAAAATAACATACTAAAATCCTAACACCTATAGCCTATAAACTAGGGAGATCATATATAACAAACATACAAATTAAATAATAACTAGAACACAAAATAAAACACTCTTGTACCTTCCTTGGAGTTCTAAATGGCTTGTTGTAGTTGCTTGCTCAATTTGTGCATCAAGAAATTTTCATCAATGGAGATTTGTTTGCTTCACCTTTCCTTGGCACCTTGGCTTGGCTACTTGGTTTATGAATTTGGCATGGTAACATTACTTGAAAGGTTTATTTGGATCTATTTGATCATTATAACATTCCACCAAGATATATTATATATCAATAGGTATGGCCTTGTATTTATAACCTAAAAAGTTATCTCTCACCCAAAGTGAGTTAAGGTTGAGTTTAAAAATGAAATGGGTTCAAAATAACCATAGGTGAGTTAAAGATAACCTTATTTGAGTTAAAAAAAATCATGTAATTATGATTTTCAATTACTAGGCATGGAACTCAAATTAGATATTTTGGAAGAGCTTGACAACTCATAAAGACAATGATGAAAAGGCTTGATATTTTAATTTTTGGAATTTCCATTTTTAGATATTCATAAATTTAAAATGGATAATTCAAATAAGAATTTAATCTTGTTTAATTATATGATTCAATTTGATTATCATTTTATCTCTTTTAAGAATTTGATCAAGTGCCCTGTTTAATGGATCCATAGGCCAAACTGCTAGTTGTTAGGTTGTAAGGTGATTAGGGATGAATCTGTGAGAGGTTATTGTAGCATATGGGCTTGTATCCAAAATAGGGATGCCTAAACATGATTTTGAGCATTTATTAATGATAAATAACCAAAATTGGGATGTTTAGTGATTTATAGGCTTAATTTGCAATGTTTGTTAGGAATCAGTTTGAAGTCTAGTTGGGAACTAGTTGTAGCTAGAATTGGATGTCTACAATAAGCACCCCATAAATAGTATTATGATTGATAATTGTGTAAGTGAAAATGTTTGAACTAAGGAATTAATTATTCAATTGAGATATACTCATCATGATTTAAACCCATCTACTAGATCAGTCAAAGCATTCTATGGGAGCTCCTAGATGGTTCTTGGTGAGATTGATCTACCTTTATAAGTCGGTGACACACATGTGGTTAATTATTTATCAGTTATACCTTATAAATTTATCTTTGACATGTTATTGGGATGAATTTGGATACACACTCGTTGATAAATATATTATATAGTACATGGGTGTGTTAAGTAGATTCATGTCAATTGAGTAATTATAGTTTCTAGTATTTCATATGAGCATCTTCTTGAACCAAATAAATTCATACCAAAATAGTTAATTATCAATCCTATTAAGGATAATATGTCACAAAATGGTAAGATAAAATCAATCCCCTTTACTAGGTGGTAAATACTTGAGAGGCATTTACATCGGAGATAGATAGTGGGTTTTACAGAATCCTCATCTTCTATACACCATATTCAGATATTTAGAGCACCTAAACATGTTCTTAATATTTTTATTCCAAAAAAACCATAGAGTACATAGAGATGGGTTTTAGTAACCCCTATTCCTTTTACATAATTATACATACACCAAAGATCATAGATACTACAGTGTCAAATAACACACCTATACATACTCCTTGGTAGCACCATCGGTTTCTTTCACCAGGTTTTGAGTAGGGAGATATATATGATCACCATTTGGATGAGTTCATAGGATGATCTTGTCTTTTTCAAAAATATCAAAAAAACATTCAAAAATCCAAAAACATTTTTGGCACCTACATGTTCTATTGGCTCCTTGGAATCTATTTGTTAGTTCCATATTAAGGACTAACATATAGTTTACTCCTACATACATGTACATATGCATGCATAGATACATGATGCAGTCATGGGTTTTTGGATTCCCTCTACTCACATCACTAGGATGTTGTGGACATCTATCTTTTACAATCTTGATACATGTAGGTTATATGATTCGATGATCACTCTACACTATCATGTTTGAGCTTATATATGAACTTACACATGCCTATTATCCATGATTATACATCTCATAGGGTAATTTATATGTTATGTACTTGAATTTTTTTTTTATAACACATTAAATCCATGGGACATAATGACATGTTTATCTTGGTTGTTTATGATTTTCCTTTACACACTTCCTTGAGTATTTTTCCTTGCTATTTTTTTTAGCATTTGCATATGCTTCATTGTATATGGCCTCTGTGCCTATGTTTTACCTTCTTGTACATTTGAATATGTCATTAATTATTATATGGAAATTTAAATATGTCATTCCTATATTTTATGTAAATTTTAATAAGTCATGTCCATTATATTTTGTGGCATTTGATCATGCCCCTTCTTTATGGTCTCCTTGGATCATTACCTTTTAACTTACTTTTGAGTGCTCTTGTGTGTGTTTGTTTAATTTTTGAGATTGTATTATTAACATATAGACATTTTCATGATATTTATCTTGAATTTTATTCCTAAATTTGATCACATTAGTTTTATTCACTTCAATGATATAGTACTTAGACATGTTTCTTTCTATATGCTACATGGTTATATTTTTGGATTTATAATTATATTACCATTTTAAGGTGAAATAACTACCAGGTACTAATTTTACCTCATTTAAAATGGGGAATATTAGTGGGGGCATGTCACAGTAACATGGCTTCCAAATTTTCATAGTTCTTAGATTCAGTGGGGACATGCATTGGAAGCATGTTATCCACACTCACACATTATATGGTACTTACACCAATTTGTAGATTTAGTGGGGTCATGTCATATGGACATAGATTCCACACATTCATAGTTTTTATATTTAGTGGAGGCATTATTTTAATGTATTTTATCTACATTCATTTAGTATGGTACTTAGAAGTCATATTCAGTGGGGGCATGATTTGAAATCATTTTCCCCACACCTACTCAGCTTTCAACATCTCCAGTTTACAGTGGGTGAATGTTTTAGAAACATGTCCCACATTGGTAATTATATCACTTAAAAATTTCTCCACATATATTGGGGACATGATTTGGAATCATGTCCTCCACTCTTACATAATTTTTTAATTTGGCCAAAACACATAGTCATATGATTTTGATACACATTTGTGGTAGAATTCTATACATGGTATTATTGTTACACATAATTTCATCATGATACAAATATAAGGTGCATATGTTATGAAACATGTGCCTATTCTTGAAAAATATAAATCAAATTCATATTCAAAAAATATTACATATACTGATACCCATAAACATTTACAGACTTTAGTGAGCCAATATAATACAATAGCTAGTTCACCTTTTTTCATGGTTGGGGTGATTAAATCAATTAATATTTCCAAGTTTTTAGTTTGGACTTGATCATCCAAACTCACCAAGTTTTGAGTATCATTGGGTTGTATGGTTGATCTAATCTCAAATGTCATGTAGACACTCACTTTTGCTCCAATGTTTGGGGTATGTGCTTTCCAACCTCTCTCTCTCCCTCTCTCTATCTCCTTGGATATATGCACTATAAATATTTATATATATTTATCCTAACCTTAATTTCAAAGCCTTATAATGATACATCTTTTGAAAATAAATTTACCAATAGACAAGGTAATTATATTGACACACATGTGTACTCCTAAACCTTGCTCTTTCAATTTAAAACTATTACAAGTAATTTTGACCTAGATTATATGCATTGATTATACACTTTAACATCCTCTTAGTTGTAGTTCAGTCACTAAAAAATCACTCTAATTCAGCTCAACCAAAGATAAAGTGTGTATACACACCCAAGTACTTATTCATTTCCTTTAAAATAGAAATTACATTACTAGATTAAAGGGGGAAAAGGTATATGATATTTTATGATTAAGTATTACCTTAGTATTGTATACTTGGAAAATTTAGACCTTGTCTATTCATATTAGTTATACATAGACCTTTTTTATAAACCTCACATTTACTCTATCCTATGCCCCTTGGCCTATCTATTAGTATAAATATATTTATATTATTGATAGAGACATCCCATCTTTCTTATAATGCTTAAAATTCACTTATCTTATACCTTTACAATTTTTGAGCCTATGCCTACTCTCTTTCTCTCTGGACACTAGTGTTTAGGATAGATAGTAGTGTTGAGATTACTATCCTACCCAAATACAAGTATCCAGTGCTCTCAAGTCATCTAATTTATAAATGAAATGTATTACAATGGTCAACCTAAGTGCTTTAATGTGAGTTATCTCTTGGTAGGATGAGTATAAATACAATATCAACCCTCATTCATATTTCACCTCACAATCAGATCAAAAGAGCACTCAAGTTACCAAAATATTTCTTATTCTAACATATTATGATATTAATCAAAATGATAACCTAGCTACAGGTTTGACGTACTAAAGGAGTAGTCATAAGTTCATATTTTACAAATTACAAGATAGGTAACTATTGTACTTGATTTACACATTGCATGAATCACACATAATCCAACATGTAGGGGAGAACTACATGATTTTGAGGCCCTCTTATAGAGTATTAGATATGTAGGTATCACCATTTTATATTAAGGTCATTATGGGTCATTTTGACACCATGAACCCACTTTCCCTTTTTTTTCCAAGGTCACATTAAATATAGAAAGCTAAGGTTTTGACATTTCACTAGGAGTGATAGTCCATGACCCATAATTGAATTTGCAAGAGTGAATGCCAATTAAAAACCATAAGCACTTAGTTGGTTGCATCTTATTTGAGTATAATTATGTATAAGACACTAGCATCAAAATCAAACACTAGCCTTAACATAACTATCCTAGACTGATACATGTGTCCAGAGAGCCAAAGATACTAGATACATAATATGATGACTGATCTAGAACTACCTTCCTACTTTATTCTTTCCTATAATAGATCCAACACTATGTTAGCATAAAAAATAAATAAGTACCTTATTTTATGTCATTTATATAGCTATCATAGTTGTAATTTCTATTAATATCCTATCTTAGTTTTATAAATTCAATATATGGTACACTTGAGTTTAGCACATTAATTGGCTAATTATAGATATAATATTCACCATTGTGCCCTATCATTTATATATCTTTAACCCTATTTAACCAAGTAGGATATATTTAACAATACAAATTAGGGTTAAACACTATGATAGTCCAAAAATTATAAGGTTCCATGATGCCTTGAAAATGAAAATTAAATTTAAGGGATACTAACTAACTAAGGATGCCTATAGCTTCATCAAAATAGTTTTTCTAATTTTCTTCATTTAACAAGAAATAAAGGTGCAACTTATTCATTCATGTAATGTGGTAGAGTCCCTTCTAAGGATGACATTGATAACACATCTTTTCTACTTAGAGTGGTTGGAGCTTGATAGGGTTATCTTTTTCTCCACCATTCTTAGAATATATATTTGAGTGAAAATGACCAAACACTATATGCAAATTTTTTTTAAAAAGTGTTTCTAAAAAAATGTTTAAATGATCATCTCATTGAGAAAATCACAACAGTGGAATCTACCTATGTGATTTTTTTCTAAAAAAGTATTTTTGGGTCTGTAAACAAAAAATAATTTTGCATGTAATTTATTTTTCTAAAAAATGAATAAAATGATCATCTTAATGAGAAAATCTCAATTTTCTAGTCACCCTATGACCAACACAACATTTTTTTTATTCCCAGGGAATCAGTCTACAAACTTCTCACACGTACCAATTTTTTTATGAGAAACACTTTATAACACAAAAATTTCCCTTTAAAAGTCAATCTAAATAGGTAATATTTCAACTAAAGCTAAATAAATAATATTGCAACAATGAAGATTTACCAAATGTAACTAGACTTGTTTTCAGAGATACTAGACTGAGGTGTGTTTAATTTGTAGACTCTCTGATATATGAATCTAAATTCATAAATAATGAACAAGCCCAAATGGAACTGACTATATAGGTTTTCATCATCCCATAAACACACTATAATGTATTTGATCCACTTAGTAAATTTATGGGGTTAATCGCTTACTAGTGCACCATAAAATCAATCAGTTGAGAGGCTTCCTATTAAAAAAATAAAAATGTATAATCACTTTGTATATGCTTTGAGATAATTGGAATATAATATACAAATACAATTTTGTCTATTAGCTTGAGTATTTGGGTAGTACCCCTCACACCATGAATTAGGTAAAATTGATTATCACTTTGCCTAAAATGACAACACTTGTGAGTTTTACAACAACCAAAACATAGTTATAACATAAGGGATTTCTACAAAATAAAATTTATTTAACCCTTAGTACCCATTATTTTCACCAATTTATAATCAACCAAGATCTCATAAGAGTGATGTGATATCATATTATTGGGTATTTATCATAAGCCACAAAATATGGGCTTAAAACTTGTAATGCAAAAACAAATTGAAGTGCAAATCTAAAAACTAAATAGAGTTAGAGATTTTATGCTTTGACATTACATACAAGTCAACGTTAAATATTTTGGAATAATTGTGCTTCTATTTTTAGGTTTATATTTTAGATCACCACCCATGATCTTTCATCAAGATTAAAAAAGACATATGGTGGAAAAAAAACCCTGCAACCCTTAAAATAACAAACTCTACATCAATTCAAATATTTTAGAGATATTTTAAGGGGTGTAGGGTTCTATTACACCATATGTCATTTTTATTCCTAATGAAGGGTCTAGGGTGGTGATCCAAAATGTAGAACTGAAAATGGAAACATAATTATTACAAAAGTTTTAACATTGAACTAAATAAAATGTTGAATATGTATTAAAAAATAATGAAAAACTACATATTTGATGTTTGATATTGTATGTACAATAAGGTGAAGCTTCTATTTCTTTGATACAATATTAAATTTATGGATAGGATCCAAAATTATGTTAGCTACCATAATAAAAACACCCAAAATACTTGTATAATAAATCTATGAAAACATGAAAGCAATATAACATAGATGCATCCAAGAATCATAACTACCTATTTTGATTACGAGCATTGGCCTAATTCTGCCAATATAATAGTAATTCTCATCCACTATCCCTATATGTTCTTAAATAGAAAAGAGAGGAGGCTAGTGTTAAGGTTAGAGTTATTTGAGATTAGTTATAAAAATAATATGACACAACTATTATTAGTAGAAGTTAATAAGGTATTTACTTAGTTGATAATATTATCTAATAATAGGTTGTGGGTAAGTATGCACCAATTAGTGCGTACCCATGAATTAAAAATGTATAATACAAGTCCATCTTAAAACCATATAATAGTGTATAAATATTTAAATAAACTAACACTGCACTCTACTATTGACAAAAGGTTACAAGAAGTTTGAGACTGCAAGGATCTATAGAGCCACTTTTGGACCTTTTTGATCATTTTTTGGACTGACATTTTTGGAGGACTTCAAAACTAGTCTTATCCTTTTTGGAGTAATCTATAAGTGTTCATCATAACAAAATACAATTTATTTTTTAGGGTTTATTTTACATTGTCCAAGATCATCTTCTCTACATTTTAAGCAACTATCAAGATCCAACTAACTAATAAATAGGTATTCATCTATTAATTCCTATCTCTTTTGTTTCTATTGATCATTCACAATTCAAGGTAATTTTATTTTCATGCCTTTCATAAACTATTGTATTGTACCTAATTTAACCAATGCCATTATTTTTTCTAATTGGTGTAGTTTTTTATCAATTATTTTACCCTTTTTATAACTATAGGAAATATTTTAATATAATTGAACCTATCCATAAAGAATAATTTAATTTTATCATGCCCTAAAATTTGCATGAATAATAAACAAAAAATAGGACTTTTTTTAGATTGTACAATGTAAAAAAATGATGACATGTGGCACTTCATGAGTTAACCAACACATGTTATGTATAATAACAAGTGTGGTTTTTAATATACATAAGTTTCCATGGTATTTATAATTCCCATGTCTACCTTACCTGTTATAACCAACCCATTGTGACTTGAAAGACTTACACAACCTACATTGACATGACTAGTTTGATATCCCTAATGTCTTGATCTAAACTATTAATTAAATTAAAACAAGGTTATGGCATGGGATAGGGTAAAAAAACTCACATCAATGCCCTATGGGGTTCAAATGAGACTCAAGATAAGTCCAAACAATCAAAGGGCTTAGATTCATACCTTAAGTCAATTAAAATTCTAATTTCAAGGTATGTTTTTTAAATATAAGGGTTAAATGAAATATAAATAAGGTCTCATGTGAGCCTTTAAAGTGCCTAAAATATCCTAAACAAGCCCTTAATGGGCAGAAATTTACATTTTTACCATCATATTAGGGATATCCTAGCCATCAGGGTAAACAAGATCAAGGAATCCATAATAATCCTTATGAGACTCTATAATTATATTTTAACTCAACTATGATTTATCAAACATAAAATGGAAGAGAGACTAAGGTTCTAAAGAGGGACTAGTCCATAGTCATGTTCACTTATCTTCCAAGCCCATGGATGACCTCCATTAATCGATCCTTCAAGCTATTTCAAGATTTTAAAAAACATCTTAGTTTTGTTTCTTGGTAGGATTATTGTGTGGTAGAGCATATTCTAATCCCTTGACATCTTATAACACCATTTTAAAGCTCTAGGATCCTTTGCTAATGATAAGGACACAAGTGGTAAAAAATTCTTGATGATCATTAATGTCTACCTCATGGCCCTCGACTATAAATTATGTTTTTACAAGGTTTTTATATTTATAAATTCATTTACGTTTGAAGGAGGATCCCTTGTGACCTACCTTGTATTCTCCATTTTGTTTGGGATATTTAGTTTTAATGGCCCCCATAACCTTCAACAAACATTACTAGTAATCAAGGTAAAAGCACAAAATTATTTAATTTTTAAATACTATTTTACATAATTATTTTAATCTATTTTTAGGAGTGTATAAAATAAATAAAATACAAAATTATATAAAGGGTCATTTATGGACCACCTTCTTCTCCCATCATCCCTTAACATCTAAATCAAATCCCACATGACCTTTATAGGCCTTAAAACTATACACCTAATCCAAATCAAGTTGTTGTCATGTAAAAGGTGAAATTGTACAACTTCAGTATGGCTAAGACACCTAATCCATAGGTCCTCCTATTAGCTCACACAACCCTTCTAGGCTACTTTTTTCACTGATTCCCAATCATCTAAAGATTTTTAGACTTATCCCTTTCAGACCTATGTATCCCTTTTAGGCCTAGATCCATCCCCCTAGGTCTCATACCCTTAGGACAACAATGCCCAAATAAGATAGGAGTAATGGAACCCAGGGTGTCTTATTTTTAGTGTTGTTGTCCAAGTTCACCTTTGCCTCTAATGATCATATTATTTCAGTTCCTTATATTTTTCCCTATTGGCCTCACACAAATTCATTTAACCCATGATCATTAGTTTCCTTATAAAAGGCCATTCAAAGTCCATTTAGAGAGGTTAGCACTCATTTTCAAGAGAGATGCAATAATACAAGCAAGTACACTCAATAATTACTCCCTATTCTTTGCATATAGCCTTATAATATTATTCAAATCCTACTCAAGTCATTGCACCAGTCCCTAGCTATATGAAGCACATATAATTTTGTATTCTAGTTTCATTAATCATACACAAATTACACCAAGCAATTAATGGGATAAATACATTAGCTTGATCCCTCTTGAAGTATTGGCATGCAGGCAGCATTCCCACACATGAGGTGTGAAGTGCATTTAGTGTATCCTTTACACACTAATCCCTTCTCTCTCTTTCCTAATTTTGAATTCAATTTCAAGCACTAGGAGCTCTTAAGAGTTTTGAAGTTTAAAACATGCACACAATGAGCTCTGTAAGGTCCTGACCCTAAAATTTTAGTGATAGGGTAACATAGGCATTCTGAATAGAACCCATAAAGATTGTAGCCTCAAGATGATAGTACCAAAATAGGACTATAGTGATAGATAACATGGTGTCCTATTTTTGGCACTCCTATCTAATGAAGAAATGAATTCCAAAGACCCATTTTTGATTGTTTCTCAATATTGTTCCTCCAATATTAGACCTTGTCTTAGTCCAGATCAATGAGAATAAGCTAAGTTCTAATCTCTCTCACTTCTTGCTATATGTATAAAAAGGTAAAAATTCAATCTATTTACACAAATAAGTATGTTAATTCTTGCTTATTTGTTTACTAATTTACATTTCTTAACTCCTTTATTATTTTGGAATATAACTCTAATATTCCAAAAATAATAAAATATTTGTTGAACCCAACTTACTTCAAATTTTTGCATAAAAACCCTAGAAACCCTATGGCTAATTATTTTTTATTTTTTGAAATATTTTCATAATTTTCTTGAATCCAAATATCAGAAAACTACAACTTAATTGAAATATTTTCAATAAATTCACCCAAACCCTAGTTTACACATACTAGGTCCTATTTGCATACCAACACTTTCAAACCACTGGGAAAAATATATTGCTAATTTTAAAAATATTTTCAAATTTTTCCTAAAATTTTCAAGCTAGATTCTAAAAATTCATAACAAAAATTTCAAATTATTATACTAATTTTGAAAAAAAAAAAAATTCAAATCCTAGTTGCATCACTAGTTTCCAATTATTTTTTGAAGTTTTTTCCAATCATTTTTTGCATTTTTAGTTGAACATACTCAAAATTAATTTCAAATTCAAAAGTTCATAGTATTTTGTAAATAATATTTATAAAAAACCCCTAGTTGCATATACTATCACCTACTTGAATTTGAGGTATTACCTTACATGTTTGGCAACTCAGTGTCTTTTTTTTGCAAATTCTAATTCACTATTTTTTGGACTTTGCATTTATTATATTTAGTACTTTCCATTTTTAGCACAATGCCTATTAAAACATATTGTAAAACATTTCAAATTATTGTCCTACTTTACCAATGGCTCAATATACCAATTTTGATGAAACTGATAAAAGAGAACTTCAAGAACTCTTAAACCAAAAATTTGAATATGTAAGATGACATGCTTAGAATTTTATAGGAAGATTAAAAAAGAGTAACTAATGGGAAATATTTTCAAACCATAGAGTAATCAGTTACAAATAACACTATGGGGGCAATATGTCTCAACAACACCCTATAGTAGCCCAATCTTCTTCCATGCCACCAACTACAACTAGTACATCCCTATCTCTTGATGTGGCAGCCCTTATGCAAGAGATAAGATCTCTTCAATCCAAGGTGCAACATCTTGAGCAAGGTAACACTAGACCTACGTAGGCTTTGTATTATTTTTCTCTTTTGTATACACCATTGGCATGTCATATTGCTTTTACACCCTTGCCATAAGGTTTTGTTCAACCCAAGATTACTCTTTATGATGGTGAGGGTGATCCAGAGACACATTTGATATATTTTCATGTAAAATGCTTGGATTATGTACCTAATGACTAGCTACTTACCAAGTTATTTTCATGGATCCTAAAGGATTATGCTTTACAATAGTTTTATAGTCTGCCAAATTAGTCGATCATGGTATTCAATCCTTTAGCAGACATGTTCCTATCACATTTTAGTATCAACATTGGTGATAAGGTTTTATATGCATAGATTAAACAATATAAACAATGGCCAAATAAGCCTCTCATGGATTATGTTCTTTGATACAAGACTATTCTATCTAAGTTAACTAACCCCATGGCTAATCAAGAGATACAAGATATATTTAAATAGAGCCTTCTATAGACACTGCATGAATATATTCTATTCAAAATATTCTCTTCCTTCATTGAATTGTGTCATACAATCAAAGTAAGATAAGTCCAACTAATTTCAATGGGCAAACTTAAGTATTCAAGTATCCTAGACACAACTAATAAGAGTAGAAATAAAGTCCCATACAAGGTCAAAATCAATGATAATAAGAATCAAAATCAATTAATAGTTAATGTGGGTTCTGAGCCCCCTCAACATGTGGTTTTATTGACACCTCCTCATTGTGTATTTACTAATCTACCAGTTTCTCTAGCTAGGGTTTTATGGTAGTTTTTGGAATGCAATATCATCACTCTCCCTTGTAAATTTTATTCCATAGGGATATGATCATCATGTATTTTGTGATTTTCATAGGGCACTAGGCCACACCACAAATAGATGCATCAATTTACAACATAAGATACATGACTTGATAGATGATAATCTACTTGATCTAGGCACTTCAATTGAGCCTCCAAAAGCAAAACCAACATAAGATAAAGCATTGAAATTTTTTTTATATCTATTTCCATGGCATTCTAAACAAGAGCAAGGGGACACATCAGGTGTTCACCATACATACTAGGCACCTTCAATGGAATCACATCCTTTGAGTGGTATGATAGTGATGTATGAGTTTAGAGTTCCAGCTAGGTCTTTGATATATTTTTTAGATCATGATATTATCAAGGATAATATAGGTTATAATTCACTATTTATTAGAGCACATATTTATAATCAACCTATTCACACTATACTCATTGACAATGGTTCTAGTCTTAACATGTGTACTTTCACACTTCTACAACATTTAGGTTATTCAGAGCAAGATATCACTCTAAAAAACATAGTTATCAATGGTTTTAGTGGGAATGTACAGAGTTAATTGGGTGAGATAGTACTTCTATTATAGGTTGGTCCTAGATATGTGTCCACACCATTCACTATAGTTCCTATCACAAGAGTTTTTGACATATTACTTGGTCAACCATGGATTCAAAAAATTAGGGTAGTACCTTTTATAGTTCATAGAAGCATGAAATTTATTCATGATAATTAGGTTATTATAGTTGGTAGAGTTATTTATGAGTCACCACTCCTAACTTCAGAGCCATCTACCAGTTTCCAATCACCAGCTCTAGTTCTCCCATTAGTTTTAGCTTCTCTTTCATTTTCATTACAGCTTCTACTTCTAATCTAGCCATAGTTACAACATCCATCACTAGTACATAGGGTTCATACACCCCCATAGTTTTAAGATTCTAAATAGATTCTAGTTATAGTATTTACACCTAAAATAGTTATATTGTGGTCTCATCTAGCTACACAAAGAGTACCTATTCGTAGATCTTCTTCTCCTACTTTCATATGGGTCCTTAAGATCCCTACAATTTCATCCACTTCTTAGAGTCATAAGGGGACCCCAAATTTAGTTTCCACTTCAGATATTTTAGAGCAGTTATAATGTACATAGATTTTAGTTACATAATCTCAGATACTCCATCCTGCCTCATGATCATGCACCATCCCATTATTTGATACAATACACCATGATAGGGGGTCTCATCCAAGACTCATCAGTTAGTATAATTTCTTTCTAGCATTTATTATACATATTATCTCTTACTTATTTGTACATAGTTCAAATATTTTCAAACATAGAAAAAAAATACAACACTTCAAAATACAAAAACACCAAAAACATGTTTTGATTGTATGCATCACACATGTTTATATTACTACTATCATGTTATAACTTACATTTATTGTTTCATGTTATTGTATGTCAATTTATCTACATTACCATGATTTACTTGATCTTCTTTGAATGTGTACAGTGACATCTAACTATTTTATTGTTCATTTTACCCATCAAGGGGGCATTCCTACTTCTACATTTGAGACATACATCGATATACACACCTACATGGGTATCTTCTACATGACTACACCATCCAAGTTATGTCATTCCTACACTACACACTCTGATTTATCATAATGATGTATATTCCTTACTAGATTACATAGATTACTACATCAACATTTCACTAGTACCTATCACTTGTGTATTTCACAACATATACCTAGTCTTGTACTACACATGTTTTTCATACTTTCACATTTAATTTGATTAGTTAGATGTGTTTATATTTTCCAATTCTTACTCTTATTTTCATTCCTTTCTTAGTTTAGTTTATGTGATTGCATTTCTAGTTCTAGCTTGTCTTTTGCTTGTGCCTTAGGACATTTTGAAGCCAATGTCCTTTGTTTTTACACTTTCATATGTTTGTGGCCCTTGTGCCAACTTTTCTTCTTCCACTTGTATGTGTATGTGGCATTTGAATATGCCTTTCATGCTTGTCTTCCAATTTGAGTGATATTTATCCATGTCCCTTATTTATGTGGCCCCTTGGCCACCCTTGTATGCTTCTTAATCTTGCTTTATACATTTATTTGATTATTTGTTCCTCATTTTGTGCAATGCCATGATTCCAATAATGCATTTATCTTGCTTCTTGGAGCCATGATGGACATCATGTTCCATTCCTCAATGCTTACTAACAACTAACAACTAATATCTAAAATTACCAATTTAGTTTAGTATCATGTGCATACTTTCACATTTTTATATCTATCTAGGCATACCCCTATTGATCTAAAACTCTCTCAATACAAACATTGATATATCTAGAGATATCTTGTCAAATATAAATGTTATATCATATAGCTATATAGTTTAACACACTTGTAGGACTCTATTCTTTTGAGGGAAGTCATTACAAGTTCATAATTCCTACCCTCAAAAGAGGGGGCATCAAACAAGGGTTTTTTATAGAGATAAAACCTCTTAAAAATCAAAATATCATCATTTAGAACACTCAGTACTGAATCCAGAGTTTAAATTGATTAAACTAGAGCATATAAATAGTGATAGTTTTAGATCAACAATTAGTTTTCATACTAGACAAGAGTGCCAAAAATGGATAGTAGAACTAAACATATGGGTGTCCACATTTTGGCACTCCTATCTAGGTATAAAAACACTTATGGTTTCTATAAATAGGCAAAAAGTTTAGTTCAAGGATAGTTTTTGCACTTCTAGATCAGTCAAATTAAATAGTTTCAATACAATTTTCTTAGATACAGTGGGTTATTATGTGTGGCATGATTGTTATCAATTTTAGTTTAGATTAGGTGTTTGTCATAACTTATAGATTAGAATCCATATTCTAGACACCAATTGTTGGGAGAAATGTGCACGACATATTGATATTCTTTTCTTTCTGATTTTAGTTTATTTTATGCATTCTCAAAGCTATGTGCCTTACTCCATTTGTAGTTGGTTGACATCAATTTTGAGTTAAAATTTCATACAAGTTTATCTTTCTAAGTACCCAAGTTGGATTTCACATAAGAATTTTACATCAATTTTGAAAAGGCTTTCATACAAGCCTAACCTCCATCTTTTGAAATGGCCAAGAGTGGCCTAGTTTCCAACACACATTTAGGCTATCCACACCACATTTTTAGATTTCCATCACATCTATGGATTCCACAACCCATCTCATATGACATATATTATATATTAGTTTTACTTCATAGCTTCACTTCATGAGGCAATGATGGAGCCAAAGGTCTAGCTAACTTTTGTATTTTTGAGCCACATATTCAATGGGATTCGACACATAGTCTAGACATCAATTAATAGATGCATGATTTATTAGCTTCACATAGTTGGTGAAGATGGAGACAAAAGGATAACCTTTGTATTCTTGAGCCACTTTCTAGGGAATTGATCACTCAGCTTTATTCATGATATTACTCTTGATTCAACACATACTCATCATCATCCAACACATTCTAGCATCACAATAGGTTTTATATTGGTTCATATACCTGGTGAGGTGTATTCATTCCTTTCTCTTCCTCTTACTCAATTTTTTTACATTCTTATTTTAGATATAGTGTATCTAGTAATAACTAATCTACTTTATTTTTTTATTGTAGATTCACAATTCACAGTGTGCTTTCTATGCACATCCAACACCACATAGCTTTATGAGCTTCACCCTTATAGGTAACTTCAGGTATGCTTCTTATTTTATTTTATCCTATTATTTTTCTTTGTTGCATCACTAGAATAAAGGGGGGGAAATATAGTCATGTAAAATGAAAAATTGTATAACTTTAGTATGGCTAAGACACCTAATCCATAGGTCCTCCTATTAGCTCACACAACCCTTCTAGGCTGATTCTTTCACTGATTCCCAGTCATCCAAAGCTTTTCAGACTTAACCCTTTTAGACCTAGGTATCACTTTTAGGCTTAGATCCACCCCCTAGGTCTCATCCCCTTAGGATAATATTACCCAAATAGGATAGGAGTGTTGGAACCTAGGGTGTCTTATTTTTAGTGTTATTATCCAAGTTCACTTTTGTCTCCAATAGTCAGATTCTTCTAGTTCCTTACCTTTTTCCCTATCAACCTCACATGAATTCATTTAACCCATGATTATTATTTTCCCTATAAAAGGCCATTTAAAGTCTATTTAGAGATGTTGACACTCATTTTCAAGAGACATGCAAGAATACAAGTAAGTACACTCAAGCACTACTCCCTCTTCTTTGCATATAACCTTCCAATATTATTCAAAACCTACTCAAATTATTGCACTAGTCCCTAGCCAGCTGAAGCACATCAAATTTTGCATTCTAGTTACATTGATCATACACAAATTACACCAAGCACTTCAATGGAAGAAATATATTAGCTTGATCCCTTTTCAGAGTATTGGTATGTAGGTAGCATGCCCACACATGAGGTGTGAAGTGCATCCTTTGTATACTTTACACATTGACCCCTTCTCTCTCTTTCCTAAGTTTACATTCAAGTTCAAGCATTAGGAGCTCTTAAAAGTTTTGAAGATTAAAATAGGAACATAATGAGCTTCATGAGGTCCCAAACCCTTAAATTTTAGTGATAGGGTAGTATAGGCATTTTGAATAGAACCCAAAAATATTTTAGCCTCAGGACAACAACACTAGAATAGGATTACAATGGAAAATATCAAGGTGTCTTATTTTGGTGCTCCTATCCAATCAAGAAATGAAGTCTAGAGACCTATTTTTGATTATTTCTCAGTCCTAATCCTTTAGTATCAGACCTTGTCTTAGTCTAGATCAGCCAAAATAAGCTAAGTTCTAATCTCTCTCACTTCTTAATATATTTAGAAAAGGTAAAAATATAATCTATTTACACAAATTAGTAGGTTAATTCTTACATATTTTTTCACTAATTTGCATTGCTTAGCCCGTTTATTATTTAGAAATATAACTCTAATATTCCAAAAATAATAAATCACAAGTCCATTTTAAGACCATGATTACTTGAGTTCCTAACCCAACCTAGGCCCAAAATCACTCACCATACGCAATAGAATCAATTTCCTCTTGACTTGGTTTCCAACCTAGTTATCTCTAAGATCCACCCAAGATTTGGCACCATCATAGGCTACTTCTTCATCATCATAAATTATTATAATTATTCCATGGTTTCACCTTACTACTTTGATTATGTACTTTCTCAACATCTATGACTAGGATTTTAAAACACCAAGGAGAGTTTGGTCCATGTTGGCCTAGGTTTGGTAATGCCACTCTACCCTAAATCAACAGGTAATTTTTTTTATTTTTTAATAGCATGACAATTATCCTCTAGACTCTAAATATCATGGTATCTTTCACTATGGGTCATAAAACCCTATATCCATCCCTTAGATAAGTTTATAGATATTCTAAAGTCCTTGTGTAACATTATTTATCCCCAATAGTCTCAAACACACATTTGATGCTATCATGAAAAAAAAATCCACCATGGCTTCATTAAAATACCAATACTTTTTCACTCACTATAGAACTTAACAACTAATGTAGAGCTTAAATTATTTGCTTAGATTTAATTGAGTTATTTTAAATCTTTTCACAACCTTTATGGGTCCAAACATAATCAATAGGACTTGAATGCCACCACCACCACCATCACCTTCACTACCACCACCACCACACTTTGAGTAACACCAAATGACACTTAATATATGCCTTTTCTTGTGATTTGGTTGTAAATTAAGTTTTACTAAGTAAAAACGACTTGCTTATCCCTAGATGACCTAGTTAATTTCTCCAATTTGACCTAACTACAAGGAATCCTAATTCAAATATAATAACTCACCTAATAAAAAAGAAAACTAAAGTTTCTTGAGCACCCAACCCCATTTCTAAAGTATCAAAAATAGGCTTACCTAACTCAATTTCCCTAAATCAAGGACAAAAATCTATTCACATTATAAATCTACCAACTCACTAACAAACAACTAGGTTAAATTGAGTCTAAAATGATTCATGCCACATAATAAATGGCTTAAAGAAAAATCTCAACAATTTGATATCCTTACTTGACCTGACTCACTTCTCCCATCCAAGCTTGATGTAAAACTGAGCTTACTAATAAATTTGACTAAAATATGGGTGGGGTTGATAACAATCACATGACTTTATATTTATATCACTTGCATCAATAAAATCATCATAATAAATCAATAAATTCTAAGAAAATTCATGTAAAATTATGAAACCAAGAAATTCATTTTAAAATTTATTTGGAGTTATGATGATCCATATAATCCAATATTTAATTGAATTAAGTTAAACTATTTTATAAAGGAAACACTAATAGAATTAGGAATTGGAATTCTAAAATAAAGAAATAATATACAATCCATAAAAGTGTGTTATAAAATATTACCAAATTATAATAGAGTATACTTTATAAATAAATTAAATTTTAAAAATTTAGGTGATGTTTGGCTGTAGTAAAATTTGGAAACACAACATCCTCTTTAAATTTCTTAACAAAATAAGCACACAAAACTTATTTCAATGCAATATACTAAACATTATTTCCTTCCATTTATTGTATATTCATAATCAAACATAGTGAACATTTCAAACACTTTAATGTATAAAAATAATCATTTATTTGTGTAGCTTTAAAATTGACAATTTTCTCAATGAAGAGGTTACAAGGAGTTAAAAGGGGTGATATCATATAAAACCTGCATGAATATAATTTATATATTTCCTATATTTTTCCAATAATAAATATATGTTTATTGGAAGGAAAAAATAACCACTTGAATAATTCAAAAATTTACATTAAACATATACAAAATCTTCACCTAAACAATAGACTTGGCCACAATGATCAATTCACTTAATTAGATATTAATAGTGAAATGACTACAAGATACTCATATTTTAATAAAATATTGAAACCAAACATATGTTAATAAATATATCCATGATTTTTAGGCATAACATTCTAAATATTTAGACATAAACACAAAGTTTAGATAACAAAAATGAATCAAAATTTATAACAACAAAGACCTCTATGGAATATGCAGCGTAAAGGAAAGGATATATCACCAAGAAAAATTCTATAAATTATATAAAAGTGTGATCTAATTATGTATGGATAATATATTATTCTATTGGGCCATTATTTCTTAAAACCCAAATGAACACATCAATGACATAACAATTTACATGATCACTGTAAAACTCTTTCACAACTCAAACAATATACCAAGACATATTACACAAAATAATTATTATTTATTAAAATGATGCATTATAGACCACTTAGAAAAAAATAAAAATATTGGTAGAAAATATACCACAAAAGGTTTTTCACAACTCTACTAGTTAACAAGATTACACATCAAACATCATAGTTTCATGACCAAATGAAAATTTTGATACCTATGAACTCTAATAAAATGTATAAATTTTATAAACCTTATAAAGACACAATACTTATTGATTCATGATAATATTACAAAAATAAACACAAATCCTAGACAAACTAGGACGCAATAGACCAAAATTACACTCCACTACCAAAAGACTTCAGATCTTGCACCTTGACCCATAACCAAAAATATATTTATAAATAAAAACTCCATTTATTTATAATTTGTCCCTTATAAAAGGATATGCTTTATAAATGAGGTAATAATTCCCTAATAACATTCTAGATAAATTTACACCAAGGGTAGAGGATGTTGGAAATAAGCCATAATGTCATACCCATAATGTATTTTTAGTAAGTAATACAATATGGGTATGACCCTATTTATAATAAATGTGAGGGGAGGTGACTATTGTAACCAATATATCCATCCTTACTAAGAATCAATTAAATTAATTTCTTAATAATAAAATCATAATATTTTATTATTTATTTACATGAAATTTTCACCTTATGCTTAATAAATAATAAATTATTATTATTTAATAATAAACTAAAGTATGCTAAGATTTTAAATTATCCCACTTAGACATTAAATTTTGTAACACTCATACTTAATTCAAAGTGAGGATAAATTTCATAGTCACCTTAATATAGGAATTATACTATATACACAATTGAAGGATTTAAAAACCTTCATCATGTCAAACATCACTTTTTGAAACAAAAGAAATTATAATCCTAAATGTTCAAAATCCCTAATTCAATATTTTAATGTTGATAACCTTAATAAATTAGCTAGAAGTCAACATTATTATCATGCATTAATGAATAGAAACCTTAATCATTTGAGAAATCCATTCAAAATGATAGCTAGAATATTACTATGCAAGATAAATATAATGCCTTAATTAAAAATTAGACTTGAGATCTTCTCCATCCTTTTCCTAAAAGACATATTGTTAGTTATAGGTGGATTTGTAAGATCAAATATAATTCAATTGGTAAAATTGATAAATCTAAATCTAGATTATTTTCTCTTAGTTTTACTCAAAAACATGAGATTGACTATGTTGGAACCTTTGTTCCTGTAACAAAAATGAGTACTATTAGACTTCTTATTTCTCCTGCAATCCAAAACGGTTGGGTTATCCATCAAATGGATGTCAAGAATGCATTTTTAAATGATGATTTTAAAGAGTAAATATTCATGACTCAATCTAAATGTTTCATTGATCCTAACAAAAAAAATTATGAATGCAAGTTAAAAATATGTTTGTATGGTTTAAAACAAGTTCGTCGAGCTTGGTATTTTAAAATTTCTTTATTTTTAAAAAAATTGGGGTTTTCTAACTATTATTCAGATAATGATATATTTTTTAAAGTTAAAAATGATCATTTGATTTGTTTATTATCGGTGATCTAACTAATTTAATTCATAATATAAGGATAAACTAAATCAAATGTTTAAAATGACTGATTTAGGTATTCTACATCATTTTTAAGAATGGATATATTTCAAGATAAAAAATCAATTATTGTATCACAATCTTAGTATGCACATAATTTTCTTGTTAATTTTAACATGATTGATTGTAAATCTACTTCTACTTGTTAATCATAGGATATACTGAGGTGGGGGTGAATCGGTATATCACATATCTTATAAAACTTTCTCTTAAGCAAATTCCACTTAACCAAACATTCAAGATATTCTATAAAATTAAAACAATAAACACCACACAAGATAGAGAGAGACACCAGATTTAACGTGGAAACCCAATGTGAGAAAAACCATGGAGAACAATCTCAAGTATATGAATGAGCACCAACTCAAACAAAAATATTTATAAGCACCAACTTGTAAGAGCACCAACCCCTTTGTTGAGTACCAACACATAAACTATTCATGAGCACCAACCCATAGGAGCACCAACCCCTTTGCTGAGCACCAACACAATAACAATTCATGAGCATCAACCCACAAGAGCACAAACCCCTTTGATGAGCACCAACACAACAAAAATTCATGAGCACCAACCCACAAGAGCACCAACCCCTTTGCTGAGCACCAACACAACAACAATTCATGAGCACCAACCCATAGGAGCACCAACCCATTTGTGTATACCACATAACTATCTCTCAATGTTTCTATCTCAACAAATGATAGTTCATTAAAATATCTCTTTCCTCTCTCACCTTTGCTCTTTTAACCTAGATATAACAAATACAAATCATACTCATCTCTCCCATTGCTCTTCTAAGTTAGATATTAAAATATCAAATCAAACTCTATCTCACACATTACAAATGGCTTGTCAAGCCTTTATTTATATCTTTCCAAATGACCTTTGGCCTTCCCCCTTTGTGACCCTTCAATCCTCGTGGAAAATGGTGCTAAACTTTCATGACCCTTTGTATCCTTTCCTTTGAAAAGTCATGTGGTGACCCTTCATAAGCAAAAACATTATTTCCTCTTTTGTCCTTATCTTGGTGACTTTTCATATTCCTCAAAGTGTCCCTTCATGAGAAATTGTGCCCTTCCTCTTTTGTCTTCACTTGGTGACTCTTGGAATTCCCCAAGATGACTCTTCATGGGAAAATGCATCCCATTCTTCTTTTGTCTTTACCCCATGACTCTTTGACTTCTCCATGGGCCCTTATTTTGTCTTATATGCAACCAAAAATATATTCGTTAATATTAAATAAATATTAACACATATTAGCCAAGATATAACTATTAAAAACATCATTAAATACAATGGGGCCTTTATCACCAATAATGCTAGACCTTTGACATCAATGAAAATATTTCCAACACTACTCCTATTAAAGTTGGTAATAAACTTGACCCTAAACTTACATATGAAAAAGCTAACCCTAATTTATATAGATAGTTTATTGGTAGTTTGATTTATATAACCATTACTAGGCCAAATATTGTATATGATGTTGGTGTTGCTTTTAGATTTATGTTGGATCCATATTTAGATAATTGGAAATTGGCTAAATGAATTCTTTATTATATCAAAAGAATAATTAATTTTGGTTTATTTTATTCTTTCATTGATAATGCTAAATTATATGGTTATTGTGATGTGGATCTTGTTGGTGGTACTATAGATTAAAAATATACTTATAAATATGTGCTTAAGTTTGATGAAGGTGTTATCACTTGGAGTAGCAAGAAATAATCTAATATCTCTATTTATTCTACTGAAGCATAGTATATAAGTGTTATGAAAGTTGCCAAATAAGCCATGTGGCTGAAAAAGTTGTTGGGATAAATTCATTTGGATGTTTCTCATAGTACCATCATTTATTATGATAACTAAAGTCTTATAGATTTAGCAAAAAATCCAATACATCACCAAAAAATTAAAAATATTAAAGTTCATGTGCATTTTATCTGAGAGAAAGTCCTCAATTATGATATTGATCTACAGGTTTATCCTATAGATGAATAAGTGGTAGATATCTTCACCAAACCAATTGGTATTACTAATTTTTGTTAGTTTCATGTAATGCCAGGCCTCTCAAAATTGTCATTGAGGAGGAGAGTGAATGACAATGTAACTTCCTAATAGTTATGTGTTCCTTCTTCTTATCTATACTTCTTATTGTAAAACATTATAAAATTTGTGTGGAAGTTATGTGATTTAAGTAAACTTCATGTGAAAGTTTTACCTTTATAACCCAATACATAAATGTATAATTTTTAATAGAGGTCTTTATGTTATAAAAGGATCCAAATATGCTTAGATTATTATTCATGATAAAGTGTGAAATTTAGTCTCATGATCATGCTAGCCTAAACTTACTTTATAGTAGTTTATCGATTATAATTATTTTTATTTCAAAAGGTGATGTTTGACATGATGAAGGTTTTTAAATCCTTCAATTATATACATATTATAATTCTTATAGTAAGGTGACTATGACATTTATCCTCACTTAACATTAAGTGGAAGTGTTAAACCATTTAATATCTAATTGAACTAATTTAGACCCTTAACATACTTTGATTTATTATTAAATAATAATTATTTATTAAACATGAGGTGAAAACCTTATGTAAATAAATAATATAATATTATGATTTATTATTAATCAATTAATTTAAATTATTCTTCATAAGGATGGACCCGTTGGTTCCAATGGTCACCTCCCCTCATATTTATTATAAATAGGGTCATACCCATATTATATTACTTACTGAAAATACACTTGGTGAATTTAATATTTGAATGTAAAAAATATTTACAAAGGTTATGTGAAGGATTATGTGAAGAAGTGAGGAGAGAAGGCTTTGTATTGGGGTGCAAAGTTTCTTAATTATTGAATATCATCTTCATGAGTTTTTTACCTCTTAGAGGTTTTCTCACTTTAAATTCTTGTGTATTAGGGTGTTTCTCAATTATATGAATAATCAATATGGTTTTTTAGATTGAATATGAAACTTAGGGGGTTTATTAGACTCTAAGTTATCAAAATTTGGATCAACTTCCTTAAGATCACCCATTTCATCACAAGGAACATGAGAGTCAGGTTCATCAATAGAAGAACACTGAGGAGGTTTTATAGAGGGTTCACAAAAGGATTTTTCAAGAATACAAACATTCCTATTATCAATGATATGAAATTTATAAGGATCATACACTCTTAAACCTTTTATCTTACCTCCATATCTTATAAAAATTAAAGAATATGAAGTGGGGTTGAGCTTCTTCCTTTTAACTTTAGGGACAAAGATAGAAGTAGGACCATCAAAAATCCTAAGATGAGCTGCATTAAGTTTATTTTTAATCCTCATTTATAAATGAGTAGAAAGATATAAGGATTTATTAGGGACTTTATTTAGAATATGCACAATAATATTCATGTCTTTAGCCCATAAAAATTTAGAAACATTTGTAGATTGTAACATTATTCTAGCCATTTTTATGATGGTGTAATTTTTCCTTTCAACAATACCATTTGTTGAGGGGAATAGGGAGTTATTAATTCATTTTAAATACCACAAATAATTCAAAAAGAAACAAAATTTTTACTAATATATTCACCACCATTATCAGTTCTTAATCTCTTAATAGAAAAATCAATTGCATTTTTAACATAAGTTTTAAATTCTTTAAACCTAAAAAAAAATATTAGATTTATTTTTAATGAAATAAGACCAGATCATTCTAGTATAATCATCAATAAAGGTAAAAATATATAAATAACCATTAATAGATAAAACTTTAACAGATCTTAAAATATCACATGAACTAATTCTAAAGGATGTGAGGAATTCATATCATGATTCTTGTGAAAAGAGTTAGTATGTTGTTTACCACATAAGCAACCCTGACAAGTTTCATGATAAGAAGTGATAGAATGAAGTCCAATAAAAAAGTTATTTTTAGATATATCATTTAAAATTCTAAAATTAACATGTCCTAATCTTTTATTTCATAACTAAGATTTATTCTTATTATGCAATAAAAATAAATATACAGAAGGAGAAAAGATATATAAACTATTCTTTTGAACACCTTTAACAATCAAGGAACCAGAATGATTTCTAATGGACCAACTATATTAAAGAAAAGTTAAAATTAAATTAATATCTATATGTTGAGAACAAGATAGAAAATTATTTTTAAGCTTAGGTATATAGAAAACATCATTTACAGTAACATTTGAAAACTTTGATTTTCCTTATTTAGTCACTTAAAAAATATATATCTTCTAAATAAATTATTTTAGAGATATCTCTAGAATCACATAAAATATTAGATAAGCATATCATATGGTGTGATGATCTACTATTTAAGATCAATTCATTTTTGTTTGAAGAAAATAAAACAACATACAAAGCAATAATACTTGAATCCTGATTATTATTGTAATTAAGGTGTTGATTCTTTTGCTTGTTTTGATTAGATATCTTCCCTTTGTTATTTTTAAAAGTTTTATTATTAATTCTATTATTATTTTTATAACAAGTTTCCTTCCTATGATCAAATATACCACACAGATTGTAATTTTCATTAAACTTAGGTTTATGACCTTATTAATAGATTTATTATTCACATTTTTACCTTTATCAAAATTAGGGTTAGATTTTTGGTTTTTAGTGTTATCAAAAACATTATTAAGAGTGAGAAGTGCCTAAGTGGCATTTTCTTTATAATAAAAACTGGTCATTACTTGTTTTTCTTGAATTAGGAGAGCAAATAAGGTGATAATATCAGGGATATCTTTCTCAATTTGATACCTAGAATTCAAAATTGAAATGAAATTTTTAATTTTTTCATGAATATTTAACTAAATGATAAAATAAATTTTTTTATCTTGAATCAAATTATAATTACATCCATATAATTGAGATTTAATTTTTTTAATTATAATAAGAAAATTAACAACCTTCATCACCCTTCATATGTGTAGTCAATAATTCAAGGATTAACTTAATGATATTTAAAAGGTAGGTGCATTCATGCATGGACTCAAGGAGATTTCAAGATTTGATAGGAGACTCTTGAATACTAGTGTGGAGGAGGAATTCATCCTTAACACAACAGTGTAATGGATATAGCTTCTTGCAATCTCTATTGAAATGCATTGGAAAGATCAAGGGTCACATGTCATCCAAAAGAGGATTTATTAATCCCAACAACAATATTATATAATTTTTGGGCCATAAATTTAGTTTTAACATGAATTTTTTATATTTATTATCATTAAGCATTTGGGATTTATCTACGAAAAAATGAGACAAAGTCATAGCTTCCCTTTAAACAAGATAATATTCAAATGATTAAGAAATAAATTTTTAAGTGTGAGTTTTAACTTTATTGATAATGAAAACAAATTTAAAGTGTAAATGGATAATAATTAATTTAATTTAATGCTAGATAAAGTGAGAAATGTGTATAAGATTGTGACAAAACAAGGTGTCACAAAAAATATACTAAAATTAAGAACAAATTTAACAATTTATCCTTTTTAAATTAATTTTTGAACTATTTTTTTAAAAAATGAATTGCACATGAAACTATATTTAATTACATAATTTAGATGTCAAATTATGCAAAAAAAAGAATTAAAGTTGCATAATTCTATGTGTCGAAAGAGTCGCACTCAGAACATCACTTAAACACTATTATTAAAAAAAATGTAAAAATAATAATCACGGACTTTAAAACAAAAATGAACCATTCTAATGAATATAGAATGTGCCAAAACCTAGAGATTGATTGGTCACATGACTATGATCGACAAGGTTTTGACTAGGTCAAATGTCGCAAGAAGGTCGATAAGAGAGAGATATTTATACGTGAGAAAAGTTGACACATGAACCAAAAAATAGATTTCAAATTAAATTAAATATGACCAAATTCAAAAATAAAAAAATTGATTTTTGGGGTTTTGAACACTAGACCTCCCAAACTAAAAGCTATTAGCAAAATTATTACCACCAACTCTTCTAAATTTTTTTAAAGAATTTACATGCACATTATTGTATTTATTTATTTTTATCTAATTTTTTTAATAAAAAAAATTATACATGTTATAGTCATAGTCAACTTAATACAAGAATTATACACAATTGATAGATTTAAAAATATTCATCATGCCAAACATCACTTCAAGTTCAAAACTCCTTAAAATATTTATTTTTTGATCTTTTTGGTTGTGTTGGTAAATTTAGTTGAAAATTAATTTAAAATGAATTCCATTTTTTATTTGTGTGTCAATGTTTCATGTGTCTAAAATCCTAGTTGACCTGTCAAACTTGTTTTGACTTTTAACCTAGTAAATAATATTTTATTAAATATAGTCATGTAACCACTTGATCTCTAGGTTTTTTCATGTTTTAAATTCATTTTAGTCTTCTATTTTTCTTTTTGAATCCTCTTGTTGAATTTTTAAAACCTTTTTTAATAATAGTGTTTAAGTGGTCATTTTGAGTGACTCTTTTGACACCTAGATTAGTGCAACTTTAAATCAATTTTTTGATATCAAAATTATGTAATTAAATATAGTTGAATATAAAATTCATTTTATTTTAAAAATAATTCAAAAAATTCATTTAAAATAGTTTATTTTTAAGCATTTGTTTACTATTTTATTTAAAGGGAAAATATGGCTTTGCCTCATTTTTCATTAGATAAATCTCAAATATGTAATATAAATAACTATAATATATAAAAAAATTCATGTTAAAACCAAATTTATGGAATATTATCATTTAGATTGAAAAATGCCCTTCTAAATGACATGTGACCCCTGATCTTTTCGATACATTTCGATAGAAATTACAAGAAGTTATGTCTATTATCTTGTAGAGTGTTAAGGATGAATTCCTTCTTCACATTAGTAATGATGTGTCTCCTAGTGATTCTTGTAAACTCCTTTAATCCATGCATGAATTCACTCTTCTCTTAAATATTATTAATTTAATCCTTGATTTGCTAACTATACCTATGAAAGGTGATGAAAAAATTGTGAATTTTATTGGTAAAATCAAAAATATTAAATCTCAGTTAGATGGATGTGATTTTAATTTGATTCAAGATAAATTAATTTATTTTATCATTTAGTTAAATATTCATGATAAATTTAAGAATTTCATTTCAGTTTTAAATTCTAAATATCAAACTAAGCAAGATATCCCTGATCTTACCACTTTATCTACTCTCTTAATTTAAGAAAAACAAGTTATGACCAATTCTAATTCTAAAGAGAATGACACTCAAAAAATTTAACTTTAAATAATATTTATGATAACACTAAAAAACTATAAATTTAACCCTAATTCATGTAAAGGCAATTACATGAATAAGAAATCTGGTAATGAGAATCATATACCTAAATTTAATGAAAATTGCAATTTATGTTGTAAATTTGGTCATAGAAGGGAAGCCTATTATAAAAATAAGGATAGAAACAAAAATAAAACTTCTAAAAATAATAAAGGGAATAAATATAATCAAAACATGTAGAAGAATCAAAACCATAATCAGAATAATAATCAGGATTCAAATGTTATTTCTTTGTATGATGTTTGATTTTTTTAGAGGAAAATGAATGAATTTTAGATAGCAGTGAATTTCACCACATTAATTTTTTATCTAATATTTTGTGTGATTCTAGAGATATCTCTAAAAGAATTCACGTAGGAGATAATTATTTTTTACTAGCAACTAAATAGGAAAAAGAAATGTTTTCAAATGTTACTATAAATGATATTTTCTATGTACCTAATCTTTAAAAAAAAAATCTATCTTGTTCTTAACTTATAAATGATAATTTAATTGTACCATTACTTAAATATAGTTGGTCTATTATAAATCATTCTAGTTCCTTGATTGTTGAAGGTGTTCAAAAGAATAGTTTATATATCTTTTCTCCTTATTCTACATGTTTTCTTTCATCACATAGGAAGAATGGATCTCAATTATGGTATAAAATATTAAGACATGTTAATTTTATAAGTTTACATGATACGTCAGTAATTTTTTTTTTTTTACTTCCTTTTATCCCTTCTCATCATGAAATTTGTGAGGGTTAATTACATGGTAAGCAACATACTAATCCCTTTCATAAGAATTATGATGCAAATTCCTCACATCCTTTAGAATTGATTCATAGTGATGTTATAGGACCTATTAAAGTTATATATTATAATGGTTCTTTGTATTTTATTACTTTTATTGATGATTACATAAGAATGATCTGATTTTTTTCATTAAAAAAAATTTGATGTGTTGTCTAGATTTAAGGAATTTAAAGTTAGTATCGAAAATGCATCTAATTGTTTTATTAAGAGATTAAGAACTGATAATGACAGTGAATATGTTATTAAAGAGTTTTATTATTTTTGAATTAGTTGTGTTCAAATAGAAATAACAACTCCCTATTCCTCTCATCAAAATGGTATTACTGAAAGAAAAAATCACACCATCATAGAAATGGATAGAACAATGTTGCAATCTGTAAATATTCTAAAATTTTTATGGGCTGAAGACATGAATACTACTATTCATATTCTAAATAGAGTCCCTACCAAATATTTTCATCTTTCTACCTCTTTATAAATGTGGATTAAATATAAACCTAGTGTGACTCATCTCAAGATCTTTGGTAATCCTGATTCTATTTTTATTCCTAAAGTTAAAAGAAATAAGCTCAATCCCATTTTATATTATTATATTTTTGTAGGTTATGAAGATAATATAGTAGGTTTAAGAGTGTATGATCCTTATAAACATCATATAATTGAGAATAAGAATGTTCTTATTCTTAAAAAATCCTTTTGTGAACCCTCTGTGGATCGTCCTCAATTTTCTTCTATTGATGAATCTAACTCTCATGTGATGAAATATATTCCCTTATGGAAGTTGATCAAACTTTGGATAATTTAGAGTTTGATGAAACCTATGAGTTTCAAATTCAAGCTAAAATACCTAAATAGGTATATCTTTAATTTAATCTTATAATGTTGATAACTTTAATAAATTAACTATAATTCAATATTCTTATCATGCATTAATGATTATGTATGAAAGTGGACTTCAATCATTTGAGGAAGCCACTTAAGATAATAGATGGCATTTTGCTATGCAAGTGGAATATAATTCCATAATTAAAAATCAGACTTAGGATCTTATCCCTCCTCTACCTAAAGGCATATTCTCAGTCGTAGGTGGATTTATAAGATCAAATATAATTCAATTATTAAAATTAAAAAATTTAAAGTTAGATTATTTTCTCGTGGGTTTAATTAAAAACTTGAGATCGACTATGTTGAAACCTCTACCCTTGTAGCAAAAATGAGTACTGTTAGACTTCTTATTTCTCTTGTAACCCAAAATATTTGGATTATTCATCAAATGGATGTTAATAATGCATTTCTAAATGGTGATTTAGAAGATGAAATTTACATAACTCAACCTATAGTTTTCATTGATCTTAATACAGAACATTATGTATGCAAGTTAAAAATATATTTTATGGTTTAAAACAAGCTCATCAAGGTTGATATTCTAAAATTAATTATTTTTTAAAGAATTGGGTTTTTCTAACTACTATTCAAATAACGATCTCTTTTTTAAAGTTAAAAATGATCATTTGATTCTAATTATATTATATGTTGATTACTGGTGATCTAACTAATTTAATGCATAAATACAAAGATAAACTAAATCAAATTTTTGAAATGACTTATTTAAGAATTCTACATCATTTTTTAAGAATAGATATATTTTAAGGTAAAAATTCAATTATTGTATTACAATATCATTATACACATAGACTTCTTGTTCAGTTTAACACGCTTGATTGTAAATCTATTTTTAATTCTATTGAAGTTTGTATTGAACTTGATCATAAACCTGCATGTGAAAAAGCTAACCCTAATTTATATAGACATCTTATTGGTAGTTTGATTTATCTAACCATTACTAGGCCAAATATTTCATATGATGATGGTTTTGCTTCTAGATTTATGTCGGATCCATATTTGGATCATTGGAAATTAGCTAAATTAATTATTTGTTATATAAAAGGAATAATTAATTTTAGTTTATTTTATTATTCTATTGATAATATTAAATTATATGGTTATTATGATTCTAATCATGCTAGTGATACTATAGTCATAAATGTACTTCTAGATATGTGTTTAAGTTTGGTGTAGGTGTTATCACTTGGAATATCAAGAAACAACCTACTATCTTTATCTCTTCTACTAAAATGGAGTACAAAAGTGTTATGTAAGCTACCAAAGAAGCTATGTGATTGAGAAGGTTTTGAGGAAAAAATTATTTGTATATTTCTCACATTATCATCCTTCATTATGACAACCAAATTTGTATATCTTTAAAAAAAAAAATAGTGCAACACCAAATAATTAAACATATTGAAGTTCATGTTCATTTTATCCAAGAGAATGTCCTCAATGGTGATATTGATCTGTAGTTCTATCCTACGAATGAACTAGTGGCAAATATCTTCATAAAACCACTTGATGATACTAAGTTTTATTATTTTTATGAAAGTCTAGGCCTTTTAAAGTTTCTATTGAGGAGGAATGTGCATGATAATTCCACTTCATGATGGTTGTGTGTTCCTTATCTTTCTCTACACTTCTTCTCATTATAAAGCATTATAAAATTCATATGGAAGTTATGTGATTTAACTAAACTTCATGTGGAATTTTTAATTTTATACCCCAATACATAAAAACATACTTTTTAATGGAGGTCTTTATGTTATAAAAGGCTTCAAATATACTTAGATGATTATTCATGAGAAATTGTGAGATTTAGTCTCATGATCATGCTAACCTAGACTTACTTTATAGTAGTTTATGTATTATAATTCCTTTTGTTTCAAAAGGTGATGTTTGGCATGATGAAATTTTTTAAATCCTTCGATTGTGTACATAGTATGATTCATGTATTAAGGTGTCTATGACATTTATCTCCACTTATCATTAAGGGGAAGTGTTAGAACATTTAATGTCTAAGTGGAATAATTTAGACCTTTATCATACTTTAGTTTATTATTAAATAATAATAATTTATTATTTATTAAACAAGAGTTGAAAACCTCATGTAAATAAATAATAAAATATTATGTATTATTATTAACCAATTAATTTAAATGATTCTCGGGAAGGATGGACCCATTGGTTACAATGGTCATCTCCCTTCAAATTTATTATAAATAAGGTCTTACCCCTATTTTATTTTTGACATAAAATACACTTGATGAATTTAATATTTTCATGTGAAAAATATTTACAAAGGTTCTATGAAGGATTATGTAAATAAGTGAGAAGGGAAGGATTTGTATGGGGGTGCAAAGTCTCTCAATTATTGAATATCATCTTCGTGGGGTTTTTACCTCTTAGAGGTTTTCCCACTTTAAATTATTTTTTATACTATGCCAATTATGTGTGATCTTTGCCATCACTTATTCATCAATATCTAATATATATTGCATATATTTTTTATATTCTATTGATTTTATCAGAGAAGAGGATAAATGTCTTGAGTAAAATGCATCGCACCCTCAACCAATCCTAGACCTTTTTTGAATGAGCACAAATAACTCAAGCAACTCCATGTGAAATCAACTGACTAGTGAGAAAATAGATCATGTTCCATAAATAAAATTACACTTTTAATCACACATAATTGAAAAAAAACACAAAAATTTATTGAGAACAAGACTTTCATAGTGCAATTTTTTCCTTGAAATAAGATTTTTTTTTTTTTTTTTTTTTGATAAATAATAAAACATCCAAGCATATGCAAAAGCATGAAATAAATAGGATTAGGAAAGAAAATAAGAGGTAGTAAGACTTTGTGGAAGATCTCAATTATTCCCATGGGGACTAGTCACTAATCCTATATAATAATGTAGGGATCCCTCATAATTATAAAATGGGGAGATTTGTGACACCTAGTGGGCTTTGTAACTTATGTACCCAATTGCCACTCTATTTTGATCTCGATTAGATCATACCAATGAAAAAACATGTGAACAAAATAAAATTGTATAACCTAAAGTATGGATAAAAACTAATTCACAACAATTATGCCTTCAACCATGCTATGTGGACTATGAAAACATGTGGAATTATTAAAATATCTTTGAAATTTAAAATATTAAAGTAAAATTTTCATTTTAAAATTTGATGTGGCCACATGATAAAATTTTCTTGATGGGACTTTCACTAAGTTATAATTATACATTTCTTATTTTACTTGATTGTGTCCAATTGGAAAGACACGTGGAAAGTTTTGATTGTTCATGGGTCATGAGTTCATAGAGTGGCTCAAGATTTAGAATTTATTTTTTCACTATACATAGACTCATGAAATTATATTTTTCACTAGATGTTTCCCTATAATATACAACTTATCAATTAAAATTTTATCATGATCATGAAGAAAAATATTATGCAATATGACCCTCACCTATGCTCCAAGTTGTCTTCACCATTTCATTTTACTTTTTCTACTTGGAAAAAAGTGTCCACTCCTTATTTTTGTACCACTCTTTATTATTTTCATATAAGGAAATACACTTGAAAAATAGATAGACCCATGGGGTCAGAGATGATTACTTATTTTCATTATTAAATTTCATAAAAGTAGACAAATTCATGTATTTATTAATTCACTTTATAATTTCACCTATCCAAACATATCACATTATTTATATATTACATAGCCACCTAGAATTCGAATGTGAATTCAATCATTGTTTGGATTTTAATTTTCCTTTTCCTTGAATTTTTTGTGGCCTCTCAGATTAAAACATGTAGAAACATATTATCTCTTTGAGGTCATAAAGTCACGCAGTGTCCATTTACTTTCATATTTTTCCAATCCACAGTTTTTGGAAATGTTGAATTATTTTATATAGATTTATATTTATGTAAATTCACACTCTCATTTGTGTATCCAAAAATAACACACCTAGGATACACATAGACTCATAGAGTAATAGAGGCCATGGAGTGTAAATTTAATTTTTTAATTAAAAAACATTCACAATTGTTTTTGCTTATCCATTGTGATTAAGACATAGATAGAGAGTGATTAAGTAATATAGTAAATCAAATCATATAATTAATTATTATATAAACTTGGTCTCACAAGTAAGTTTTAATAAGGTGAAATTAAACTTAGTGATTGAGGATAATCTCTATTAAAACAATGCTAGATTATACCTAGACATATTGAAGTGGAAACAAATATACTTTAAACTTTTCAAGGGTTATTATGTGGATTTTTAAGTCAATTAAATACCTTGGAAAATCACAACATGAATGGGACCTATGAGAACACTAATATTTTATTAAAATCATAAATAACCCTATGGTAGTGGCCAAAACACTTATCAACATCTGAATTCTCTGCATATATTCAACATAAGGATCCCAAAATATCCTAGGACATTTTAGGTTCTAACATGATCCACTGTGGCAATATGACACATGTAAGATGATAAGTACTCTCAATATAATATTTTTATCTGTATCATTATATCATATATTTTGCCATATATTTTTATATAATGCCCCACTTATGCATCACATATGTGTCAATCTATCCATATCTCCCAATATAAACATAATTTTTTCATCTCAATTATAATTTGTCAAAATTTATGTCATATGAATCATGTAATTTACCCCAAAATCTAAATTATTTATCTATCAAGAACTCAAAATATATGACAACCACACTAGTATGTCATATTTTGAGGTGAGGGATGTAATGTATGTATGTGATAGGATGACCTATAGCTATTATCTTTTTCTTAATAAACTAGGACTCAAATAAAGTCATAAAAATAGAGATTGCATATACTTGAATGATAGGATAAGGACATAGAATAACCATAGGCATAGTAGAGGTTAATTTACACTCAAATGTAAAGAGGCAAGGTTTCAAAATACTAAGTCTATGACATGGGGTATATCTCTTAATAGGGCTCAACGATGGTAAAGTGATTGTAATAATTATTGTAAATAATATAAAAAAAGGGGCATATCAATGATATAATAAGGATACCCAATGAAAAAATCTAAAAAATAAGGTTAAACTAATCCAAGATAGCTAAAATAACTAAAATAATAAGAAATTTTATTGGTGCAATGCTCAACCAATGGGTATTATATGAAGCCTAAGGTGAGAAGTGGTGAACCTAAGGAACCACACACACACACACACACACCAACTTATTCATTATAGGAAGGATCATAATCAAGGATGAAAACATACATTAGCAATAATAATAATAAATAAATATCAAATATACTAAGTGAATAAATGAAAGAGAGCAGAGATAGAGATATTTACCTTTGGGTGGACCTGTTGATGCTTTAATATCCACCTTTGATCGATTTTAACTTTATAAGAGATATTGTAGGTTGAATACTTCATATAGAAAGATGAATACCTAAGTATCCTTATTTAAAAAATTAATAGGTGTCCCTTCTCGTTTCTATGTCTCTTATTGAGATTCAAAGACACTACAAGACAAGATATCCAAGAGAAGACTCTAAAACTCTAACTCCTCCAAATACTACTTTAGATAAAAAATATGAGTACAAGTAGAGTGGATGAATGTGTTATATATATATTGGAATGAAATATGAACCTCTTATATATGAATTCAATATTCAAAATTAACCCTCAAAATCTAAGCTAATGGAATCAACTACGCAAATACAGTTGATTTTTTCTGGTTAATGCAGTAATGTATTGTATAGGTCATTTGTAAATACTAAAATTCAATATTATATGCTTCATAATTACAATATTGAAACACATTTAACATGCACAACTTGAGCAACCAAATAAGGTCTTACTTCTCCATCCTATTTTTATACATTTATACACATATATGAGCCTACATGTTTATTTAAAAGATAATAAATATCCTATAAAGAGATATCCAAACTCTTATATTTTTACACATGTACATGGGTAAGTTATTCCATATATGGTCAATATTGTTACTCAATAAGGACTTTCATTGGTCTAAACTAGCCTACTCATAGAAACAAATATTTTCTAAAATAAAACCCATCTTTATGGTTGGCCCATTAGCCTAGTGTGTTAGTGGAATGGATAATTATTCATATTAATACATATATAAACAAATCACAATATCATTCCAAATAGAATTGGAACTTTTATGGAATACATACATACATACATATGTATACACACACACACACACACACACACACACACACACACACACACACACACACACACACACACACACACACACACACACACACACACACACACACACACACGCACGCACACACGCACGCATGCACGCACGCACTCACACACGCACACACACACACACACACACACACACACACACACACACACACACACACACACACACACACACACACACACACACACACACACACACACACACACACACACAAACACACACACAATGAATATACATGGGCATATGCATAAAAATTTATGGTTACATGATTATATATTTCATATACACATACATTTGAGATAAAAGTTTTTGAACTCATTATATAGGTACAAAACATTCTATATCAATTGGTAAAGATATAAAGGGTATGATATTAGTTCATTTATATATACACAACACAATTAATGTTGAATGGAAAATGGTTATCATTCTAATTCACACTTATCAAATCTATGATCTTGATGGGGGCATGGACATGGTCCATTCTCTTTTGGTCGTGCATTATATTATACATTCATCAAAACTAAAAAATAATATTTATGCACGTTATGAGAGAATGAACATTGTTGATTTCATTGCAATCATGCATTTTTTATTTCCATAAACTGAATTTGATCAAACTAGAGAAAAAAATTACATTTTAATTGATAATCCATATATAGTTTTTATTATTTTTTTGATAAACTTTCTTGATTAATTCTCTAATTTACTTGCTTAGTGATCTAATTGGTTTTAACCTAGCCACATGGTTATCTCTATCATTTACATTCATGATTGGTTGGTTTATTACATTGTTTACTTTTACCCACATTCATGAGGGTTGGTGCACGTTTTCATTCCCAACTTATGATCATGTGTAGTTATAAAATTTTGGGGCATGATCACTCAAACTCTCCATTGCTTCAACAAGGAAACATCATCTCCAATAGTTTATAAGGGAAACAAGGATTTTACCAACACACAAGTGTAATCTAACCCTTGTTCTTTAAATTTTTAATTTTATATTTCAAATTTTACTCATGGGCATTAACTAATTATATTTAATTTTAGGTTTTCATGGATTAAAGTTGTACATTTAATTAATATCCAAAAATACAATGTGTTATACACACATAATTACATTTTATCCTTTTACTCTAGCTATTCCACTACTATAATACAAGGGGTATTTTTTAGATATTATAATACAGTCTTAATTACTTAAAAATAGAAAATTTTACACATATTTATCATTCATGGCTTGATCACCCAAGCAAGATCCTACTTCTCCATCCTTTCATATTTTCTTTCTTTCTTATGAGTCAAATGTTTTCTATTGTTATACACATACAAGATCCTCACTATCAATTTAAAACATTCTAAATATCATACACAAACATCTCAAATTTATTATATCATTTCACTTTTACATGGTTTAATTATAATATTTATAGTTGTTATCAATAGTAGTTAAGTATCCACACTGGTTATAACTAACCCACTCCAAAAAATGGTTAGTTTATAAAATAAAACCATCATTTTAGTAGGATAACTATCCTAACATGTTAGTGGCATGATTAATTATTAAAATGGATCCATATATTAAAAAATTAATGTCTCACTCAACATGGACTTGGTACTTATCTAGTATACATCTATATAATATTATGCATTAAGAAAATATTTACTATTTTCCCCAATTTACATACTTATACCTAAGAGAACTCATAATCCAAGTTTGAAACCTCAAAATCTAATTCAAATAAATAATTTAAATTACAAATTTGAATTATTATCTACATACCCATAGTGAAGAATAAAAATTTCACAATCTCACTAGGTGGATATGTGTGGCTTAATTTCCATCCTTAGAGTATTAGATATGTAGGCAATGGTAAATCATCAGTATGTGGTGATTATGACAAATTTAATCAATTACACTTATTTCATTTTTTTAGGTTTATATCCATCACAAGAATGTATATGGTTTTAAGGAAAATTAAGTTGATTTATAGATATAAATGCATCACTAGGGTTTAGGATTATAAATATAGAGGAAGCAAAGATAGTCACAAGTGATATTATAGTAAATTTTTCACATTTCCAAATAGATTTGTATCTACTTACATGTATGTATCAATTGATAATACTAACCCTATCCTACATAACCAACCTAGTGTAGGAATTATATTAGTTTCTAAACTAAAATAACATGAGATTGTAGAAGACATTTGTGAATCTCCACAAAGGGAAACCAAGCTTTCCTCCTTACATTCTATCAAGTTCAAAGCTGACTCTATTCTCCAAGTTGATTCTTGGATATATAATGAAATAATGGGGTTGAAGAAGAAAGTGGAAACAATGCAACACAATCAAGATGTTGATCAGACCAAAATCAACCACTTAGAGATGCAAATGAGAGATATCCTAGAAAAACTTAAAGATTATGAGCATAATCTTAGAATGCTCATCAAGGAAAGTAGAACAAAGATGGAACAGGTAACATCAAGCATTTGTGCTACTGCAGCTAACCTCGATAAAAGAGCAAATGAAGAAACAATATCCTTGGAGGGTCTAAGTAAGAGGACAAGGCAGAGTTCAAGGAAGAAAGCCTTGTAAGCTGCTACTACTTCGGTTGCTAAATCCATTCAAGATACTACTATGATAGGGAAGGAGGCTGTTAAGATGATTGTGGATTTGTAATAGAAGACTAGGGTCTTCTGTGCTGGTTTTGTTTCTATTTTGGTCTTTTTTGCTGGCTGTTGCAAATGGTTTTTATTTTTGGTCTTGTTTATTGGTTCTTGGTCAAAAACTTTATTTGAGGTTCTAGGTCCTTGTAAAACTTGGGTACTTTTTTTGAACTATTTTTGTGGTTTTAGGTCCCTGTAAAACCTAATTTTGATGCTGCTCTTTAGTAGGTTTCAGGAAGGTTTTTCCTGGTGGTTGTTAATGTTTTATCCTTTTTGATACTATTATAGGGTTTCAAGGTCCCTTCAAAACCTGCTTCTACCATAATCTAAAACTAGAGGCATGTTTATCCCTAATTTCCACTTTCATATATAGTCATAGTTAGATAGTCAACCAAAAATCTAAGTTTTATGAACTCATTAATACTTTCCATATTTATCGTATGTCCTCATAAAATTAGAATAATTAAACTTAAAAAAATTATAATCAAATATATGCTTGAATTCCATTTTTATTAATCTAAATTTTATTTTAAAGTTTCTATCATAATTATATTAATATTCACCATTAATCCAAAATAGGTTAAAACAATAATATGATAAATGATAAAATATATAATCATAATTTTATAATACAGGTCGATACAATACATGGAAGACAAACATGAAATAGATTATATTGGCTAGGATAATACAATAAGATATATGGAAGCTATGAAATACAAATGAAAATCAGATAAAGATGTAATATATAAGGAGAATATTATGAGGATAAAATGATAGTTATTAAAGTATGACATAATGATATGTAATCATCTCTCACAAAGTGCCACAAGCTGATCCTACCCAATTCTTGTTGTACCCTTTAAGGTGTGCACTCAGGGAGATTAATGTGTCAATGAGTCACTACAAAATAAAGTGTTATTAAAGTAATAAAGTGAAAATTATCAGGTGTATAAATATTCCTTACCTAAATTTCATCATGTGTCATAATAGTGTGACATAAGATGGTGTTTTGGGATAGATACATAGTAACATAAAAGATCATAACTAAAAATAAATGTTGATAAATGAATAATACAATACATAGAAGATATGAAATATGAAGGGAAATTAGATAAATAGGTAATATATAAGGAAAATATTATGAGGATAAAATGATAGTGATTAAAGTATGGCATAATGATATATAGTCATCTCTCACAAAGTACCACAAGCTGATCCCACCCCATTCTTGGTTTACCCTTTACGATTTTCACTCAAGGAGATTGATGGGAAAATGATTCACTACAAAATAAAGTGTTATTAAAGTGAAAACTATCAGGTGTATACATATTTCCTACCTAAATTTCATCACGTGTCACAAGAGTGTGACATAAGATGGTGTTTTGGGATAGATACAAAGTAACATAAAAGAGAATAACTAAAAATAAATGTCAATAAATGAATAATTTGAAGTACCATATACATACCATAACTTATCTTTATGAAGAAATGATGTGCGCAAATAATATAGTCTCGATCATGAAGGGTGCAATAATTACATCTAGATAACCTATGGATACAAGGCTAAGAATGGATAAAATTAATGTGCATGTACACCAAATGGTCAATAAAAGGATATAAAATTAAAAACTCTTATAAATAATAATTTTTTTAAATTGGGAATTAAATATTGATAAGTGTAGGTTAGAACCAAAATATCCAAATAATCTAATAAAAAATATAAAGTAAAACTAGTAAGGTGAAAAACCAAGGCTAACTACAATTGAAAAGTCCAAAAATTCATCTAAATTAAGATAATTAATAATCCACCCCCATTAATGGGTCAATGGTAGTCACAGAAAAAGAGAAAAGAAATAAGAATGCAGATTGGTGTCTTCTTCCCCTTGGTTGGTTCAAATTGATTTTTGACGATGCCTCTACGGGTAATCCTAGAGCTTCTAGGGTAGAATGCATCATTATAGATTAAAATGGATCTCTTATAAGGGTCATCTATAATAAATTGATGGATGAAACCAACATTGAAGTGGAGGCTCAGGCCTTGGTGATTGGTTTATAATCTAGCATCCCAGTGTGGTATTGATAATTTTTTGCTTTAAGGTGACTCATAAATTGTTATTTATGATTTGATAAAGACTTTAAATTCTTCCTATAATTTGGAGAACATTCTCTCTAAGGCCTAGGAGAGTTTAGCTGGGTTTGAAGTTTGGGAAGGTCATCATTGTTATAGGGAAGCTAATTCCATAGCTGATTTTCCAGCTAATTGTGGTATAGATAAAAAAGAGTCTCTTATAGTAGACAACCAAAGAGCTAAATGGGAAGAGTTTGAAGGTATCTCAAATATTAGTCTAGGATCTTAATTGGGGTGATGTTTATTTTTTGGTCCTTTATTTTTTTCCCCATTCTTGCTTGGCACAAAGTTGGTGGCATGGGTCATTAATTAAGGAATTATATCCACATTGATGGATTTTATATTCACAAGGTTTCCATCATGTCATCTTATGCCTGAAGATTATTTATGTTAGTATGATTTCCTTTTTGGTTTCTATAGTAGAGGTGGAAAAGATGGAGCGGTCCATTGCAATATCCCTTGGGGTTTCAATGGTGGTTGGAGGAATGAAGTTTGAGAAATGGCATTCTATGGTAGAACTTCTAAAGCTCGTATTAATAATATTTTATGGGCTCTATCAGAAGAAATCTTGCATGTTATTATCTTTACCTTGGGGGAAGAATTTTTTATGGAAATTTATTTGAGAAGAGTAAATATAAAAGTTGCATCTCTCTTCATGTTGAACATGTTAGTGCCTATTCAGGACAAAAAGAAGGTTTCCAGGGTTCTTGAATTCTTTGTTGCCCCAGTACATAGGAAGGGTCTATTGGAAAGATTGGCAAATTTAAATGCAGACCCTTTTCCTAAACTCCCTTTTTTTGGTAACAATGGTTTTGGTTACATCCCAATATCTATATTCAAGGTCCTTAAAACTTAATTTATAGCCATGATGGTCTATGTGAAATAATTTTAGGGCAAGCTTTGACATCCCCCTTTGGTTGGTGGTTAGTTCGTATCTCCCCCACCTTTGTCTTATATTTAGAGAACTATAATAGATCTCTAATTTTGGAAATAATCTAGACATTTCAAGGAAAGGTTGGATGTTGTGACATTTTTGTGTCAACTGGTGGATAAGTCTCATGGATTGGCTCCTCCCTAGATTTCTTGAGTTCCTCATTACTTGATCACTATGGTGATGCATAGATGACTATCCAATAACCATGGGTTAGAATCAATTGGTTTTTTGAAGGGTAGGTTTCTTTGAGTTTCATCTATTGGGGAGTGTGTAATAGATGCATGGTATGATCTAGATGCTGATGTTAAGTTGGAAGATGTTTTAGGATGAAGTACATGGTCTCATTTTTTGACATGGTGTTTGATTTTTATCTCATTATTGTTTTTTTGTCTATCTTTTAAGGGCCTATATGTATGGTTTTATTTTTATCTTTTGGTAAACTCTCTACTTGGTTTCTTTGTTTCTTCTTGAGACCTCAGTTAAACTTTGAAAATCCTTGAGGTCTAGTTTTTTGTAAAAACTTTACGTTTTTAATATAGGGCAAGGGACGCATAAAACCCTAGTATTTATCTAAAAATATAAGTAACAATCCAAATAAAATAAAGTACGTATATAAGTACTAAATGACTATAAAAACATCTATGTAATAAAAATAACAAACCAAAATAACACCAATATGTTAAAAAGGTAGAGATGGGATTGCATAGCCTGCACAAAGGGATTAAATTGAAAGCATGAAAAGGAGAAAGGGATTGGATGACCTAAAAAAATTGAATATAAAAGTCAAGGTCAAAATCATAACTAAGATAAATCCTAGATAGATAATTAAATGACCAATAGATCATATTAAAACAACTCAAATATGTATCTTATATTCTAAATATGTAAAAGCTATAATTTTCATAATGTTACCATTCTAAAAGATGTGGATAATAAAAGATAAAAAAATATGGGGTAGATTTATAAACAAACCTACATGTCAAGGGGATAAAATAAAGGGAGGGAAAATAAGGCACCAACAAGGTTAAAACATGGTATTTTCTAGAAATAATAAACTCAAATCAAGTTGGTAAGACTAAGATTTTTCAACATCAATAGCCCTAAATAACCCTACCTAGTGAACATAAGCTTAGGATAACTATTGAAGCATATATATATTCCCATGAAATATATCACACATAAAAAATAAAAAGCTTCTACCTTCTCACAAGGTGTTCTATAGAGAATTTGGTTTACAATGAATATTGGGTATTTATGTAAAAAATTAAGTGGCACCAAAATACAAGATATCATGTTGTAATGAGACCTTGTATCTTAGTCTATCAACTCATCACACCATAATAGGCATCAACACTATCATGAGGCCAACTTTGAATTTTGAGTTTTGAATAGAATAGGATATGTGCCAAAAATATAACATCTTTTGGTGTGATCTAAATTCTAAGATGTTATTTTCCTTTCAACATTGCCTTTTCTTATTATTTGGATTTTAACTATTTGGTAGTTTTCTATATTTTTCCTCCATATGGATTTTAAAAAACCAACAATAGGTGATAAATATAACATTAAAAAGAGATTTGACACTTATATTGTAAGGTGGAGAACCTAAATACCATAATTCCTAAATATTCCTAAAATTGCACCATATAAATAAGTTTAATCTCAAAACCAAACTTGGTGAGCCCAAATGATATACAAAATACAAAACCATGGAAGTGAAAATATAATGATTGGGATTGCCCAATTATAAAAAATGTGTAAAGGAAGATAATTAGGTATGAAACATAATCATAAGATAAAGGAAGAGTGGGAAAAAAACATGTAAATAGATTGTATAATTTTACCATAATAGAATAGGACTAATTATAAGTGATAAAAAAACTACTCTCAACCATTGCCTTGTCTTTATAAGAATACACATAGCTACGGTTATGAGCAAGATCAAATTATGTATCAAAATGAACAATGATGTGCATTTTTTAAGGAGGACATGGTTGGTTTCCCAGATCTCACCATGAAACTCAAAATGTGAATAAACTAAATGCATAAATAAGATAAATCTATGAAGCATAGAAATGGTAAAGTTATGAAATGTAGAAAAGCTGTAAAAAAATCTAGAGGATGTATATAAAGAGAAAAGAGATAAAAGAATCGTGAGGTAAAAAAATAGTTGGCATAAGGTATCAAATTACTATATAAATAAAAATAAAGGAGATGGGACTTTTTTATTAGGGTCTATTTATTTCCAAAGGTCTTACCATACAACTCATAAATTGAAATACCAAGAGGTGTAAAAATGACAAAATACCTAAGTACCAAGCATAGGCAATAGGGCTATCGTGAAAGAACCCTAGAGGTTTGTAGAGAAAAAATGATAAATTAAAACATTATATAATCAAAATATAATCTATAAGAAATGTTATTTAAAAAATATACAACTAACTTTATGAATTCAAGTAATATGAATATCATGGTGGTGATATCCCTAGAGAATCCATGCAAAATTATAAGAGATCTAGCATAAGTACTGATAGAAGATATTATCCAAAAAAGAGGGGGAATGTAAAAGATACAAAAGAATCACAAGGAGACTAAGGTCAACTAAAATATGATATAAATTTAAATTTAGACTTAAATTTTCTACCTCATATCCATAAGGGAAATGAAGGCTAATTATAAATCATCCCAAAAGAGGGGGAAAATAAAATGCTTAAAATTAAAACCCAAAGGTGTTACAAAAGATCCAAAATGGAAACGAAGGTCATTTGTATGATACCAATTAATCAATAAAGAATCAATGGTTTAATAAAAATTATTCTAAGAAATAAAATTGGGAAATAAAATAAATATGAGACAAAACAACAAGCAATATCTATGATAATGATAATATCAAATAAAAACATGTGAAATGAAAACACATTTGTTTAATAAGGTTTATTGAAGATGAATTTGTTTATTTGTAATATGTGAAAGGTTATTAATTTATAGCTCATGGTATGGATGAGAGATCAATAAACTAAGAGAATTAGGATAGAAAATGTGAGATTACCCTAGAACATACTTAATGGTAAGGATGCACATCACAATATACCCCAAAGGCTAAAATAATAAATTTGTGGGTAGCACAAGTTGCCCTGATATGTGTAGTAAGAAAAGGATGGGAACCATAATATGCCAAAACTTATGTAATGTAGGTGGATTGGATTTATCCTTAGATATATTATCCTATTATTGATGTCAAATTATTTGTAAATCTATGCTACAGAAAGGAATATGGCATCGAGGTTAATGTAAATATCTTGGAAGTTCTTAGTAAATTGTGATGTATAATATTAGCTAGGCCAATACAGTTTGGTATAATAGGTCTTAAATGAAATATATCATCTAGGTTGATATATTCTAGTGTAAAATAATATAAGGAATTGTATCAATCAAGTTAAAATAGTTAGCCGAAACAAAGGAAAAAGATTGATATAGTAATGATCAGGGAAAATAAAAATTAATAATGTGTTGACACTTCCAAGGACGTGGTTGATATTATTATAAATATTATGGGATACTATAAAATGATACTAACATTGTTTAAATGTTGGATAATATAGTTTTAAGAATCTAAAGGTGATAAAATAACTTTATCAACATTTTGTAATGCCTAAACAATACCCTTAGCTAATCAAAATAAAATTGTATCAATGATTTATAATGGTTGGTGGCTAGTGCAATTGGGTATAAGAGGAAGAATTGTATCATCACACATCAGATCATGATCATTATATTTTTTTTTAATAATAAGAATTATATTGGCATAATATGTGTCATGGCTGGTGTAGTTATGTTTAATAGGAGGTTGAATTATAACTATATTGACACTTTTGGGATCATGGTTGGTGTCATTAAGTGTAGGTGATTTCAACTAAACAATATTAGGCTGTTTAATATAGTTGTAAATAAGTGATTTTAGTAGTGATTTAGGTAGTATGGAATAAATTGAATATGAAATTAGGAAATTAATATATTTATAAATATTCATATAAGCTCAATTATATGAATCACCTAAAATGTGATTTGTGGTAGGAATTTTAATTAGGTTGTCTTCATTAGTTGATGCCTTGACAAAAGGTGGTTGAATTTAAGCTAAGGTTTGATAGATTATACATCTAAGGCATAATAAGGTGGGGTAGAGGGTGAGTAGACATCAATGAAACCATTTTCATCATTGTTTGATTTGTATTTGGGTTTTATAAATATGGGAAAATCATGAGAATGATTTTCTCTATGTCATAAATGCCATAAATGGGAATATTTTCTATATTTGATAAATTATACATCTAAGTCATTCCAAGGGTTGGGTATACATCAATGAAACCATGTTCATCAATGTTTTATTTATAGTTGGGATTTCTAAATATGGGAAAATTATGAGAATGATTTCCTCCATGTCATCAATGGGAAAAATCTTCTATCTATCTAGGGTCTTTGAGCTTCATTAAAATAATAAATATAGACGGGGAAAAATGGTATTTATTTTAAACCATGTGAGAAGTGGAGATTTTGGGAACATTAAAATCCTTGTATGGAACATCATAAATTGGAGGAAAATTTTGATAATCTTTAATCCCATTATATGTATCATCATTAGGATATTCACCCCTATAATAAGGATCATTAATGTCATGAGGGGAAGTATTAAAATACATGCAATAAAGTAGAAAATATTCAAAAATGTCATGAAAATTTGAGATGATATGCATAACAATAAGGAATAATTTTGAAATTAGCAATATGGTATTGACCTAGATGTAGTAGAGAACTGATCTAATAAATATAAATTTGTATTAGGTTGGCCAATACAATTTGTGGGAACATATAACTACATTAGATTTATTTATAAAGTTGATAAAATATAAATAATTGTATTGGGTTGGTTGATACAATTTAACAAAGACATATAACTCTATTGGGTTGGCTGATTGAGAAAAAAACATATCTATATTGGGTTGGATAATACCTTTAATTAAAACATTTTCTAAAATGTAACATAATATTGAAGAAACATGCTATTAATAAATATGGAAAAATGTGAAAATGAACCAACTAGAGGTCAAATAAGATTCAAGTCAGTTTCACAATAATATATGCATAAGCTATGATGACCTACAACTATCCTTTTTCTCTCTATTGACAAGGACTTGAATGAATTCTTAACAATAGATAATGTGTATATTTGGATGATCAAGTAAGGACATGGAATAATATTGGACCTAGAATACAATAATATACACTCAAATGTCAAGTGAGAATGCTTCTAAATCCTAATCCTATGACATTAGGTATAATTCTCACTAAGGATCAATGATGGATAATTTATTATAATAATTATTTTAAATCTTTTGATAAATGGATGTATCAAGGATATAATAAAGATACCACATGAAAGGAGCCAAGGGTTAGCTTGAGTAGATGGGAGCAATGAAGTAGATCACACAAGTATTAGGTTCAATCCTTGAATTACCCATGGTGTGTGGAGTGAGGCATATGCACATCACCTAAACTTTGAAGTGGCCATGGGGACACCTTGAGGTAGGGTTCAAACTTCTCCATGTGTTCCATGTGGATTGTAACAGGGTGATTTAGCTTAGATTGTTCATTAGACATTATGGACCTAAGTGTTGGAGAGTTGTTATTTTTGTCATGGTGATGCCATGGAGGAGTCATGGTGAGTGGATGAAGTGCCTTGATATTATATGTGACAATGACAAAGTGTGAAATGTACTTATCCTAGTACCTTTGAAGTATGTTTGGTTGATCTTCTATTTTGGCATGGTTAAATATGTTCAAGGATGAGTATGGAATATTGATCATGTGTAAGAGGAATTAAGATGTTTTCTAAGCTTTGAGTGCTTATGAGCATAAGTTTAATTCATCAAGTTGTTCATATTTTTCATCTAGACATTTTGGCTCCAGTGGCAAAAAATCTAAGTAGGTAGTTTGATGACATCACCATTACCATGTGAGAATGATTCAATTGGATTTGGTCATATGGTTGTGATATTTTTTGTTCTTAGTTGATATGTTCTAAATCTCAAGTCATGCATCGAAGTGCGATCAAAGATATGAGGGTGTAAATTTGGCTTCTTAGTCAGAATTTATTGTTTTCCCATACTTAGCCAAATTTGCATGTGGCTAGAAAGAGCCAAGTAAGCATGTTGATAAGGTCATAATTCACACATGTGGAAATTTCAAGAGAATGTGATCATATGGGTTTGTTTAATTTTTTACATAGTTGATTTGGGATAAATTTTAGATCATACACCAAAGCATGGTAAAAGTTATGCAGGAGCAAAGTTGGTCTCCCAAATAAATTCTAAGCATAGTTGGCTTTGTGATAGAAGATTTTGAGAAGGCATTTTAATGGAATTATATATCACATGTACAAAGGTTCCAAGATCAATTTTTTAAATTGATGGATTCTCCTTTTAAAGGTGATCATGTTTTCCAAATTATAGGTCATGCATCTAAGAACAAAAAAAGTTATTGAGGTCCAAAGTAGGCTTTCCATGCATATTGTAGTTGGTCCTCATACTTAGTCAATTTTCATGATGTTAAAGATCTGGACCTAGTGGAGATGCAATAGTTTATGGGAGTTCATAGTTCTAGATCTAACTATGCACATAGAGTCAAATGGGTCAATGTAACATTTATGTAGAAAATATAAAAATTGAGTATCTTATAGAAGATCAATAGAGCGTGTGTGTTCTAAGATGTTAGGAAACAATGAGATAAGGAGAAGTGTTTGATGTTTAATGACTAAGAAAAGGTAAAGGATAAGGATCTAATAATAAGTGGGTGTTTTTATAAATTGATCAAATGGTGAACATTGATAGTTAAATACCTAGTTGATCCACATAGACTAATAGAGTGTGTGGAGTCAACATTACAAGATTGCATGAGATGAGGTCAAAGTGACTAAGGTTTAACATTTTTTTGGCTAGATATTTTGTAGGATAGTAAGAGATACCTAGGTAGTCATAGGATAAAATCCCCTTCATTTAATGGTGAATCTCCCATATTATTATGTTTATCTACCTTGACTATTCATAATTTAAGTGTTTTATAACTTATACAAATTATGCACATGATATACACAAGTTATCTTATATTTGGGTATTACTTTAATCAAAAAGTTCTTGAACCATAATAGAATGATTTTGCATCAAGTAAGTAGTTGATTCAAAGATTATGAAAATAATTGCTTAGAAAGTGGAGAATAAAAGAAACTAAAATCTATGAAAAAGAAAGAAATTGTACTTCATAACAAGTAGTTTTTGTATAGCTTATTGTATCCATACAAATAGATAAACATGTAAGATGTGATAACTCTTTCAGCAAATGATTAAGAAAAAATTGAATTCTTATTTAGATTTAATGATAACATAAAGTTTACTATTTTAATCCTCATAGAATGCATTGAAATATCTCCTTAGACGTAAAGTTCCTCAAAAACAAACTTTCTTTGTATTCAATTTAAACAAAGTTCATACAAAAACATAAGAAAATCTAAATGCAAAGTTTCAAATTATTTAGTATTTTTTGTATAAGAGTTACAATTACTTTTCCAAATTACCCTTTTTTTGATATAGGTCTTCTCCCATATTTATACAACTTTCAGATATCAAATACAATTAGGAGACAACTCCTTGAATTCCCCATGTGTTGTGTTAAATTCTAAAAACCATTGGGAGACATCTTCCTTAAATTTCTCATGTGTGGCATGTAATAGCTTATGACATTTATCTCTTATCTATTTTATTATTTGGATAAAATAAAAATTCTTTACATGTTGCACTTAGCTCACTTAAGTAATTTGTTTTTACAAAATGACTTCAAGTAATGACATCTATCCAAGTTACTTGAGTCTTTCATTTTATATAGAAACTTACTTTTATAAGTAATTTCTCTGAATGACTTTACTTATAAATTAACTACTTAAAAAAAATTACTTCAAATACATTTCTCAAGTTATTTGAACAAAATATAAGAAGTTGAGAAGAGAAATAATAGTAATCACTCTAATTCATGAAATTTTGTTCTACACTTTTCCCTATAGTTGATGTGTTATGAAAACATAAACTGAATGGTTATATCATCTATCTTGGCAACTGATTGTCTTTGTATTTTAAAACTTAGTAGCTCATTTTACATCTTCTTACAATAACCTTTCACCTTCTCAAGATTGGGTTCCATCCTTTTGACTTGTTGATGACTTTTTATTAACTCTTTTATTGATTTTTATATGAATGGAGTCATGGAATTTTTAATTACTTTATTGAATTCTTGATGTAATTGTTCATGTGTCCTTGGCAGTTATTCTAACCAAACATTCATGAGATAAAAGATTGAATTCTCTATACCTATTTTCATGTTATGAGCATCTTCTTCCAAATTCTTCATTTCTTCAAGCATTGCTCCAAAAATTCATATATGAAAAGATATGATGTGTTCTTGTTTTGATTTTATCACTGATCCCTCTAAAACAATATTTTCTTCAATCAAAATATTTTCACTTAAAGCATTTATTTTTCAAAGTTTGTCCTATTGTAATTTAGATAATTCACTTTCATTTTCAATTTCCTTCATCATTGTTTTTAGTTGTGCCAATTTATTCTTGATATCAACTAAATTACTTGGATCCTCAGGAAACCATTTCTATGTAGTTTGTATCATTCTCTCTATCCATTCATTAACTAATTTTGCCTCATCACCAATTTATTCTACCAAAGTTATTATTTGATGATCAATTATATCTCTTGAAAGTAATGATTGTTGGGGAGCAAATCTTACCACTTTAGTAATTATTTCACATAGCTTAGAAATCTATTCCTTTAGTTTGGCTTTATCAGCCTTTTCTTCATCAAGCTTCCAAAAAATGGTATTGATAAGAGTCTGTGTGTCTTAATTCAGACCCTCTATAGTGGCTTCCCCTAGGGATACCTATATAATTTCCAATTTTTCTTCAATGATTTCAATCTTATACTTACCCTATGGAGGAACTGATATTTTTGTAAATTTTTGACATGAAGGCTCAATTATCAATTTTGAAGTCACTCTAGCATTCTTGGGCTTTTTACCCTTATGATCAAGAATTTTTAGAAATTTTAAGTATATCTCTTCCAAATTTATTTATTCTTTTGATTCAGGAGTTTTTTGTAATGCCGACCATGAGGAGAAATATATACCAGTGGAAGTAGTTGAATGTATCACCATTTGTTTTTTATTATCTCCCACCTCTATCTCTTGAGTAGGAACTTCTAATATATCTAGAATACCTTCTATATGAAAACATTGGAATATATTTGTTCATATTTCTCTTTATTTTCCTACTTATCAAAATTTGATTATTCTTTTTATTCTCCAATGGCTTTATTCTTAGGTTTAACTATTATCTTTTGTTGTGATATCTCCTGAGATGAGATCACCTCTCTAGCAGTTATCTACTCTAGATCTTTTTAGGTAGGAATATGAAGAATGGTGGGATGATCATTAGGAGGTGTAGGTGGAAAAGTAAGTGGAGAATATAGGGGGAGGAAGAAGAACATCAATCTCTTTCCGAATAGATTTTTTAGGAGGTTTGATGCTAGGAGACTTTGGAGGTGGCATGAGTGTGGATAGATCTACATATTTCACTACTAGATGTATGTTCTCCACCAATAATAAAGATGAATATGTGGTAGGTGTGGTAGAAATAGGGGTGATAGGAGGAATAGTGTCTATGGAAAAAAATGTAGGAGATACAAAGGTAACTGACTAAATTTGCACATTTTCTTTTACTAGAGAATATGTTTCATCATCATTCTTCTTGAATTTTAAATTATTCTTTAATCCTTGACTACCTTATCCTTGTATTGTTTTCATTTTATGACTTACTTGGCCAATTTATATCATTATTAACTCTTTCATATAGTAGCCCTTACTAAGAAGCCATGTTAAAGTCATAACAAGAACAATTGAAGTTCTCTCAGTAATAGTCTTTACCTGATTCTTAGTGTAATCAATTTTTAGTAGTGGATCATTATCTCCTCCCATTGTATGATAAGAATCAAGAATTACTTATCCATCATCTTCCATGTCTTTAGGAATCATATCTAGATCAAATGAGTGAATTTGTTGAATAGTCATCCTGCTATTATTTCTTCTTCTTACTTCAAATTTATCTCTGCAATCAATCCAAAAGTCTTATAGGGTAGGGATATGCATATATTCAAGAGAAACTATGATTTATATTATGCCTCTATATTTAAAATTTTCTTTAGCCTCAAAATATGATTGATTATAGTTATGATACAACTTTGTTTATACATTTTTGGCCTTATAAATGTTTGCACAATGATATTGGCTAATAATAATAGGAAAACCAACTGAAGAATAGTATAATTTGACTAAAGATCATGTAATACCACTATCTATCTATATAAATCCATTAGAAACCATTTATCACTAGGGTACCTTGGCAATTTTAGTGGTGCCCCTGTAAAGCCAATAACTCTAATGTATGTGAATTTAAAGAATTGAATAGAAATACATACAAAATGGGAAACTGCCTCCCCAGATGTATTAGATAATCTCTTGGCCTTCAAAGCAACTTTTAATTTACAAATGTCTTCACAGAAGAGTGCATCATTTACCATTTTCACTTTAAGTATTTATAAAAAGTCAATTGAGGGTAGTATTTATAGATGGGATCTATTACCATCATCCCTTTTATAGTCAGCCTAGAAAAGACTCCATTAAATGATGTAACATATACTATATATGAAATCATTTTGAAATCAAGAGTTTGGAATATAGTACTCAACTAATGGTCAATGTTGTCACTTATCATTTTTGACAATTCAATATTATCAAAACTCTATTGACATTAATAGCCTTTATGTAGGCATACATCCAAGTGGAAAAGTTTTTGGCATTTTTCTCTCCATTGATTCTACATAATAATTGTGTGATGTCATCAATTTCTTGTATCAAGCTAGACCTCACTATTTGCCTTGGAAACCTTGAGGGCTATTTTGGTTTCTTTAGATAAAAATTGTTCATTGTCTTGATTATTGTTTTACTCTTCCAAAGATCTTTAGATTTTTTCATTGATAAGTCTAGCACTTTAGGTCTAGCTAGGATCTTTAAACAATAGTCAAAATATTGAACACATAATCTGATCACCACATTGCCTGTAGTATCTTTTATTATTCTAGTGATAGAAACATAATACTTAGCAAACTCTAGAATAAATTTAGGTAGTTATCCAGAGCTTGGAAAAGTTGTAACTTGCAATATTCTACTATTTGTCATTGTTAGCATGAGTGGTGTTTTGATTTTGGTTTTAGATCTTTACAACAACTTAATTATGGAAATATGTCTCATATTTGTGTCATTAGTTTCTGACACTTTGGATGTAATGCAAGACTCAATGGGATATCTCTAGTATTCATACTTCATTCCTACTTTTAATTTCCTAACTTTATTTACTTTAGTCTTTCCTTTCTTACTTGGCCCTAGAACTTATTCAAATGCAAGCTCAGAAAATTCTTCAATTAGAGTTGGTTCTTCTTCTACTCTTGACATTTTTTATGACTAACATTGTAAACACTTGGTAAATGCTCTTAAAAACTTAGTAGTTATTCTTATTGGTTTTATAAAAGGTTGAACAACTGAGTTAAGTTGTCTTATGTAACAATCCTAACCAAGCTTCAAGTATTAGTAACTTTAAGAAATAGTAAACCTTGAAAACTTTAATAAACTCATTCTAAGTAATAGGGTGTTGAAATACCAAGAAGGTTTGGGTATTTATCAAGTCTTCAGGGTTGAAGACTCTGAGTGATTAACATGCATTTACAACTCTGGGTTTCTTTGGGCAAGTTATTAGAGTTGGAAAAACTAACGAAGCAAAAGTAATAGATAGTTAGAACTCTGGGTAAGCAATTAGTAACTAAAAATCTGAGTGGGTAATGTCCCTTGGGAACTTCATGTAACATGATACTAGTTGTTTGGGTTTGGGATTCTGAGTAAGTAACAAGTCATGAAGAGTCCAGGTAGATAATCTAGGTCAATTACTAGGTATTTGTAGAAATATTTTGTCTTTTGGGATTTTTTTAGATTTTCATATGCAAATTATTTTTAAAGAATATGCAAGGTTTTAACAACACCATGTGTTTTATTACTTTTGGGAAAGTTAGATGTTTAATTCCTAAATAATAAACAGGTTTGCGTAGATAAAATTAGTAAATAATGTGTAATAATTAGGCTTCTAATTTGTGAAAATTAACTATAATTAGAGATTTTCTAAAAATAGTAGTGAGAGAGATAAAATTAAACTTATCTAATTTTATGTTTTTCCTACTGAGATAAGGTCTAAAAGTCTATGTAGGCTTGGGAGACTATCACAAACAATAATCTAGAGTTCATTTCTTGATTAGATAGGAGCACTAAAAGTGGGACACCTTGGGTTCTGGTGTTGTAGTCCTATCTCAACACTATTGTCTTGATGATCTAATATTTTTGGGTTTTGTGCACTAGGCTTGTGTGACACTGCTTATGAAATATCAAAGCCTAAAAGTCCATGGAGCTCATTGTGTACCAAATTTAGTCTTAAATATCCTAGGTCCTCATTGTGCTTGAACTTTACTGTAAAATATGGAAAAAGGAGAGGATGGGTTAGTGTGTAAAGGATACACTAGACACACTTCACACCCCATGTGTGGGCATCCTACCTACATACCAATACTCTAAGGAAGGATCAAACTATACGTAGTTCTCCTATTGAAGTGCTTGATGTAATAGTGTGATGAAAATGTAAGTAAATGTGAAATTGGGTGTACTTAGAATGATTAAGTACTAGTTTAAGGGTTTGAATAAGCTTGAAATACTATTGGATGGTTGTATGCAGAGAATTGGGAAAAGTACTTGAGTAGTCTTTCTTGTATTCTTGCTTCTCTCTTGTAAATGAGTGTCAACCCTTCTAAATGGACTTTTAATGGCATTTTATAGGGGATTTTATGATCGTGGGTTAAATGAATTTAAAGTAGGATGACATGAATTAGGATAAGGATCTAGGAGAAAATGACTGTTAGAAGCCAAAATGCACTTGGACAACAACACCAAAAATAAGACACCCTAGGTTTCAGCATTGTAGTCTAAGTTTGGGCACTATTGTCTAAGGCTGAAAGGACCTAAGGGGTGGATTAAGCCTAGGAAGAGAAGTCTAGTTTTTTAAGGGTTTAGTACAGAAGGATATAGATGATTGGGAATCAATTCAAACATGCCTATGGGGGTCATGAGAGAAAGCAAGATAGACCTATGGATCAGGTGTCATTAGCCATACTCAAGTTACTAAATTTTGCATTTTACATGACTATATTTCCCCCATTTATTCTAGTGATGCATCAATTCAAAATATTAGGATAAATAAAAAATAGAAAGCATACCTAAAGTTACCTATAAAGGTGAATCTCATGTAGTTTTGTGATGTTGGATGTGCATAGAGAGAGCATAATGTGAATTTGTAATGAAAAACATAGAGTAGATCAATCCTTACTAGATACGTTATCTAAAATAAGAACATACAAAAGTTGGGTAACAAAGAGAGGAAGATAAAGGAATGAATACACCTCAATGGGTATGTGAACCAATAAAAAAACTATTGTGATGATAGATTATGTTGGGTGTGTGCTATACCAAAAGTAATATCATGAATGGAGTTAAGTGCTCAATTCCCTAGAAGTGACTCAAAAATACAAAGGTTGTCCCTTTGGCTCCATCATTCTCTACTAAGTGAAGCTAGATGATATTGCATGTGTTAATAAATGTTTGGACTATATGTCTAACCCCTCTAAATAGGTGGCTCAAGACCCCTCTGAATAGGTGGCTCAAGAATACAAATGGTAGCTAGTCCTTTGGCTCCATTGTTGCCCCATGAATTGAAGCTATGAATTGATACCAATAAGTAATAGATGTTATATAAGATGGATCTTAAATTCCATGAATGTATTATGATATGACAATGTTGGCTTAGATAGATGAATGTATACTAGAAACTAGGCCACTCTTGGCCATTTCAAAAGATGAAGTTTAGGCTTGTATGAAAGCCACTTCAAAACTAGTGTGATAGGCTTATTTGGAAGCCAACTTGAGAACTCAAGTACTCAAGAAGTTAAGATTGTATAAAATCCAAAATTTGAAAAGGATTCCAACCACTTGTAGATAGAGTAAGGCATATAATTACTGAGAAATGCTTTGAAAATAAACTAAACTCATGAAAAGGGGAGGATCAATGTGTTGCACACATTACCCCCAAGCACTAGTGTCTAGAACATGGATTTTGATCTAGAAGTTATATAAAATTCCTAATATAAAATTTTAAGTGAGATCCATCATGTCATACATAATACCCCCTATATCTAGATTCTCTAAGAAAAAACTATACTAAAACATGTTGAATCTAGACTATACTGAGCTGACAAACTTATGACTAAACTCACTTTTATGTCTATTTCTAAAAAACTATTTTTTTTACTATTTGGATAGGAGCACCAAAAATAGGACATCCTATTTTCTATTTTTATAGTCCAACTTTGGTGTTATTGTCCAGGGCCAAATCTACTAACTATTCTAGATTCTCCATTATCTACCTAGTTTGATGTCTAGATTCTATTTTGAGTGTTCTAAAAATTGCTTTTTTAACCATTAAGAGCTCTGATCTCCATGATAAAACCTCTACTTTTTTCCCCATCTTCTAAGGGTAGGAATTAAGACATTACAATGACTACCCTCAAAATAAAGAGCCTTATAAGTGTGTTATGATGCATAGATATATGATATAATAATGATAATTGATAAGATATCTCAAGATATAACAAGGTTTGTATTGAGAGATTGTTAGATCAATAGGAGTATGCCTAGATATATATAACAATGTAATAACATGTGTAATGTACTAAACTAGAATAAAAATTATTATTTATTAGTTATTAGTAAGGAGGGATGGAGCATGATGTCCATCATGGAATCTAAGAAAGTAGGATAATGCATGTTATGGATCATGGCATTACAAACAGGAAAAGTAATCTAGCAATAAGCATACAAGGAAAGAAGCAAGAAGCATACAAGAGTGGCTAAGGGGATAATAAATCAAGGGACATGGGCACATGTCACTCAAATTGTAAATCAAGCATACAAGGCATGTTCAAATTATACATACACATATAATTGACACAAACAAAGTTGGCACAAGGAAGATTAAAAACAAAGGACATTAGCAAATGTCCTAAGGCACATACATTAATAGAAGCAAAATATATTGGAAAATTTCCTAAAACACATACAAGGCATGGAATAAGAACTAATAAAATGCAAAAACAACAAGCTATGCTAATAAAGAAAGGAAATCATGTATATATTGAAAGTGAAATCACATATAACTAATCAAAGTAAGAAGTGAAAGTATGCAAGACATGTTAGTACAAGACTAGGTATATGCTAAGAAGTACACAAGTGCAAGATACTAGTGAGTGTCGATATAGTAATCTATGTAAGCTTTAGTAAGTAATGTATGTTAACATGATAACTAGAGTGCATGGTATATGAATGACATAACTTAGATGATGTAGTCATGTAGAAGATGCCCCCAGTGGGTATGTATATCGATGTGTGTCTCGAATATAAAAGTAGGATGCCCCTTCAATGGGTAGAGTGAAGCAATAAAGGATCTAGATGTCATTGCACACACTCAAATAATATCAAATGAATCATGGTAATTTAGATAAATTGATAAACAATAACATATAATAGAAAATTTAAGTCTAGAATAGTAGCAATGTAAATCATGGATGATGTATACAATCAAAATGTTTTTGTTTTTTGAATATATTTGAATATTTTTGGTATTTTTGATATTTTATATTATTTTTTTTAATTTTGAAATAATCTATTTAAAATAAATACTAAGAAGAAATGATACTAATCGATGAGTCTCAAATGAGACTCCCTATCATGGTGTCTTATATCAAATAAAAGTATCATGCATGATCGTGAAGCATGATGGAAATGTTGAGACTATGGTTCTAAAAGTTGTATATGCTATAAATGATTTGAAATATCTAAAGTATAAACTAAGTTTGAGGTCCCTCTATGACTTTGAGAAGTGGATGCAATTGTAGGGCTCTTAAGGACCCATCTAGAAGTAGGAGGAGTTATTTAAAAGTGTGTTTTATGTTTAGAAGCATGAGATATCAATATTACTACTCTTGGTGTGACTACTATAACTATAAGCTATATAGAATCCTAAAGTTGTGGAGGTGTATCAAAGCTCTATATTGGTGATGGGTGCCTCAACTATGGCTGAATCTATACTGAAGGAAGAATGTAATTGGTGGGGAAATTGAAACTAAAACTGGTGGAGATGGATTTAAAGTGGGGAGTGGTAACTCATATATAACTCTACCAATTGTAATAACCTAATTAGTGTGAATGAATTTCATGCATCTATGAACTATATATGGTATTGCTCAAATTTTTTGAATCTATGGGTGACTAAGTAATACATCAAAAACTCTTACACTGGGAACTATGGTGAAATGTGTGGTCACATGTGTTGGACCAATCTATAAAGGAAGTAAAATCTCACCTAATGAAATCTTATTGATAACTGTATATGTTGGAGTGGTATCTCACTCTGAATAGTCCAAATACTACAATAATGTAATGGTACACATGTTGACACTAGCACCATTATCGATAAGAACACTATGAATGGGTTCATTATGAATATGTGATTTGATAAAGAGTGCATTATAATCTAAATTATCCTCAACAATATCTTGATTTGAGAAGGATATCAAAGGTCTAGTTAGAACCCTAGACTCATACACACCTATCATACTGCTCAAAGGATGTGACTCAACTGAATGTGCCAGGTATGTAATTGGTGGAAGATGTGCATGGTATGTGTGGTGAACACCTAATGTGTCACCTATATCTTGTTTAGAATTATATATAAATGGATCTAAAAATATTATCAAAGCTTTATCCTATGTTGGATTCGTTTGTGGATGTTTGTGGAGGCTCAACTAAAGTGCAAAGATCAAGTAGGTTATCATCTATCAAGTCCTATATCTTATGTCTCAAACTAATGCATATGTTTGTAGTGTGGCCTGGTGCCCTATGAAAATCATAAAATTCATGTTGATCATATCCATGTGGAAGAGGATTTACTAGGTCAAATTCCCAAATAAGAGGGGGAGTAATGATGTTACATTCCAATAACTACTATAAAACTCTAGTTGGAGAAACTAGTAGATTGGTAAATGCACATTGAGGAGGTGCTGATAAAACCACACATTGAGGGGGCTCTGAAGTCATATTGACTATTGGTTAATTTTTATTCTTGTTATCATTGACTTTAACATTGTATGGGACTTTACTATTATTCTTGTTTGTTGTGTCTAGGATGCTTTTATATTTCAGTTTGCCCATTGAAATGAGTTTTATTTCTCTTCCCTTTAATATATGACTCAATTCAATGAAGGAAGAGAATATTTTGAACATAATAGATTCATGAAATAATAGTAGAAGGCTTTGTTTGAAGATATCTTATAACTCTTGATCTACCATGGGGCTAGTCATATTAGTTAAGATGGTCTTATATCAAATCACATAGTCTGTGAGATGCTCATTAGATTTTTGTTTTTGTTGTGCAATTTTTGCATAAGAGACCTTAGCACCAATGTTGATACTAAAATGTGCTAGGAACATATTAGCTAAAGGATTAAATAAATTGACCAATTGATTTGGTAGACTAAAGAATCATTGTAAAGCATAATCCTTTAGACTTCATGGAAATAGATTGGTAAGTAGCCAGTCATTTGGTACATAATCCAAGCATGTTACGTGAAAAGATCTCAAATGTGTCTCTAGATCACCCTTTCCATCATAAAGAGTAAGCTTAAGTTGAACAAAACCTTATGGCAAGGGTGTAGAAGTAATGTGACATGTTAATGGTGTATGCAGAAGAGAAAAAAATCCAAAGCTTGTATAGGTCTAGTGGCACCTTGCTCAAGATGTAGCACCTTGGATAAAAGAGATCTTATCTCTTGCACAAGGGCTACCACTCAAGAGATAGGGATGTACTAGATATAACTAGTGGCATAGAGGTAGTTTGGGCTATTATAGGGGGTTGTTAAGACATAGTTGCCCCCGTAGTGTCATTTTTAACTAGTTCTATGGTTTGAGAAGATTGACCATTATTTGCTTTTTGTTATTCTTCTTGTAATATTTTAAGCATGTCATCTTGCATTTAAGGGTGTTTGGTTAAGATTTATTGAAGTTATCTCTTATCAATTTCATCAAAACCAATGGTTGGGCCATTGTTAAAGTAGGAAAACAACATGAGAAGTGTTTGAATTTTTTGTAATTATTTGTTATAGTCCAAGTACTAGAAAAGGAAAATACTAAATATAAGAAATGTAAATTCTTAAAAATAGTTAACTAGAAATTACATGAAAAGGATACGAAGTGCATAAACATGTAAGGTGATACCTTAAGAAGCAAAATAGGAGCTAGTATCTACAACTACAAATTTTTCAAAAATATTTTTGCAAAATACTATGAATTTTTGTAATTGAAACTAAAATTTTGAGTTAAATATGAACTTGAAAAATAAAAAATTTAATGGAAAATTAGTGATTTAATGGGACCAAGTAGATGAAACTAAGGTTTTGTAAAAATTAAATATCTTTGATTTTTTTACTATTATTTTTTTAATTTGAAATTGATTTTTTGATTTTTAATATGCAACTAAAATTTTAGAAAATGATTGGAAACAATTGGAAAATTACTGGGAGCTAGTTGATGTAACTAGGGTTTGAAATAAATTTACTACAAAATTTTAAAATTTGAGAGGAATTTTTTATTTTTATTGTCAAGAAAAATTTTAGAAATTAATGTGAAAAATCAGCTAGGAATTTACCCTAGGGTTTCTAGGGTTTTTATGTGAAATTCAAAGTAAGTCAGGTTCACCAAATGATTTATTATTTTTGGCAAAATTAGATGTTTAATTCTTAAATAATAAATGGGTCTGAGTAGATAAAATCAGCAAATAAAATGTAATAATTAGACTACTAATTTGTATAATTTAACTATAATTGGGGTTTTTATAAAAATAGTAGTGAGAGAGAGAGAAAATTAAACTTATCTGATTCTATGTTGTTTCAATTGAGACAAGGTCTAAAAATATGTTTAGTCTTGGGAGACTATCAAAAATAGGAATATGGGGTTTGTTTCTTGATTGGATAAGAGTACCAAAAGTGAGACACCCTAGGTTCTGGTGTTGTAGTCCTATCTTAGTTCTATTATTCTGATGATCTTTTTTTGGGTTTTGTGCGCTAGGTCTGTGTGACACTACCTATGAAATATTAAAGCCTAAATTCCATAAAGCTCACTATGTACCTAATTTAGTCTTTAATACCATAAGTCCTCTTTGTCCTTGAACTTGAATATAAAATTTGTAAAAAGGAGAGGGGGTTAGTGTATAAAGGATACGTTGGATGCACTTCACACCTCATGTGTGGGCATGCTGCCTACACACTAATACTCTCAAGAGGGATTAAGTTATATGTAGTTCTCCCATTTAAGTTCTTGGTGTAATAGTGTGATGAAAATTTAAGGACTAGTGTGAGGGCTTGAATAAGCTTGAAATATTATTAGATGGTTGTAAGTAGAGAATAGGGAAAAGTGCTTAAATATTCTTCCTTGTATTCTTACTTCTCTCTTGTAATTGAGTGCCAACCCTTATAAATGGAATTTTAATAGCCTTTTATAGAGGATTTGATGATCATGGATTAAATGAATTCATGTTAGGCTGACATGAATTAGGACAAGGATCTAGGAGAAAATGATCATTAGAAGCCAAAATGCACTTTGACAACAACATCATAAATAAGACACCATGGGTTTCAAAGCTATAGTCCAAGTTTGGGAATTATTTTCTAAGGCTAACAAGACCTAGGGGGATGGATTAAGCCTAGGAAGAGTAGTCTAGGTCTGTAAGGGTTTAATTTAGAAGGATACAGATGATTGAGAATCAATGAAAATATGTCTAAGGGGGTCATGAGAGCAAGCAAGATAGACCTATGGATTGGGTATCATTAGCCACACTCAAGTTACCAAATTTTGCATTTTATATAACTACACCATGCATGCAAAAATGACTTATAATTGCAAGAAAAACAAGAAATGATAGAAAAACTTTCGAAATGACACATGAAATTTTAATAGAGAAAAACAAGATATACAACCAAAATAGGATCATGAAATTGAAGGAAAAATAAACTAAATACCTTGAATACAAATGGGTTGTGAATATTTTACACCAAAATTACTCCAAAAGCTCAAACAATGTCATTTGGGATTCGTAAGGGCAGCAACTAGGCTAGAAAATTTAAAAGCTAGGTGGGAAATGAGGTGGACTTTTTAATATTTATATTAACCTGTACATTAATGACAACTAAGTGACACATGTGAGGGTATCCACGTAAGCATTTTATCGACTATCAACTTTCATGAATTACTTTATTAACTTGTTCTATGAATTTAAGTAAATTTGTAACCCTCATTTCATCTAATTAGTATTTTGTAGGTTTACAAATCTACCATATTCAACTTTTATGATTTTGAGATTAAAGTAGTTTCATAATTTTGATTTAATATAGATGGTGTAACTCAAGTTTGTGATAATAACTTACTTCACCTTTGTCATTTTGAATAAGTAAAATAAACTAGAAAACCTGAGTTGGCCTAGAAATGAGCCCAAATACTTAGTTTTTTGAATTTATTGGAAAGATGGAAAAATGGGTTTTATGATAATGACCCATGTAGACATTTTTTAACCTTTTGGAGTATTTTGAAGAAATTTTGGTAATAAAAGAGATTCTAGTGAAAATTAATAAATTCTAAGTCTTATTCAAGGGACTAAGTTTTGACAAGGATAACTTATTCTCATAAGATAAAAGACAAAAATTTCAATAGGGGCAACCCAAAATTTCCAAGTGTAAAATTTTGGGGACACCAGCTAGCTCTGATTGGGGGTATCTTTATTTTATCAAAAAGAATGAAACAAAGGTGAGATCCTAATATTTTTGGCTTTGAGTCTTGTATATTGGGTATGGACTCATCTAAAACTCAATCATGAAAAACCTTAAAACAAACAAATATAAAATGAAAAATAATTATACAAAATAAAAATTGAGGTTTTATTTATATACATATAGGTGTTACCCTGTTGCTCAATTCTTATAAAGCTTCAAGTGTTGCCCATTATAAGGCAATGATAGTTCAATTATATCTTGGTAAAATAGGATGAAACTATATTTTCTAGTAATTTTCTTTATTGTGGAGCTCCTTTCCACAGTGAACCAAAGTTGTCATGTATCCCTTTTGGTTCTTTTTGCTTATCCCATAGAAGGACTAAGTCACCAACTTCAAACTTTCTTTCTTGATCCTTTTTGTCAAAAATATTATTTACTTTCATCTAATGATCAATTAAAATGGTTATAAACTTGATTATGAACTTATTGTAGTTAAGATTAAACCATAATCCTCTTATCAAGTGAATCTTGATAAGTTGTGTCTTCAATAGCCTTAGATAGTTATAAAGCAAGCAACTCTTGGTGATGTGTTATTTAGCATCTATTCCATATAACAACTAAAATGGTGACATTCCAAGGGATTTTTTTAGAGTGATTATGTCAACCCATAATACATAAAATGGCTTCTTGTGCTAGGTACATTGATTATCATCCACTAGCTTACGAATGATAGTCATCAAGTTCTTGTTACTTGATTCAACTTGGCCATTCCCCTGAGGATAGTAATTTGAAGAGTGAACTAAATCTATTATGTATAAATAACAAAAATAAGTTAGTTTAATTAAAGAAAAGTTAGCTGCATTATCTGTTACTATCTTGTGAGGAACACCAAACCTTATTATAATTTTTTCCTTGATAAAATCACATACAACTTTAGAAGTGGCTTGATTGACAAAAATGGCTTCTACCCACTTGTTGAAGTAATCAGTGGTAGTTAAGACATAACAATGGCTGACACTTGAAGAGGGATTCAACATGCTAATAAAATCTATGCCCCACTAGTGGAATGGTTCATTGATTATGATTGGTTTTAAAGGAAATACTATCAAATTTAAACACCCAATAAAATGTTGACATGCTTGACATTTATAAACCCAATCCAAACTATCTTGGAAAAGATTAAGCCAATAGTACCTTTTTCATAGATATGTGTTGTAACTTGTCTTAAAAAGTGACGTCCACATTCTTTATCATGGAACTATTAGAGTAGTCTATTTTGTTATTTTTTATCCATACAATGGAGGAAGGCACCATCAATTTCTCTTTTATACAAACCATTGTCCCAAATGACAAAATCCTTCAACTTCATCTTGATGGTAAGTTTTTACTTATGTGTAAGATGAGTTGGAAATTATCCATAAGTTAGGAAGAAAGAAATATTACTGTAGCATTTTTCAATAAGATCAACAAAAAGAACCATGGGTATATTTTCATTTAATTAGCTTGAAGTAAAGATACCATTATATCTATGCCATCTGGTTTACTTTATGTCATTAATTGGCACAAGCCTCTTTCTCTTAGTAGCTTTGTTGGTTTGATATCAAGATCAAACTCTTGAACCTTATCTACCTAGGTGCCTCTTAGCAATCCCAACTCTTGCTATGTTAGAATATATTTAACTATAGTGTTAGGTACATATACTTTACTATGTGAAGATATGATATAGTACATGAAGGCTTTGCATTATTTGACTACAACAAAGGCATATTTTTTCATATGTGTATACTTTATTTCATAAATTTTTAATGGCTAGATCATGAAAGCTATGAGAGATTCAATATCTACGTCATTCTTTTGTAGAAGTATGGTTGACATGGTATGTTCAGAAGAATAACAATAGATAAAGAATTCTTTACTAAAATATGGGGGAAACCAACACTAGAGATTGAGCTATGGTTATTTTAATATTTTTAAATTCCATCTTACCTTAAACATTACACTTGAATTCTTTCTTCTTCTTCATCATGTCATAAATGTAGTCACATAAAATATTGATTTCTTAGGATTCAAAGAGATCCTATATTTCCTACACTAGATGAGAACCTCTTATAAATCAGGTAAATGATTACCTCTTTTTTTGGAGAAGACTATTAAGTCATCAAGATATATAACTATACTCTTGTTCTTTATATGTGCAAATGTTAGATCCATCTCTCATTGAAAATTTTATCTAACATTAACAAGCCCAAAGGGCATCTTTTGATAAGTAAAATTCCCATATGGTGTTGTGAAAGCCATCTTGTATTGATCTTCTTATACCACTTTAATTTGATTATATTCTAAAAAAAATTATAACATGGACAACATTTCTAAGCCTATAACTACTTGCAAAGTATGATCCATAATAGGCAATAGATAGTTATCTTTCAAAGAAGCTTGATTACGATTATGAAAATCAAAACACAAATGTATTTCTCCATTCTTATTTCTTACTAGGACAATGTTAGATAACCATGTTGAATTATAAATGAGATAAATGATCTTAGCATCAAGTAGCTTTTTTATTTTAGTAAAGATAGTACCTATGATTATTGGGTTATGATGGTGAAGCTTTTTCCTGAAAGGTTTTGCCCCTAGCTGAAGTCGAATGTAATGTTGTACCTAGTTTGGCTGAAAGGTCTTCAGGTTTTTGTAAGACCCAACAAACACATCAATATATAACCTAAAAAGCTTAATTAATGATTCTTTTTCCTCTTGGGAACAATATTTTCCAATGTTGACCATCTTGGGTTTTTCTTAAGTACTCAAATTAACTTGTACTTTTGGAGAAGAACTCACACCATACTCTTTTTTTATTTAGATATGGATCTTGCTTATAGAAAAAATATTCTAAAGAAACTAACCCTTTAGGGATTTTATTTCCCTTTAATTAAACCACATCTTCATTATCATCATGCTTAGGGTCAGTATTACTTGTTGTCTAGTGTGGAAGTGAACTACTTCCTTCAAAATATAGTTCTTAAAAATTATCTTATTGCTGAAGGAAAGCAACTATCTATTTGTCATCATTAAAGAGTTACCACTAATCAACATTGTCTGTAACCCTTGGATGAAAAAACATCTCTACTCTATAGTCACCTTCTCAAAAAAATGTATACTTATGATTTGGCATGAGTAGAGCTATAGTAACTACAAGATAATCATCTCTAGAGTTTTGATCATGAGGAATGAAATTGATTGAAAAGGCTAAAAAATCAAGTGTTGAATTCAAAAATTGATCATGGTAGTACCTTAACTTATCCTTATTTACTTGTTATTGGCTAAAAATTTGACTTACAATCAACTTAACATCTCCTTATGCTTTTAAAAGTTTCACTCATTTTTATTTTGCTTGTTATAATCCTAACAATAGTGCTTCATACTCTATTATGTTGTTAGTTTCTTCAAACATTAGTTTGTAAGAATAAGGATATACCTTACCATCAAGTGATATCAACAAAACCCCAGCATGTGAACCAAGGGAACTATAGCTACCATCAAATTCTAATGTCCATATTTTCCCTTTTTCTTATTGTGTCTCTACTTCTTATATGTCATTTCCCAATTCAAGGTAATCGACTCATGATCTGATTCTTCAAAAAGAATCTATGATCTTGGATCATCTAACTTGAAAACTATATACTTAAATTTAATCTCAAGTTTAAGTTTTTGATTTACCCCTTTGATTATAAAATGAGTATAAGACCAACCCATCTTGACTTATCCCCCTAGTTCTTTGCAAAAGTTTCTACTCAACAACATTCCATAATAAATAGGAATATCTACTAAAAGAATTGTCATTTTAAGCCTCTTATCTGGAAAAACTGCTAGAAAATATTGAGAATATTTGATTTTTCTAATCAAGGGAACTTGTCTTTATATTGAGTAACATTTTCCTATTGACTTATTTATAGTGAGGCCAAGGGCATTGGCTAATTTAGCTAGCATGACATTATTATAAGCTCTAGAATCTAGGATATAATTTCTCAACTTGAACTTGTTAATTAAGAGAGATACATAGAATGGATCTATTTTTTGGATGTGGAAACATATGTGGGAGAGGTATTTGTATCATTATGTTGGAAAGAGACCTATTTTGGAGTAGGCAATATATATTTTTAATCATTAGTTGTCGTGTTTGGTCCTTTAATTTGAACATACTTAACTAGTTTATTCAACTAATCTAGATAGGACCTCAAGTATTTAGCTTTTGACATTTGAATCTTTATTTTCTTGACATGGTCAATAATGTTAAAATAAGGGATGGACATAAACAAAGTAGTATTAGCTTTAAAAGTATGAGTGACTAGCTTATGAGGTTGATAACAAGATGTTAGAAATTTATCTTTTGGAACAAGAGAAGAGGGTAAAGAAGTACCTCTTTTGAGGATGCTAACATTTGAGTTGGAGTCTTCTTTCTCTTTCCCTTGTTCTTTCGAAGATTTTTCACCAACTTGCTGAATTTGCAATCTTGTAAATACTTCAAAAGAGTGACTATGATCATATTAAAGTATTTCTTCATAATCACTTTTTGATTCATATTCAAGGTAGCCTATATTAGAGTCACTAGAAAGATGTACAAAATCATCCTCATCAATAATTTTTTTATCAAAATCAATAGCCATATGATCTCCTTTGTTCATTTCACCATGCTTTTTCAAAACATATTCAATTACCAATATTTGTGGAGGTCCAACAATACAATTATGGTTATAATTATTAAAATTATGTGTAGGTGCATTCTTGATAGGATTAAAATGAGTACCTTGAGCAATTTTACTTTTAACTTGTAGCAAGTCATTAGCCAATTTCTGTAACAGGGAATCAGTAGTGGTTTGTAATGTAGTCAAATTAGAAACATCAACCATGGAAGTTTTTTTCTTAATCTTTTCAGCCATAATAAAGTCATCTTCAACCTTTGTAGTAATGTTTTGAGTTGTTTCTAAATCAGTAGGATGTGCTCTATGTAGCTGATAGCTAACCTCTAGTAATGAAGTATTGATAAAAAAATCACTTTTGATTATCACCAGTGGGTTACATGGATTGAGGTATTTTGTAGAGTAGTCTGTTAAATTTAGCAATTAAATCCTACATGTGTTCATTTGCTTCTTTTTTAAGATGAGTCAATTAGGTGAGCAATATGTGTGAGTCTTTAGTATCTTTAAACCTTTTTTCAAATTATTAATGCATAGTAGCATGATTGGTTATGGTGCCAGGAGATAAATGTTAGAACCATTGTGTAACTAAATCATGTAAGTTTTCAATGAAGAGTCAGATTGACACATCTTCATGATCAATGCCAATCACTCCATAGTCTACAAATAAAGAAGCTAAGTGCTCATCTAGACTTTGTTTTCATCCCCTATGAACTTATGAAAGTTCTTTCTTGACCCCTTAGGCAAGTCATAGAGAGGAGTTAAATTCAATGGGATAATCACTACCCCTTGAGGGATAAGAAGTTGTTGTTGTTGCACCATTCTTCTAGGACTAAGGAATTGAGGATTAATAGGTTAGATTATTCCTAAAGAATTATGTTATAACTAATTCACAAGAGTTTTTATTTTTTTGATAGGTGAGAGACTTGATATTCATGTTCTAGTTTGGGGAGGGAAGCTGAAATTAAACTGTTCTTACAATTGAAAGAAGTCATCAGTTTGGCCTTGAGCTCTTCTTGCCCTAGTGAAGAAAGGTTGATTTGCAAGATTGAAGTGCTTATGCTTCTCTAAGGATTTGTTTAAGTTACTTCAGGTTTATAAATAAATAATTTGTAATAGACTACTTGATGTACATTAAATTAAGATAAACAAAGCATTTCTTTTTAAAAAATAAAGCTATCTTCATAAAACATGTGTTTCTACTCATAAGTGTGCCTTTATTTTACATGTATCTTTTTACAGGGTAATGTGGAAAACTTGTAATTTTAGAGAATTAACCACTAGTATATGTCTATATTACCCTTGTGTGGATAATATAATTTAGTTATAGTTAAGGAATTGGCACCAAATGTGCTTGGATTATTTTTTTGAAAACTTCACCATTTGAACAAGTTTGTGTTCCCTAGCAGAGTTACCAAAAACTATTGGTTAGATATTTTGTAGGCTATCAAAAGATACCTAGGTGGTCATGGGATTAAATCCACATCATGTAACAATGAATATCCCATATTCATATGTTTATCTACTATGACTATTCACACTTTCAATTTTTTATAATGTATACATATTATGCATAGATATACACAAGTTATCTTATTTTCAAGTATTACTTTAATCAAAAAGTTCATGAATCATAATAGAATTATTTTTCAACAAGTAGCTGATTCAAAGATTATGCAAAGAAGTTCTTAGAAAGTGGACAATAAAAAACTATAATCTGTGAAAAATAAAGAAACTATACTTCACAACAAATAGTTTTTGCAGAGCTTACTGTATCCATACAAATAGATAAACATACAATATGTGATAATTCTTTTATAAAATGATTAAGAAAAACATTAATTTATATTTAGATTAAATGATAACATAAATTTTACCATTTTAATCCTCATATAATGCACTAAAATATCTCTTTAGATGTAAAGTTCTTCAGAAACCAACTTTCTTCTTATTCACTTTGAACAAAGTTCACATAAAAACATATAGAAATCTAAATGCAAAGTTTTAGATTTCTTAGTATTTTTATATAATAGTTAAAATTGTTTTTCCAAATTACCTTCTTTTTTATATAGGTCTTCTTTCATGTTTATATCACTTTTAGATATCAAATATAATTAGGAGACAACTCCTTGAATTCCCCATATGTTGCATTAAATTTTGAAAACCATTGGGAGACATCTTCCTTGAATTTATCATATGTGGTGTGCAAAAAATAATGAAATTTATCTATTATTTATTTAATTATTTGGATCAAATACAAGTTATTTACATGTTGCACTCAGCTTGCTTAAGTAATTTATTTTTACAAAATGACTTCAAGTAATGACATCTAGCCAAGTTACTTGAGTCTTTCATTTTATAGAGAAACTTATTTTCATAAGTAATTTATCTAAGTGGCATTTATTATAAATTAACTAATTAAAAAAAAATTACTTCAAATAAATTTTTTAAGTCATTTGAAGAAAATAGAAGAAGTTGAGAAAAGAAGTAATAGTAATCACTCTAATTCATAAACTTTTATTTTACACTTTTTCCTATAGTTGATGTGTTGTGACAACATAAATTGAATGGTTATATCATCTATCTTGGCAACTAATTACCTTTCTATTTCAAATATTAGTAGTTCATTTTATAGCTTCTTATAATAACCTTTCACCTTCTCAAGATTGGGTTCCAGCCTTTGGACTTGTTGTTGACTTTTCATTAATTCCTTTATTGATTTTGTTGTGAATGGAGTCATGGACTTTTTAATTACTTATTTGAATTCTTGATGTAATTATTCATTTGTCCTTGGTGGTTCTTCTGACCAAACATTTGTGAGATAGAAGATAAAATCTTTTAGACCTATTTTCACATTATGAACATCTTCTTCCAAAGTCTTCATTTCTTCAAGCATTGCTCCAAAAATGTGCATGCAAAGAGATATGATATATACTTATTTTGATTTTATCACCGATCCCTATGAATAATATTTTCTTCAATCAAAATCTTTTCACTTAAAGCATTTGTTTTTCAAAGGTGTCTTATTGTAATGTAGATGTTCCACTTTCATTTTTAATCTTCTTTATCATTGCTTTTAGTTGTGCCTAGAACCTCAAGAAACCATTTCCATTTAGTTTGTATCATTTTCTCTATCCATTCATTAACTGCTTTGGCCTTATCACCAATTTTTTCTACCAAATTTATTGTTTGATGATCAATTATATCTCCTAAAATTAATGACTGCTAGGGAGCAGATCTTACTACTTTTGAAATTATTTTACATAGCTTAGAAATTTATTCCTTTAGTTTGGCTTTATCAGCTTTTTATTCATCAAGCTTCTGAAAAAGGGTATTAATAAGAGTTTGTGCATCTTTGTTTAGACCCTCTATAGTGACTTTCCCTAGGGATACCTTTGTAATTTCCAAGTCTTCTTCAGTGATTTCACTCTTATACTTACCCCATGGAGGAACTGATATTTTTGCAAATTTTTGATTTGAAGGCTCAATTATCAATTTTGAAGTCACTCTAGCATTCTTAGGCTTTTTACCCTTATGATCAAGACATTTCATAAATTGCCATCAACGCTTTTGTAGTTAGCCTAGAAACAACTCCATTAGATGTTGTAGCATATACTAAATATGAAGCCATTTTGAAATAAATAGTTTGTAATATATTATTCAACTAATGACCAATTTTTTCACTTATCATTCTTGACCATTAAATCTTAGAATAACTCCTATTGACATCAATAGCCCTTATGTAGGCATACATCCAAGTGGAAAAGTTCTTGGCATTTTTCTCTCCATTTATTCTACATAATAACTATGTGATGTCATCAACTTCTTGGATGAAGTTAGACCTCACTATTTGCTTTGGTAACATTGAAGGCTATTTTAGTTTCTTTAGATAATTAGTATTCATTATCTTGATACAATATGTTGTTTTACTCTTCTAGAGATCTTTAGTTTTTTTCATTGATAAGTCTAGCACTTTAGGTCTTCTTGGGATCTTCAAACAATAGTCAAAATACTAAACATCTAATATGATCACCACATTGTCTATAGTATCTTTTATTATTCTAGTGAGATAATCATAATACTTAGCACATTATAGAACAAATTTAGGTAGTTATGCAGATCTTGGGAAATTTGTAGCGTGTAGGATTCCATTGTTTGTCATTGCTATCATGAGTGGTGTTTTGATTGTGGCTTTAGATATTTCCAACAAGTTAGTTATGGAAACATGTCCCATGCCAATGTCATTGATTTCTCAATGGGATGTCCTTGGTATTCATACTTCATCCCTACTTCTTTTGATTTCCTAACTTTCTTTACATTAGTCTTTCCTTTCTTACTTGACCCTAGAAATTCTACAATTATAATTTCTTCTTCTACTCCTAAAATTTATTTTGACTAACACTAGAAATACTTGGCAAATGCTCTTAAAAACTCATTAATTATTCCTGTTGTTTTTATAAAAGGCTAAACAACTAAGTTAAGTTGTTGTCTTATGTAATAATCCTAAGTAAGCTTCAAGTATTAGGAACTTTAAGTAGTATTAAACCTTGAAAATTTTAAGAAACTCATTCTAAGTAACAAGTGTTACAATACTAATAAGGTTTCGGTATTTCTCAAGTCTTTAAGGTTAAAGACTATGAGTGAGTGATAGGCATTTACAACTCTGGGTTTCTTTGGGCAAGTTACTAGAGTTGGAAAACTTGATGAAGCAGAAGCAATAGATAGTTAGAACTCTAGGTAATCAACCAGTAACTAAAAATCTGAGTAGGAAATTCCCCCTGGGAACTTTGTGTAACATGAGAACAATTGTTTGGGTTCAGAATTTTGAATAAGTAATAATTCATGAAGAATCCAGGTAGATAATCTAGGTCAATTGCTAGGTATTTATAGAAAGATTTTATCTTTTGGGATTTTTTTTGAGATTTTCATATGCAAATTATTTTTGAATAATTTAAAAAAAATTAACAACACCATACATACAAAAATGACTTACAATTGCAAGCAAAACAAGAAATGATATAAAAAAAAATTAACTTATGAATGAAATTTTACCAGAGAAAAATGAGATATAAAACTAGAATGGGATCATGAAACTAAAGGGAAAATTAACTAATTACCTTTAATTCAAATGGGTTGTGAATATTTTTCACCAAAATTTCTCCATAAGTTCAACTAATGTCGCTCGGGATTCACAGGGGTAGCAACTAGGCTAGAAAATTTAAAAGCTAGGTGAGAAATGAGGTGGACTTTTTTGATATTTATATTAACCTATAAATTGATGAAAACCAAGTGACACATGTGAGGGTAGACACAAGTATTTTTTTTACTATCAAGTTTCATGAATTACTTCACTTAATTTTGTTTACGAAGTCAAGTAACTCTATAACCTTGATTTGGTCCAATTAGTGTTTTGTGGGCTTATAAATCTACTTTACTCAGCTTTAATGATTTTAATAAGTAAAGTCATTTCATAATTATTATTTAATCTATATGGTTTAACTTAGGTTTGAAATTACAACTTATTTTACCTTTGTCATTTTGAATAAGTAAAATAACTTAGAAAACTTGAGTTGGCCTAGAAATGAGCCCAAACACTTAGTTTTTTGAATTTCTTAGAAATATGGACAAGTGGGTTTTATGATAATGACCTGGGTAGACATTTTATAACCTTTTAGAGTAATTTTAAGTAATTTTGGTAATGAAATCAATTATAGTGAAAACTACTAAAGCATAAGTCTTATTGAGGGGATTGAATTTTGACAAGGATAACTGACTCTCGTAAGATAAAAGACAAAAATTTCAATAGGGGTAACCCAAAATTTCCAAGTGTAAAATTTTGGGGACACCACATTTTAACATTGGTGCCTATGAATTAAATTTAATACATGATCAATGATGTGTAATTTATCTAAGCAGCGAGGACACGAGATACAAGCAAAGTAGTCAAAGTTTAAATGTGACCATTTGTATTTGAATATCTAAATTTTGCAAAGGAAAAGACCAGTGTCTGGTTTTTGTGCCATAAATTTTGATCCAAATAGAATTTTTTGATGGTTTCAAAATTTAATATGTATAGGACTCCAATTTGCATCTATAAATATGGATTTGAATATCTGAAAGTTTATAAAACAAATATATTGAGTTTCAAAGTTAACTATGTGTTTATGTTTATTCTACAAGTGACCAAAGAAGAGTAATTGAGCTTGTTTTGATATTATGTTATATGTGCATTATGAATGATTGACCAATATTATGTAGTATAAATAATGGTTTTGAAGTTGACTATATTTTCATTTATAATGATTGTGTGTACAGAGAAGTGTTTGAGATAATTGGGTTTTAGTAGAAAAGTGTTTTAGGGACTATGATCATTTGAGGATGTCAAAATGGTCATGTGTAATGGTTTCATTCATTTTTAAGTGTCCATTTTTTCTTAGTTTACTTAGATAAGTGTTAAAGAGTTGAATGGTTCTTCATAGGATAGGTGTCAAAGAGCTGAATTGTGCAAGCTAGATGTGAGAGTTATGAAGTGAAGGATAAGTAGTGTGCCTATTGGTTGAGTTAAATGAGCAATTTTTTTTTTTGACAATGTATATAACTTTTAGGTCATGTTCCTAATGTAAAGATAGTGATCTTTTAATTTGAGGATATGCGAAGTGATCTGAGTGTGCATATGAGGATAGTTTGAGTGAAGGAGAGAGATTATGGCATGCCTATGTGAGATATCTATTTGAGATACATAGAGAGTTTGTGAAAGGGTTAGAAAATATATATCCATCATCAGGTGTTGAATACATCATTTCTAAGGTAGAGGTGTTCAAAGGGGGGTTTAAAGGACTTGGTCTTCCTTAGGGGTAGTTATTCCTTATGAAATAGATGTTTCATTAAATACCTTTTTTTAGGAGGATATGATCAAGGTTTTATATTCTAAATGAGTTGATCAGTATCTTGTTCTTAATTTTTTATAAGATAGTAGTCCATTTGTATTATAGGCTTGAGAGTGGGTTTTATTCCTGATGAGGGATTCCCATAGGAACTATATGTTATGTGTTTGATCTTGTGTATGCATTGAATGTATGAACTTGCTTATTAATGTTACTTGATCAAGTTCATATATGATGACTTATTAATAATTTAAATGACTATAATTTAAATTTAAATATCTGTGTTCACTGATTCACCCCCCTCTCAATAATTATACCTCTAACAATTGGTATCAAACTAGGTCCTTTGGTAAAGGCTTAATATCTTAAATATGATCCAAGGTACAATATGGGTAGTCATCAAGGAGGTTTCTATACTAAGCAAACATCAATGTTAAATAGATCCAATTATACATTTTGGAGTGCTAAGATAAGGACATAAATTATGTATCTAGGGTTTGATGTTTGGAAATTTGTTGTAGATGGATATGTTGCTCCTACTATTCCTCCATATAGTGTTGTAAATAAGAAGTTATTTGGGAACAATTCCAAGGCAATGAATGCTATTAATTTTGGTATTTTAGAAATTAAATACACCAAGGTAATGCATTGATATTATTCTAAAGAGATATGGGATAAAATGCAAATCATTTATTAAGTAGATTCAAAGGTCAAGGTTGCTAAGTTATAGACTCATAGAAGACAATTTGAAAGTCTTGAGATGAATAAAGATGATAATGTGGCATCCTTTTTGTAGAGAGTTAATGAGATTGTGAACATCATCATAGGTCTTGGAGATAACCTTGAAGATGCTACTATTATTCAAAATTTATTGAGGTCTCTATCCCCCAAGTTTGATCTGAAAGTATTTGTTATAAAAGAGAGTCATGAACTTACTCAGTTGAAGATGGATCAATTACATGGCACCCTTACTACCTATGAGATGAGGAAGAATAATGATATACCACCAAAGAAGGAAGTAAATTTCAAGATTAAAATGAAAAAAAATAAAATAAAAATTCAAGGTAAGAAACTCAAAATGGTCATATTCTTAATATAGATGAGGATGAACTAATTGCTTTGATTTCAAGGAAATTGAGAATAGGTCAAGGCAATTATAAAGGTAAACTACCCCTCAAATGCCATAATTGTGATGAGATATGATATTTTTGATAATAATTGCCCTCATATGTATAAGAAGGATGATGATAAAGATCATGATCAAGTTCATGATGATGGCAAGAGATCATTCAAGTCTAATAAAAGTAATAAGGGATTCAAAAGATTTGATAACAAGAAGTACTTAAAGCATAAAAAGAGTCTCTCATTAGATGGTAGTGAATACAATGACTCAGAATATGATCATGAAGAAGATGGTCATGTTGAATATATATCCCTTTTCATGGCTGAGGAAGGAAGTTGCTCCCAATAAAAGGAGTCTACTTGGAGTGATTCAAATGATGATGAAGATGAAGTGGACTATGAAACTGCTTTGACTAATGCTCATGAAGAACTAAAGATTGAGAAGAAGATCAATAAGAAGATTAAATATAAACTCAAGGAATTTGAGGATCAATTCAATGTGTTTGAGAAAATAATGGATGAAGATGCTAAAGAGCATGAATATATGGTCAAGCATCTCAATTTTGAATTGGAAGTCTTGTCTACAAGCCTAAAAGCTAAAGAAGATGAATGTGTAAGGTATGTAATTAAAAATAAATCATTTAAATCTAAGTTAGAGAAAGTATATAGTAAGGTAATGTCATTTGTGATATTTGAAAAGAGGTCAAGTGATCTAGACAACATTATAAATGATCAAAATCATGCAAGTGATAAGACTGGTCTTAGATACAAAGAAGAACCATAGACTGTAACTCAAGACAAGATGAAGACTAATGTGATCAAGGATAATCTAAATTTGAAGACAAATTACCAGACAAGGAATGAAGGTGTTGTTATAATGAAGAAAAATTAGGTTAGATATCAAAATTCCATGAGGTATGAAAATTTCAATGGTTACTACTATACTTATAATCAATTTGGGCATAGAGATAGAGAATGTATAAGACTTGTTAAGAATGAATTTACATATAATTATGATGAGGGTCATCAGTCAAAAGTTATGAGCAAGGTTTAGTGCTTAAACTATCATGATATAGGACACTTTTCAAAACATTTTCCATTCAAATTAAGACAAGCTTTGTTTCCATCAAGGAATATGGTTTGCTACAGTTGTGAATAGAGAGGTCACATTGCTATATTTTGCAAGCAAAGGCCTATAAGATAGAATAGGTTTTATCAAGCTCCTAGAGTGTAATATAGAATTAAATTGAACTAATGGATACCAAAGGTGGAAAGTAATAATTATGACAAGTCTACAGGTCCAAGTAATCTATTTGCTATGATGGAGAATGCTACAGATGTTGAAGAGTGCCAAGATCTCTCATTGACTACTCATGTTGAGAATAAAGAGACCAAGCTCAAAAAGAAGACAAAGGTACTAATTGAGGTTAGTTCTAAGGTAATTATAGATCCAAGTGAACATCCTACTATTGTTGATAAATCATCATGCAAATAACATCAATTATCTATACCTAGTGATGAGGTTCTAAGCTACAAGATTGATTCTTCAAATGAAAAGGTATGTCAAGATTCCATAGTTGATCCATGTGTTGTCAATTCTATATTTAAAGAAAAGGAGAGTGATATATAAGAATAATCATTTTTCATCATTTAGACTAAAAATAATAAGAATAAGATAAAGAAGTCTTATAGCTATAAGAGGATTTTAATGGTTACTGAGGAAATGTGGGCCACTCTTGGCTTCACTTTGTTTTAGAGCATTATGGTACAAAGGATGTATGTGTATATTCTTCTTAAAGAGACTCATTTAAATGGATAATCTTCTATTTTATTCTTTATATGGTCCTAAAAGTCTAGAGATGAGTGTTTTTAGTTGGTGCAGGTATGTCTAGGAGGAAGATATGCAGAGGTGATGTCATGATATTGATAGTTGTATATGAAATAATCTATAGGGTTAGATTGAAGGTTCCCAGATGGTAAAGGAGGATTTATGATTTATAAAGATTATATTTTTACATATAAAAATCTATTGACCTTATTATATCATGCTCTAGGTGGTTTTGTGATCTGAAGGTGTGCTGAAGTCAATTTGGAGATTTTTGTTAGCTCTCTAATTTCCCAATTTTTTGCTTAAAAGCTTGCAAGTCCTAAAATGGGTTAAAGGATGTCAATGTTCCCAATGGTTTGGAAGCTCAAATATTGGTCAAAAAGTGTGTAATGGTTGTCTCTAGGTGTACAAGAAGTTTCAGAGGTGGACATTGATTGGAAGGTGATGTGTTGACCTTGCTTGTTTTAAAATTTTAAGTTTTGGGCTCTGCTAAAAAAGTAGTCTACCTTATGAATTGAGGTTTAAGGTTTATTAATATGTTCAAAGGGACAAATGGGTTTTTAAATCAATATTCATAGATATTTTAAGGTTTATGGTTCTCATGTTATTCAATGTTTTGTCAAGTTGAAGGCCTAATTAGGTAGTTAGTTTATGAAGTAAGTATATTATAAAGGATGAGGCAGTTATTTCAAATTGGTTTGATTGATGGGGCATATGATAGTGAACCAAATATGAAGTTTCATGTCTTAAAGATGTATCTACTAAAAATTGTGGGCTCTGTAAGTTCCAAGTAGGGCTACAAGGAGGCTAGATAGGGCTAGTTTGAATAAGAAGTGCTTTTTGCTCAGTTTATCCAAAAAAAAAGGTGTGTTTGTTTCAAGGAGAATTTTTAGGTTGGTTGAGGTCATGTTTCCTATTTTTTTAGTGGAATTAAGTTTTGTTTGTGGTCCTTGTGGTAGCTTGAGAGAGAAGGCTAGTAAGCATGTGTGGTGCTTCTTCATGGTGTGTGGAGATCTGAAGATGCTCGAAATGTGTAATTGCTTAGAATTATTAGGGTGAGTCCCTCTCAGATGTTTCTTGGTGAGTTCCATCAAATTTGATTTTTTTTGTTGTGTGTTCTTTCTTCATTGGTTATAGTGCTTGGTTGAATAAGCGTGTTGGCATATAGCAAAAGGAAGATTTTCAAGGCAAAAAGAGGTTAGCTCAAGGTAAGGGGGAGTTTGTATTATCTTTATAAGTTGGTATTTTCCTATTTTTAGTCTTTTTAAGTCCTCATGATCAGTTTTTGCCCACTTTTTCATTGGGTCAAAGGGGGATAAATTCTTAGTATAAGAATGCTTAAAGAGAGAGAAGGTGGGCTAAATGATGTTTTTTGACATCAGTGAAAAATGGGGATATTTTTGGAGAGTTTTTATTTATGTTATGGTGATGTCATGGAGGTGTCCTAGTAATTGGATGAAGTTCCTTGATAGTCTATGTGATAATGACAAAGTGTGCAATGTACTTGTCCTAGTATGTTTAAAGTATGCTTGGTTGATATTCTATTTTGGTATGGTTAGAGATGTTTAGGGATGTGTATGTAGTATTGAGAATGTGTAATAGGTCCCTAATATTCTTTATAATATTTTATTTCTTGTCAGCATAAGTGGAATTCATCTATTTTTTCATAGTTTTCATCTAGACAATTTGGGTCCAGTGGTAGAAAATCTAGTAGGCAGTTTGATGACATCACCATTACCACATGGGAATGAGTCAAGGGGAATTGGTCATATGGTTATGATAAAATTTATGCCTATATAATATTCAATAAATATCAAGTCATGCATTGAATCACAGTAAAAGATATGAGGGTTCAAATTTGGCTTTTCAGTCAGAATTCATTATTTTCCCATAGCCAAATTTGCATGTGGCTAGAAATAGCCAAGTAAGCATGTTGATAAGGTTAGAATTCACACATTTGGATGTTAAAAGATAAGGTGATCATATGGGTTTGTTTATTTTATTCACATTTTATTTTCACTAAATTTTAGCTCATGCATCAAAGCACGATAAAAGTTATGCAAGAGAAAAGTTGGTCTCCCAGATAAATTCTAAGCATAATTGACTCTATGATAAAAGATTTTGAGAAAGAATTTTAATGGAATTATATATATCATGTTTAAAGGTTATAAGATCATATTTTTATATGGATGTATTCTCCTTTGAAAGGTTATCATGTGGTCCAAATATTAGATCATACGTCTAAGCACAGAAAAAGTTATTGAGGTCCAAAGTAGGCTTTCCAGGCATATTGCAGTTGGTCCTCATACTTAGTCAATTTGCATGATGTTGAAGATATAGAAATAGTGGATATCCAATGGTTTTTTGGAGTTATTAATTTCATATCAAATTATACATGTAGATTTAAATGGGTCAATGTGATAGCTATTTATCAAAGATAAAAATTGAGCATCTTACAAAAGATCAACGGAGCATGTGTGTTCCAAGATGTCAGGAAGCAATGAGATGAGGACAAGTGTTTGATGTTTAACAACTTAGAAAAGGTAAAATATTAGGATCTGATGGAAAATTTGTGTTTTTACATATTTATTGAATAGTGATCATTGATAGTTAAAGACTTGGTTGACCTGTAGAGATTGATAGAGCACGTGGAGTCAACATTACAAGATTACATTAGATGAGGTTAAAGTGACTGAGGTTTAATGTTTGAGCATTGGAACCTATGAATTAAAATTTGGAAATGATCAATGGTGAATAATTAATTTGATAAATGAGGACATGATATGCAAAAAAATTATTCAAAGTTTAAATATGACTGTTTGCATTTGAATATTTGAATTTTGTAAAGGAAAAGACCAGTGTTGGGTTTTTGTGCCATAACTTTTGATCCAAGCATATTTTATCATGGTGTAAAAATAAAATATGTAGATAACTCCAAGTCACATCTTTAAATATGTATTTCAAGATTTATAATTGTATAAAAACAAATATATTGATCATCAAATCTAACTATGTGTTCGTGCTTATTCTACAAGTGAGCCAAAAAGAGTAATTGAGCTTGTTTTGATATTTTTTCAATATCTCTTGATGAATTGGCTATTATGGAATGTTTTATAATACATAAGTATAATATGTGTGCATTATGAATGATTTACAAATCATATTTAGTATGAATAATGGTTTTTAAGTTGACTGTGTTTTCATTTATAATGATTATGTGTACAAATAAGTGTTTGAGGTAATTGGATTTTAGTATAAGAGTGTTTTAGGGATTGTGATCATTTGAGGTTGTCAAAAGGGTCATGTGGAATGGGTTATTATATTTTTAAGTGTTCTTTTGTTCTATTTTTGTTGGGAGAAGTGTCAAAGATTTGAAAGGGTCTCCATATGACCTAACAAAGACTTAGGCCTATTTGAAAATGGATTATGCTTATGTGTGACCCATGTGAGATGCCTTAAGGGTGAAGGCATGCATTATGGATGATAGGAAATATTGTGATATTTTTAATTCTTGATTTCTCTATATATAGTGAAATCAAAGATAATGATTTATATATTTTTTTAGAATACTTGGCATGGAAGATTTGTGAGAGAGATTTGTGCAAGGTGGATGTGATAGTTGTGAAGCGAAGCATAGGTAGTTTGCCTATTGGTTTAGTTAAATGAGCATAATAATTTTTTGAATATGTGTATGACCTGTATTTCATGTTCTTAATGTTAGGATAGTCCTCTTGTAATTTGAGGATATGAGTAGAGGTCTGAGTATGCATATGAGGATAGTTTGAGTGAAGAAGGAAAGAGATTGCGGCATGCCTATGTGAGAGGCCTATTTGAGATAGAGAGAGTTTTTGTAGGGATTAGAAAATAGATATCCATAATTAGGTGTTGAATACATCATTTCTAAGGTGGAGGTGTTCAAATGAGGGTCTAAAGGACTTGGTTTTTCTTAAGGGTAGTTGTTTCTTGTGAAATAGGTGTTTCACTAAATACCTTTGGTCAGGAAGATATGATCAAGGTTTGCTAGTCTAAAGGAGTTGATTAGTCTCTTTTTTGTAATTTCTTATAGGATAATAGTCCATTTTTTTTTATGATTAAGAATGGGTTTTATTACCCATGAGGTTTTCCCAAGGAACTATGTGTTATGTATTTGATCTTGTGTATGCATTAAATGTATGAACTCACTTGTTAATATTGCTTGATCAAGTTGATATATGTTGACTAATTAATAGTTTAAATGACTACAATTGAAATTGAAATATTTGAGCTCACTAATTCAACCCCCCTAGTAATTATACCTCTAACACTAGGCCCACCCCCATTAAATTTAATATGGAGATTAAATTTTACCAATGAGATGTGGGTGAGTTGGTAAAGTGGCTTGGTTGTTTCAAGCTCCACCCAAGTTCAAGTCTCACTATGGTATATGAGCTCATATGTGGGCATCATTCTTATTATCAAGTTAGTTTTGACCATTATTGGTATTTTTGGGCAGGTCATGGTCATTCATTGGTATTTTTAGGATGATTGTGTGCAATTTTTGGTATTCATGGGCTAGTTGTGGCCATTATTAGTATTCTCAAGCTACTTTTGGCCATTCATTAGTATTATTGGGCTAATTATGTCTATTTTTGGTATTCTTGGGTCACTTGTGTCTATTTTTGGTATATATGGTACATGCGATAGCTGATCACATGGGGATATGGGCCCTCGATTATGTCCAAGACCAGTTAGAGATCCATTAAAAAGTGAATACCTATGAAAAAAGGATACCACATGAATTTAATTAATGAACATGGATAACCTAATCAAAGATAGATAAAATCACTCAATTGATATGAAAGGTGATTATTTAAATGGTAAATAAATGGGTGGTATATATAACCTAAGGTGAGAAGCGGTGAGTCTAAGCAAAACTGTGTGTGCGTGCGTGCGTGCGTGCGTGCGTGTGTGTGTGTGTGTGTGTGTGTGTGTGTGTGTGTGTGTGTGTGTGTGTGTGTGTGTGTGTGTGTGTGTGTGTGTGTGTGTGTGTGTGTGTGTGAGTGTGAGTGTGTGTGTGTGTGTGTGTGTGTGTGTGTGTGTGTGTGTGTGTGTGTGTGTGTGTGTGTGTGTGTGTGTGTGTGTGTGTGTGTGTGTGTGTGTGTGTGTGTGTCATAGTATTTAGTTTATGTAGAATCATAAAAAATGATGAACACATGCATTCATAATAACAATAATTAATCTATAAATAATCTAATAAGTAAACAAATGAAAGATATTATGGATAAAGATACTTAATTTTGCATGGACATATAAATTCTTCAATATCTCCCTTTGGCTCAAGTGTAACTTTTCAAAATATGTTTTAGACTAAATAATTCAAATGTAAAGAGTAATACATAATTATCCTTAGTTGGGGACTTTAAATACCAAGTGTACCTTCTTGGTTTGACTTGTCTTATTGATCTTTAATGACACTACAAGACTAGATATCTAATTTAAGACTTTAAACATATAACTCCTCAATATACTACTTCAAACCAAAAAATGTCTACACAAATATAGTAAATTAATGTGTTATATATTTTTTATAATGAGATATGACCCATATATGGATCCATTATTCAAAACTAACCCTAAACTCTAATCTGATGGTATCAACTAGGCAAATAAATTGGTAAAATATTGGTTGACATAGTATTGTATCAACCAAGTTGATATAGTAAATATGATAGAATATAGACTCATAATTATGTCTATGAGGATAGTAAAATACATGGAAGGCAATAATGAAACAATCTATATTAACTAGGCTAATATAATAGTATATAGGGAAGTTATAAAACCTTAATATACATTAGATGGAGATGTAAGGTAGAAGGAGACCTAAAGGAGGTCATATTGATAGTGATGAAGGTATGAAAGAATAGTATAGAAAATTATTTAAAAAATTACAATGGATTGATTCCACCCAAATCATAGTGTGCCCTTTAAGGCACACTCAATGATATTGATGTGTTGACAAGCCTCTATAATAGAAACCATCAATAAAGTGATAAAGTGATAAATATCAAGTGTGTATATTTAGCATATGAAGCACGCATCTAAAAATAATAAGATTTATAAGCATGATATTATTTAATAAATATTCAAGCATGTAAGGCATGTGTGTTAACACAATTAGATTGGGTCATCATAGAAATATTAGATTATTCACACATATATGAAACATGTATCATAAGGCATATAAATGTCATGTCAAATAGATATATCAACTAAGCATATAATAATAAACATCTCAGTAATGATCATCATAGATATAATCTCCACATCATAATCCATGAAAAATATGCATGATATGAATCAAAACACTCCAATATTAAAATTAAGTCATATATATATCCACACATATGCAAAGAAGTTCATGATCATGATGAAAATAATAGACATTGATAGCATGGCTATGTGATGCAATGGATGATTTTTTCTAATACTAAAGCATGACATGACAACACACACTATATGCACTCATGAAACATATAATATATCACTCAATTTTAGAAATTAATAATCACCCAATGTAATAGTCATCAATAATCACTTATGGAGGAATGTAATGTAACATATAATGGTAAAACATTTTTTTACCCAACATATTCCCATTTTTTTTTTTAATAGGGACCCAATATATATTGAAAGGTATACACTTATATTATAAGTATCCTTTCATAATATATTTATATGTTGTACCTAACTTTTCTATTCGTCAAATAGTAATGAACATGTTTTACTTATTCAGACTAACCTATTAATACTCTTAAAAAGTTTTGCATTTGTATAGGTATTCAAAATATGCATAATTTTCAAATTCTCATGTTTTATGAAAATAGGTATTTGGAAATTTTTTTTGGAAGTCTATCTTTGACAATATTTAGTCCTTTTTACCTATATAAACATTTGTGCAAAATAGGTCTTCGAGAATTTTGCTCATAGGTTTCATTCGTATATTTTGTTTGGAAATTATATTCATAGGTTAGGCCCTCATAACTTTATTCACCATGTATTAAATTCTTCAGCATTTATTTTTGACACAAGATCACTCTTCTAATTTTGGTATTCATAAATTTTGTGTTTAACCTTTATTCTTTGGATAAAATTTTCATAATTTGCATTTTATAATTTGGTATTTAGGATTTTAGTCTTTGGAACTTTTGAATTTTAGTGAAAATGCTCTGTGAAATTATTTAACAAAAATGCTTGTCTAAAATGTTTAGATAAAATGTTTGAAAATTTTATCTTCAGTATTTACATCTTTGGAACAAATGCAAGGCAAAACATTTTGGGAAAAAGTCTTCAAAATTTTACTTTTTGAAAAATTATTTGTCAAATATTTTTTAAAGTTTTGTTCAAAAAAATTATTCACTTCACAAGAATTATGGTTAACACTATTTTAGTACATCTGACTCCTGACTACTGATAGCCTCTATGTCATAGGTAAATTAAATTGAAAAGAGTGGAAAATGACAGTAAAAGGAAATGATGTGGAATTCTCTCGAACATTTATAGTGTCTACGTGGCCTACCCACCAAAATGAAATGGTAAAGTTTGAATTGAACAAATAAATCAATTTTATAAACATTGGAAAGTAATGGAAAATGAACTATAATTGAATTACAATATATATTAATGAATTTAAAATAAACATCATGCTCATTGATCATAAACAAACTCTGAGCACACTTGTCTCTTTGAGAATAAGCCCTAGCTACCTACATTTTGATCATGGTGTGCATCTAAAAGATTTGAGCTACTAAATTAAGGAACCTAAAATTTGTCAATTAGTTAATTAACTATGACATCCTCATCTAAGACATTAAGATAATCCCTACCACTATCTATATTTTCCATTAAGTATTCAACAATAAATACCTCAATTTCTCAATGTTATGGGAAGTAAATCATCAAGTAGATGCACACACTTGTAAGGAAAATTTGACACTGGCATAAATACAATTGAATGCATACCTCTTCCATCTCAAGTGATAGGTGTTACATTTCATAGTGTCTAATCCTATGGTTATTCCATGTATATACCTCCTATGACACCTATTCTTCACTGCCAAAGTGACCAGTGGAGAATTATTACACCACCTAGAGCATAAAACTATCATAACTTGCATCTAAAGAGATGAATTATAGAGTTATTTATCCATACCTATTTTGTATTCTACATATGAGTTACACATAGTGGTTACATGGAAAAATAATAACTCAATTAACCAAACATTAAGCAAATGGATCATTCTTGGGGAGACTGTCATCCTAAAAAAGAAGTAGCAAGTGCATGTAACTAAGTTCTATATGGTAATTCACATTTGGATGCCCCTCTTGAACTAGTTATATGGATACCCAAGCATTAAATTCCTTCACCTTAAATTGGTTCCACTTTTGGACTTACTAATTACCTCAGAGCTAACATTTGGTTTGAGAGAGGTAATTATGCTAAGTTCTAGGAACAAGAGCTACACAAGGATAAGAGGCCTTTAGGGGTCAATTTTCATATGATTTCATACATTATAGATATGTTTATAAGTATAATACATATACATACATATATATATATATATATATATATATATATATATATATATATATATATATATATATATATGTATGTATGTATGTATATATATACACACACACACACACACATAATGGGTCACTTTGTATCCCATCTCCTAATTCAATTAAGAATCGTATATGTGATTCATATTCTTTTATGCACATATATGCATATATAAAGAACATAACCCACATTACAAAGGACATATACCCTTAGGTGTGGAGGGAAATTCATGAGTCCCCACTACCTAGGGTATCCAATAGCATTGATAACACATTAATATCTAGAGGATACTACTAGTTGTATCCTAACTACACCATGATTATAGTTACTAGCCACAAGGTTGTGCCCCTATATCTCCCCAAGCATGTACCAAACAAACTAGTAGAGAAAGAGTTAAACTAACAATTATGGTGTGGAATTGATGAATATTTGAAGAATAATAAGAAGAGTGCCTTCCATATATCCCATCTCATGATTGGAAGAATGTGTTATGTTAATAGGGAATGCTACTCATTAGCCACCCTATCACATAGGGACTAGGACCCTCATGGTAAAGTTAAAATTCATAGTCAAAACCTGTATTCCATACCAAAATAAGCCTTATGAACATGACTTATTTTTTTTAATTCCAAGAGTGATTCCCACATCTTAGAGAGGGTACAAATAGCTATATTGGGCAAGGAACTCTTGAAAATCATCCAAGGGGAGCCCTCCATTATGATTATGGATGCACATATTAGACTCCCAACCTTAGGTGGGTTGTATTCCATAGATTTTTTGATAAAAATTACTTCCCAAACATCAATGGATTAGGGAGAACCCTCCCAAGCATTCTCTATGGTAATGAAAGAGCCTAATGTGTTGGAATTCCCAATGTTTTAAATTCACTTAGAAGAGTAGAGGATGAGATAATTTACATTTGGACTTAAAAAGGCTATGTTGATCCTATTGATAAATTGACCCAAGATACTTAAAGTGTGTAATTCTCAACCACACCCACTCAAGAGGCTCCCCCCATAATTGAAAAGGTTACTATTTTTATAAGAGGAATCCAAGAGCTAAAATCCCTCCAATGAGTCCAATTATTGAAGAAACATATACAAAAGAACCATCAAGGGAGAAAAAATATAAATGAGGTGAGTCTACATATGAGGAAGAAGAAATAAAAATATCCAAGGTCTTAAGCCTCCAAGACACCAAAGGTAAGGCAACACTACATAGAGATCAATCATGTGAGGGTGTAACCCCTACTATCACTACAAGTCCTTTAATTTCTACTACTCTTATTGTATCTTTTTTCTCCCCTATGCATAGTTGTTCTTTTGACCCCATTTCTCTCAATCCTAATGTTTCCCCTTCCGTAGTGGTGCCAAAGGTATAATTTTTTTCCTCTAATTTTAGTGTCTAACCATCTTTGGTTGTTCTTGTTGGGTGAATATTTTGTCACCAGCTAACTAATGAGCAAAATAGGTCTCTTCAACCACAACATAGGGAGATTAGTCAGCCAGATGTGTAGGTTTACTACATCAATAGCAGACAAATCTCTCCTCTCATCAAGGGGAGGTTCCCTATAAATATGCAAGGGTTATTTACTATATATATAAGCTAAAAATAACACTTAGGGGTAAAATAACACCATCCATCTCTCTTTTTTAGAGATGATGTTCACAAACAGAGGAGAAAATCTTGATGAAGACACTGAAGGCACTTCTCTTCTTTTAGAAGTGTTCTTGTAGGGAACAATAGGAGTTATTTCAGGTACTGACAAGTAACTGGTAACCAAGGGTGTAGTAACTAGCAGACTGAGATGTAGCACAAAGTCTCCACCTCGATTGCCCAAGAGTGAGATACGAAGGACAATGAGGGCACAAAGTCCTCCCAAGGTCCTTTACACATAAATAGAATATGAAGGATAATGAGGGCACAAAGTCATGCCAAGATCCTTTACACAAAAATAGAAAGAAAACACTCTAAAGGCAATTATGGGGGCACAAAGTCTCTCCACGGTTGGCTTTAGGACACCTTCTTGATTACTTTCACTAATTCTACTTTCCAAATTAAATAAAAAAGAACACATTCATAAGACAAACATAAGAACAATCTCTTAAAATGATACAAGCTATAACAGCACAAAGTCTATAAACAACTTGCTTTCTCATTCAAATAAAATGATATGAACAACAATCTGAGCTCAAAGTCTCAGTATTCACCTTTCAATTTGGGCAGAGTTTTACTTCTATATTGGGAATATCTCCTTTGCATAATGAGAGAATTTACAATGTATAGCCTCTAAGTAGGGCTTAACACTCTTTCCCATGGAATGGCTCACTATAGTCGATGCCTTCAATGCATTTCCAAATTTGTTAAAGGCATATGTTGAAAATAGGGTGGTTGTCTTAACTATGGCATGTCATTTCATCTCATATGTCTTCTCCTGGGTCTAGATCATTTGGTCTATCCCCTCTAATGTCTACACAACTGTCCATTTTGTCTTTACTCCAAAGGAGACCAATAGGCCATGCTTTCAATGTTTACAAGCTTGAAAATCTACTTTGTAGACTGTTCTAGCTATCGAAATAACTATTACATAGATATTTTCCTCTTTATCTCTTCTTACTACAATTTAAGCTCTCGAGCTAGCTTTTCCCCTTTCTAGTTTTGTCTTTTCCTAGCATTTGAGATCTCAGGCCTATATCCTCAATCTTGCTAGCTCCTTACACTCTTCAATCAGTGGTTCTTCCCTTTGGCATTTTGGCCTTTTGCATTCAAGTCCATGTTCCAGCTTTCAAAGATCAATGGCTATTTCATTTCCATGAATTTGATGTCTTTAGGCCCGTCATCATTAGGAAACCAATAGCTAGTTTATTGCCCTAAATTTGACAGCTGTGAGGATGTCACCAGATGTCTGGATCCCAATGGTTAGTTCATGGTGTTTAACTTTGATGTCTACTGGCTCGTCACTTTCATTGACAATTCCTTTAAATTTCTTGTTTTGTCCTTTCCCAAAGGGGACCTGCCCTTCAAAGTCTTGAGAAACGGTCCACTTTCCTTGGTGAGAGCCTCCCATAAGGGAACCTACCCTTTGGGATCCTTTAGGTGGCCTCCATCTTTAATTCCTTTGGTGGCTTTTCTTCAGGCTTTTCCTTCAGACATTTTGTCCAAAGGAAATGTTCCTTTCCTTAGTTGTTTCTTCCTGCTTGCTTCTGCTTTCCATTAGGATTTCTTTGGTTGAGCTTATTTCCTTTGGAGAAAAGTCTAAAGGAATTCCTTTGAAATTTTTGTCCAAAGGAAATGGTCCTTAACAACTTTGCCATGAGAAATATTTTGAAGGAATTCTCTTTACTTGCTCAGCCTTTGAAACGGTCCACCTGCTCCCCACCTGCCCTTCGTAAGGGCTATCTAACCCCCAAGGTTGCCTTTCAAAAAATTTGCAAGGGTCCATTTTGGCTCCTACATGCCCTCCACAAGGGCACTTGTCCTTCAGGATCTTGGAAGACCCCTTTGAACTTCCTGATTAAAAAAATGGCTGTGTTAAACATTTTTCTTTCTTGTAGAGTTCGTAGAAGCCAACATGCAGAGTCCATAGAAATGAGTTCATAGATCTAGGGGAGTCTGTAGATGTGAGAAATTGGCTTGTAGAGTCTATAATTTTGAGGCCTTGAGAGTCCATAGATTTGAGCTTGCCTATAGAGTCCATAAAATCCAAGTCTGTGGTTTTCTCTAAATTTCCTCTAACCTTGAAAGAGTTCATAGAAACCTATCTGTAGAGTCCATAGTTCTAAGCCTACAGAGTCCATAGATTTCTTAAAAAGATTTGAAAAATGAAGAACTTGAATGCAAAAAACAATTTTTAAAAAGGGAAGAGAGGATTTTGGTCTGTTGAACCAAAATAATTCATAGGTTGTCCCAAAAATGAGTGAAATTTTTTGGGACAATAGCGGGCTCCAATTGGGGAACTTCCTTCAGTTAAAAACTTGGAACAGCTAAGGGGAGTAGAAACCAAAATCTCTAGTGCCTTAAAGTGTGCCATTGGGTTATGGAGTCATGCTACCCAAAAATAAAGGCTCCAAAAATGAAAATGAACAACACAAAGTAGAAACAAAGACTATACAAATATACATATGTACAAGTGAACTTATCTGATACTTCAAGAATTGAAGTGCTTCAGATGCTACCCATTATGGGGTAGAGAAAAGAGCATGCCATCTTGATACTTCAACAAGAAGCTATTTTCACCATTGAGCTGATGGATAATAAATGGGCCTCTCTAAAGGGAATCAAACTTCCTGTGCATCCCCTTTGGTTCTCTTTTCTTGTCCCACAATAGGACTTGATCTCTAACCTAGAAATCATGGTTTTTTGCCTTCTATTTTAAGAGTTTCTTCACCAAACTTTGATGGGAATCAATTCAGTCCACCACCATAGTTCTCTACTCATCTAGCTCAGTCAGGCACATGATCCTCTCATTAAGGGAGCTTTCATATGTTTGATCTTCAATTGCCTTAGCCAATTTCAATGCTGGCAATTCCAAGGTGATTGGTTTCTCAGCATTGATACCATAAAGAAGTTGGAAAGGAGACATACCAATTTCTCTCTTTAGTGTAATTCTATCTACCCATAGAGCATCAACCAATGCTTTATGCCATGTCCTTTGGTTATCATCCACTAGCTTCTTGATGATAGTCACCAGGTTCTTATTGCTTGATTCAACTTGTCCATTCCCTTATGGAAAGTAATCAGAAGAGTGGGAGAGTGTAATCCCATAGTAGAAATAGAATTGAGTAATCTCCTAAGAATTGAAACAAGTTACATTATCAGTGACAATCTTGGTTGGGACCCCAAATCTAGAAATGATGTTCTCTTTGAAGAAATTTCACACTACTTCTGAAGTAGCATGCTTGGTTGGAATAGCTTCCACCCACTTGGTGAAGTAGTCTATTGTTTTAAGGACATAATCATGTCTAGCACTTGAAGATGGATTTATAGCTCTAATAAAATCAATTCCCCATCGCTGAAAAGGATCTTTTATCACCACTGGCTTGAGAGGAAAGGCAATTAACTTGGGTCTTCTAACAAACTACTTGCATAGTTTGCATTGTCTTACCCACTTGTATGCATCTTGAAAGAGAGTTGGCCAGTAATACTTGGCTCATAGAATTTTATGGGTGGTTATAAGAGCAGAAAAATGTCCTCCATAGGCCAGATTATGAAAGGATTTTAAAATTTGGCTTTGTTGCTCTTTGTCCATGCAGCGAAGGAACACTCCATCAAGGCTCCTCTTGTATAGGTCATTGTCCCAAAGGATGAAATTGACAGCTTTCATCTTGATAGTCCTCCTTTATTTATAAGATAGGTAAGTAGGACACTCACCATAAGTAAGGAAATGAGTAATACCTGAATACCACTCATTCATGGTGGAGACAAAGAGGATTGTTAGCATGTCTTCTTTTTCTAATTCTTCATGCTCTGTTCCTTCTAGCTTGTTATCACAATTAATTAGCATAAGCCTTTTTCCCATACCAACTTTTTTGGCTTGATAACCAGATCAAACTCCTATAAATTTTCAATCCAATTGCCTCTTTTCATCCCAAACTCCTATTGAGTTAGTATGGATTTAACCATGGTATCAGGAACCAAGGCAGTAGTGTGTGAATTCAAGATGTAGAAGTGGAAATGCTTTACTACCTTCACCACTGCATAAGCATGCTTCTCCATGTTTGAGTACTTTAGCTCATGAGCTTTGAGTGGATAGCTCATGAAAGAAATGGGAGATTCCACACCTTCTTGGTTCTGTTGAACCAAAATTGTTGAAAGCATGTGTTCAAAAGCATAATTGTATATGGTAAACTCTTTGTTATAGTCTGGACAAACTAGAATTGGGGTGTGGGCAATGGCAGTCTTGATATCCTTAAATGATAACTTGCCTTCTTCAGTCCAGCCGAAGGTGACCTTTTCCTTCATCATGCTTACAATATGCCTAGTCTTCTCAACAAACTCAAGGATGAACCTCCATAAGAAATTCAACTTTCCAAAGAAAGAGTGAACAACAGTCTTACTTGTGGGCAAGGTAAGCTCTTGGATAGACTTGACTCTATCTGAGTCAATCTTTATGCTTCCTTTAGACATAATGTGTCTGAGAAGTTTCCCCTCTGTTACTCTAAAAATTGACTTCTTGAGGTTCAAGGAAATGTCATTTTGGTGGCAGCTATCTGGCACTTGTTACAAGTGGCATACATGATCTGGGTGATGCGTAGAAAAGATGGTCAAGTCATCAAGATAAAATATAATGAACTTACCTATCTCATCCTTGAAAGCAAGGTCCATTGTTCTCTAAAAGGTAGCACCAGCATTTATCAAGCCAAAAGGCATCCTTCTTTATGCAAGCGTGCCCCAAGGCATATTGAATGCAATCTTATGTTGGTCTGCTTCACCAACTTCAACCTGATTATATCCTGAGAAGCCATCTAGCATTGATAACATCTCCGAACCAGTCATTGTCTAAAGCACTTGATCCATGATTGGCAAAGGATAGTTATCCTTCAAGAATGACTGATTTAAATTTCTAAAATCCATACAGAGGTGAATTTTGTCATTCTTCTTACTTACAGGCACTATATTTGCAATCCATGTGGAATGATGGATTGGGAAGATTATCCTAGCATTTAGCATTTTTTGTATCTTACACAAAATGGTACCTGATATCTTCAGATTATACTACTTGGACTTTTGCCTATAAGGTGCCGAATCAGCCTTGAGAGGAATGTCATATTGAATTTCATCAGGCCTGAGTGACTTTAGGTCATCATAGGAGTAAGCTAAGATGTCCATGTACTAGATGAGAAAAGTAGTGAACTTGAAACTCTCCTCAGGAGTACAACATTTCTCAATGTTCACCATCTTGGGATCTTCCTTGGTACTCAGATTTACTTGATCAAACTCTTGAGAGGAGCTTGAATCTATTTGCTACTGTTTGACAAATTTGTCATGTTTGTAAAATAGTTTCTTGAGGGAAACTAAGCCTTTGAGAATTTTATTCCCTTACAGCTGTAGGAACTCTTCATCCATGCTTGAACTTGATTCAGGGGCTAGTTCAAGATTTTGAGGTTCACTGCCTTCAAAATGTAGCTATATAAAGAAGTCCTTTTACTCTAGGAAGGCAATGATTTAGTTGTCATTGTTAAACACTTGCCAATGACTGGCATTATCAGGCACACTTGGCTAAAAGACTAACTCAATAGTGTACCTATCTCCTTTGAAGTCTGGGTGGGGGACCAAGAGAGTAGCTAAAATAGCTAGCACATCAGCCCAATCATTGAATTCTCTAGGAATGGTAAAGATGTTGAAAGCATCAAAGCTTTCAATTTGGTCCCAAATTATATTACGGTAGTGGTACAATCTTTCATTCTTAGTTTGATACAGGTTTCTCACCTAGCAAACCACTAGTTCAACATCTCCTTTGGCATGAAAGAGCTTGATACCTTTGTCTTGATCAGCCCTTAACCAAAGCAATAGAGACTCATACTTAGCTTTATTATTAGTATTACTAAACTGAAACTTGTAGGATGAAGAAAAATATCTCCTTGAGGAGATATTAGCATAACCTTGGCTCTTGAACTGGTAGAGGAGCAACTACCATCAAATTCCAGAATCCATACCTCATTTGATACTAATTTTTCTTTAGATTCTTCTTCATTTGGAGGGGGAGATCTTTCCACATTTGCATTGCACTCCACCAATTCTTCTGTTGTTTTAGCTAAAAAAATATTCAAATTGACACTTTCAAGAGCTTCATCAGATGCTTCATAGACTTTGTCTGTAGATAGAAAGTAGTTACCCATGCTTGAAGACTCAAACATAATTTAAGCTTTAGGTGCTGAGGTCTAGGTAACCACATATTTTGATTCCTTTTCAGGAAGCAATCTCTCCATAATACCTTTAACTAGGATCCTTGCCTCAAATAAGTCCATGCTTAGTTCACCACCAACATCCTTACAAAAAATTTGGCCAAGAAGGATGCCATAGGATATTGGGACATCAGCCACCAAGATAGTCATCTTGATTCTTTTGTCTGGAAAGGATACAAATACAAATTGGGCATCCTTGATTTGTTCTAGCAGAGGTACTTGCTTGTTTTCCATGGAGAAACATCTCCCAAATGTTTTGGTCAATGTAAGGCTAAGGGATTCATCCACTTTGGTAGGCATGACATTGTTTGAAGCTCTAAAATCAATGATGTAGTTATTCAGTGGATGTTCATTTATCAACAATGAGACATAGAAAGGTTCAATCCTACCAGGAGAAGCAGGAGGAGTAATGATAAGGTTTTTCCTAGTGGGTGCATTTTTGGGGGAACCATGAGTCACCTTGGGAATTGCTTGTCCTACAGGGATGTTTTGATTCTTCACACACTGATCTAGTTTATCTAATTGCTCAGGATGGGAATGCAAAAATTCAAATTCAAACATTTGAATTTTGGTTTTCTTTATGTGGTCAATTATGTCAAATGTCTAGAATTAGCTAAGAGTAGAGAATGGGAGTTCATCCTTTTGATTTTTGGGAGGGGGAGAACTAGACTACAAATATGAAGTAGAAGGCATAGGGATGTTTGATGGGCTTACCTTTCTTGCAATCATTGGGTCCTTTGGCTAAAAAGGCAAAGTGGATCCCCACTTAGCAATTGAAACTACTAGTTGAGGTCACTTTTTTGACTTTTTTTATTAGCTAGCTGGGTTGACTGGTTCTTGGACCAAGTGAACATAGCATATGATCCCTTAGTTGTATTTCCTTCACTTTTGGGTTCATCTTGATAATTCAAGAAACTAATTTTGGAGTCGCCAACTAATTTTTCTTCTTCCTTAGTGAAGAGATTAGCATCATCCTCAGGGTTCGACTTAGGCTAGAATGAGAAATCTGATTTAGCTTCAAGATATCCAACCATTGAGTTGCTTGGAGGTGCTTCAATGGCAAGGTTATTCCTCTAAGGGGGAGGGAGATGATTTGCTTGCCCTTGATTTTTGGCAGCATTACCTTGATATGGTTGATTCTAAAATTTCCTCCTTGGTACATCTCTATATGAAGGAGGAGATGACATCCCTTGTGCCATTTGTTTTCTGAGGGCCATCAATTCATTTGCTAGCTTTTACACCATTGGATTAGTGGTGGTTATAGGTGAGTATTCAAAATATGAAGAGGGTTTACCCCTATTTGGGTCTCTCATTATCTTTTTAGCCAAGATAAGGTCATCTTCTACCTCAGTAGCCAAGTCTTGAGCAGCCTCAAGGTCTATGTGGCCAGCATGCCAAAAACAAGAAACTCACTTTAGGCAGCTGTGAGTTGATGAAGAAGCATTTGAGGTTTTTAGGTGTTGGCTGAGCAACTTTAGGAATTCGGTTCCTTAGCTTGTCAAACTTTGCTATGAAATCCCTCATAAGTTCATGAGGTTCCTTCTTCATCTGTGTGAGTTAGGCTAGTAAAGCATGTGCATCTTCTATAGGCTTGAACCTGTCTTCAAATTTAACTTTGAGTGTGTCTCAATCAGTCACTGATCTAGCTTGCAGATGGTAGAACTAGTCTACAACAACACCTTGTAGTGTTTCCATGAAAAGCCTGACTACAATATCCTTAAATTCCACTCCTATTATGCCATAGGCTATGCTGAAGGCTGTAATGTGTTCATCAAGGTGAACTCTTCCATCACTAAAGAATTTGGGGAAATTCTTTCTTGAGCTGCATGGAAGTTCATGTAGAGGTGGAGTAAGATTTAGTGGGCCAAATGAGTTACCCCAAGGGCCTTGAACTGCCATGATTGGATTATGAAAAAGAGGGATAAAAAATATGGGTGGCGTATGTATGGATAAAGCTCTATTGATAGCAAAAAAAAGTAGCTCTACCTTGTGTTGGCGTCCTGGTACGAGTAGGATGAACACTCCTAGATCTTTGAACTTGAAGTTGGGGAGGGAAAAAGTTGAAATTTCCTTATTGTACCAACTCAAAGATAGGGTCAACAACACTTTGAACTCTCTTGCTTTTGGTATAGTGTGGAGTTTCTAGATTGTGAAACAAAAATGGAAAAGGACTGGTCTTGCTTTAGCTTGAAGCTTGAGGCTTCAAACTACTTGTCCTTCCCCAGTGGAGTCACCAAAAAGACTATTGGGTGAATATTTTGTCACCAGCTAACTGATGAGAAAAATAGGTCTCTTCAACCATAGCATAGGGAGATTGGTCAGCCAAATGTGCAGGTTTACTACATTAGTAGGGGATAAATCTCTCCTATCATCAAGGGGAGGTTCCCTATAAATATGCAAGGGCTATATACTATATATATCATCTTAAAATAACACTTAGGGGTAGAATAACACCATCCATCTCTCTTTTTTTAGAGATGATGTTCACAAATAAAGGAGAAAATCTTGGTGAAGACACTGAAGGCACTTCTCTTCTTTTAGAAGTGTTCTTTTAGGGAACAATAGGAGTTCTTTTAGGTAGTGACAAGTAACTAGTAACTAAGGGTGTAGTAACTAGCAGACTGAGATGTAGCACAAAGTCTACACCTTGACTACCCAAGAGTGAGATATGAAGGACAATGAGGGCACAAATTCATCCCAAGGTCCTTTACACAAAAATAAAATATGAAGGATAATGAGGGCACAAAGTCGTCCCAAGATCCTTTACACAAGAACAGAAAGAAAACACTCTAAAGGCAATTATGAGGGCACAAAGTCTCTCCATAGTTGGCTTCAGGACACCTTCCTAATTAATTTCACTAATTCTACTTGCCAAATTAAATAAACAAGAACACATTTAGAATATAGACATAAGAACAATCTCCTAAAATGATACAAGCTATAATAGCACAAAGTTTACAAACAACTTGCTTTCTCATTCAAATAAAATGATATAAACAATAATCTGAGTTTAAAGTCTCAGTATTTGCCTTTCAATTTGGGTAGAGTTTTGCTTCTGTATTGGGAAGATCTCCTTTATATAATGAGATAATTTACAATGTATAGCCACCAAGTAAGGCTTGGGACTCTTTCCCATGGGATGGCTCACTATAGTCAATGCCTTCAATATGTTTCTAGATTTGTCAAAGGACTATGTTGAAAACAAGGCAGCTATCTTAATTATGGCATGTCATTTCATCTCATATGTCTTCTCCTAGGTTTGGATCATCTGGTTTATCCCCTCTGACATTTGCATAGCTGTCTATTTTGTCTTTACTCCAAAGGAGACCAACAGGCCATGCTTTCAATGTTTGCAAGCTTAAAAATCTACTTTGCAGATTGTTCTAGCTATTAGAATAACTACTACGTAGATATTTTCCTCTTTGTCTCTTCTTACTATGATTTGAGCTCTCAGGCTATCTTTCCCCCTTTCTAGTTTTGTCTTTTCCTAGCATTTGAACTCTCAGGGCTATATCCTCGGTCTTGATGGCTCCTTACACTCTTCCATCAGCGGTTCTTCCCTTTGGCATTTTGGCCTTTTATATTCGGGTCCATGTTCCAGTTTTCAAAGATTAATGGCTATTTCATTTTCATGAATTTGATGTCTTTGGGCTCATCATCATTAGGAAACTAATGGCTAGTTTATTGCCCTAAATTTGATGGATACAGGGATGTCACCAAACATCTGGATCCCAATGATTAGTTCATGGTGTTTAACTTTGACATCTGCAGGCCCATCACTTGTTGACAATTCCTTTAGCTTTCTTGTTTTGTCCTTTCCTGAAGGGTACCTGCCCTTTAGAGTCTTGAGAAACGGTCTACTTTCCTTGGAAAGAGCCTCCCACAAGGGCACCTACCCTTCGGGATCCTTCAAGTGGCCTTCGACTTTAATTCCTTCGACAACTTTTCTTCAGGCTTTTCCTTCAAACAAAATTTTGAAGGAATTCCTTCAGACATTTTGTTTGAAGGAAATATTCCTTTCCTTAGTTGTTTCTTCTTACTTGCTTTTGCTTTCCATCAGGCTTTCTTTGGTCAAGCTTATTTCCTTTAGACAAAAGTCTAAAGTAATTCCTTCAGACTTTTTGTCTGAAGGAAATGGTCCTTAACAACTTTGCCACAAGAACTATTCTAAAGGAATTCTCTTTGCTCGCTCGGCCTTTGAAACGGTCCACCTACTCCCCACCTACCCTGCGCAAGGGCTATTTGACCCACAAGGTTGCCTTTCAAAAAAGTTGCAAGGGTCCATTTTGGCTCTTACATGCCCTCTGTAAGGGCACTTGTATTTCAAGCTCTTGGAAGACCCCTTTGAACTTCCTAATTGAAAAAATGGCTAAGTGTTAAACCTATTTCTTTCCTACAGAGTCTATAGAAGGCAACCTGCAGAGTCCGTAGAAATGAGTTCATAGATCTGGGGGAGTCCGTAGATGTGAGAAACCTACCTACAGAGTCCATAGTTTTGAGGCCTTGATAGTCTGTAGATTTGAGCTTGCCTACAGAGTCTGTAGAAGCCAAGTCTATAGTTTTCTCTAAATTTCCTCTAACCTTGAAAGAGTCCATAGAAACCTATCTGCAGAGTCCATAGTTCCAAGCTTGTAGAGTCTGTATATTTCTGAAAAAGCTTTGAAAAATGAAGAACTTGAATGCTCAGAACAATTTTTGAAAAGGGAAGAGAGGATTTTGGTCTGTTGAACCAAAATAGTTCATAGGTTGTCCCAAAAATGAGTGACATTTTTGGGGACAACAATTCTAAAAGTAGATGTTTCCTCTACACCTATTGTATCCACTTTTTCAATAGTTTATACTATTCCAATTGTGCCCTCAACATCTATTCCCCCCACTTCTATTGTGTTTACCTCCACCACTACCCCATTATCCCCTAAGGCCAAAAAGGAATCATCCAAGAAAGCCAAGAGAGCATTGGCAAGTCCATGACTACATGTGTCATCAACAAAATTAGGCTTGATAATGCCTTCTTCTATTTCTTCTCAAGTTATGAATGTAATATCATCAAAAATGGATGGGAATAATAAATAAGTGTATATAGTCTACTCATTGTCCTAATATGGTGGTGTGGACTAGTTGAAGATAATATGGCCTTCATTTCATGACCCATTACTTGTAGAGGCCCTAAAGGAATCTTTAGGAGATTTATTGGTTGAGACTATAGCTTATGACACTCAACCAATGGACTCAACCCAACTAGTCATCCCATAATGGGAAATTTATTTGTAATCATAGGATTATCAAAGGCCAATTATTACAATCATAGAGCTACCAACAGTAAGATCTATTTTTTAAAAATCCATAGGGAGTGTCCAGAGAGTGAAGAAAATAAAAATTGAAGACTAGGTTAGAAGGGGAATAATTATGGAGGAGAGATAAGAGGAATAATTATTGAGAATTTCAAATCCTATTTTGAGACACATAAGGATGCCCTATTTGATTTCCATGAAGGAACACAACTAATAATCAAGGATCTTAAATAAGAGTTATATCAAGTTAGGTAAATAAAAAGAGTCCATGTTAATGTACATATTAAAATAGATGTCCAAAGTGAATCTTCAAGACTATAAAACATTTTGGAGGTCATTCCTATAATTAGGGATGAATTATCTCCTCAAATTATTAAAGTTTCTAATTTATTTAATTCTTTAAAGGAAGATGAGAATAAGATAAGGTTTTTAGTTCTTTACAAAACAAATAAGGCATATAGGCACCTCAATTTAATGACACCATCAAAGGCTTAAAATTCCCTCAACATAGTGGTCATTAGGACACAAGAAGAAAAGGAATGGGTCACAACAATAGAAGCAATAATAACCAAGTATGTATAACATGATAGACTCATTTTGAAAATTTTAGAAGAGTTAAATCTCTCACGGGCAAGGGATTTTATATACAAGCTAACAATTAGAGCCAATTTTGAGCATCTTATCTAACAAGCCTCAACCAACTTTAAGAAAAATATATAGGGATTGACATTTAAGGATATATAAGTTGAGTTAAATTTTGCACTAAAGAAAGTCACTGAATTGGAAATATTCTAGATCAACTTTAGGGTCACTAAGGCTAAACATACACACCTAATGGAACAAACAAGAAGGGTGCATAGACCCCTAATTTTTAATATAGATATTATAAGGTACCATTATAATTTTACCTTTAAGTATTTTAAATAATTGGATTCCAATAAGAAAGCTAACACTTCAAACATTATCTTAGTTCCAACTAGCAATTTGGTGTTGCTTGTGATCATAGGAATTTGACTCAAGAGAGGAGATTAGATCAAGTTTTAGTTTGGATATACAACAATAAAATAAACACACTAACAAACATAAAATCTCTATGCCTAGATCATAAGGGGATCTTAGTAAAAAAAAATTAAAAACACAACTAAAATACAAGAGAAACAAATCTCTTACCTTCATTAACTGCTCTAAATGATGTGTTCGTTTGGCTTTCTCAGCTTGTACTCAAAGATTCTTTGGAAAATGGAGTTGTGTGGCTCCTTCTCTCCATAGTACCATGGTTATCTTGATATGGATTGATGGCTTGGCTTATGATTTTGGAATTATAACACTATTGCTTGAAATATTTTCATAAAACCTGTATTATAACTTTACTCTATCCAAACTCTCCAAATGAAGAGGAAATTTTTTGTATTTATAGGTTTAGAAATTAACCCTGACTTAAGGTGAATTAGAGTGTAGTTTAATATTGGAATGGGTTGAAACCTAACCTTAGTGAACTAATTACACCCATTAGAGTTAATTGGTGTCAAAACCTCATGATTTACAATGACTAGGCATGGATGAGATATTTAAGGATATTTTCAAAGGCTTGACAACTCATAAATGTCATGATGAAAACTTAGGATATTCTTGATTTTTTAATTTCCTTTTTTATAGAGTTTCATTAATTTTAAATGGATAATTCAACTAGGCATTTAATTTTATTTTGAATTTTAATTAATTATTTTTAGGCTTTTTAGCATTTCCAAGATTTGATTTAATTCATGTGTGCACTTTCCCCATTTAATATGTCTATAGGATAAATTGTATGTTGCAATGTCATAGGATAATTAGAGATGAATCCATGAAATTTTTATGTTTTTTATGGTAGGATACCCTGATTAGGGATGTCTCAATGATATTATAAGCTTTGATGATTGATTCACAAGTAAATTTGGGATGTTCAATGATTCTTAGGCTTAATTTTCAAAGGTTGATAAGAATCAGTCTGAAGTCTAGTATGAATCCATTAGTGGCTAATTTTAGGTGTCTATAGTTTTCCCCTATTTAGGAAAGTGTTACAAGCTATAATCATAGTAACATCTTATCAAATAATAAAAATTTTATGTATGCTTATGAATTCAATAGAAATAGATGAATTTTAGGTACCCCCTCAAGGGATTGATTGGCAAAGGGGTCAACAAATGATACCTTAAAAGGAGGAAATGATTGGACCAAATAAATGAATTAGGGTAGAAGGGATTGATTTTTGTATAGGCAATTATAATTGGTAGCATATAGAGCTTCCCTAATTAGGGTAGACAAATAATATGATTTGCCTAATAGCAGTTATAATCATCAACATAGGTGGGATAAAAAAAGGTGATGATTTTCCCAAAGGTGGTTATAATCATCAAAAAAGGCTTAGGGTAACAAGAGACTGATTTTCCTAAAGGCAGTTATAATTAGTAAAAGGAAAAATAATGATTTATCCATAGGTGGTTATAATCATTAGTAGGATAAAAACATTCCCCAGTTGGGTGGATAGAGATAATGGTTTGCCCAAAGGTGGTTATAAGCATTATCTAAATGAAAATGTATCCCATTAGGATAGAAGATAGAGAATGATTTACCCATATGTGGTTATAATCATTAACCTTCAAATGGATAGATACATAATGATTTTCCCAAAGGTGGTTAGAATCATTAGTAATGTATGTGGGATGGTATACAATGAGTTACCCAAAGGTGATTATAATCATTATACCTTGATTATGGAAAACATGATGTGGATGAATGATGACAAAATGGAATAGAAGAGAAAAAATGAATTTAGGTAACTTGCTAGTAAGGAGATGCTCATCCAAATTAGCAAAGGAAAACAATTCTTTTGTTGTTTAATTACTCTATTTAGGATATGATTTGGATTAGATCGAGAATCTTGTTGGTGATAGTGCCAAGAAGATATATCATTGTTGCATTGTTGTGTAAACTCTCCAAGCTATTTTTTTCTATAGCACATAATGGTAGGAATCATGATGGAACACCATGATAACTTGGATAAAATATGCATAAGTACTAATATGTTATCCAATATTCAATTGAAAATAATGCACCAATGATAAAAACTATGATGACAATGTTGATATATGAATATGGATGTATTCAAGAATAATGTGCAAGGAATCACCCAATGAACACACATAGACTGAATCAAGGCACACCAAGAAATCAAAAAAATAGGCAAACAAAGAAAACACCAAGAAAACAAAAAGAAAATTAAAACAAAGAAATAAAAATGAAATGAAATAAAAACAAATAGTGGTTAATCATAATGTTAGTACAAACAACATGACATAAATAAGATGATGAACAATTCCCTAGAAAATAGGAAGTAATTAAACAAACAAACAAGATGGGGGAATATAATAAAAGGAAGGAGGTGGTTGATTTGTCTACAAATGCACTAGGCAAGTGGGCACTACCTACATAGTTCCATGGATGTAATATCCAATAAAAACTTCAGGCCAAATGTAATTTTTCCAAGAAATGGGATAGAAGAAAATGATGAGAAAAAAACATGATGGATGTGATAGAAGAATATGGGAATGATTTTGAAAAATGGAAAGTGAGTAGGAATAGAGGGCCAATAAGGATGGGGAAACTAAATAACAAGTGGTTTATTGTGACTTAGTGAGGGTTCCCACAATCTTTAAGGCAAAGAAGTAGTCAATGTTTTTGGATTTTATAAATAAATTTTACAAATGATTTTGGAATTTTTTGAACATCTCAAAGTAATTGAGAATGATGAGACACTAAATGGAACAATCTCACAAAATGGTGAGATAATTCAAACTTATAATTACTCATAAAATGACAAGAGTGTTCAAATTTAACATTGCTCAAAAAATGGTAAGAGTGTAGTAAAGGGGCGACTGAGATGACCTCAACAAGTATTGAGCATTACCTACATAGTCCCAAAGATAGGACCTCAAGTCACTAAAGTTCTAACATATAGTAATGGAATATAACTATTCTAGCATCCAATTCAAACAAAATATGAAAAGATGGCATAAAGGCACAATACAACATAGGTATGGCAAGGTGGTACATCAAGGCATGATAAATAAGTGTTGACCCTAGTTTTCTCATAAGTGGTTATAACTAGGAAATAATGGCATAATTAAATAATACTAATTTTCTCTTAGGTGGTTATAATTAGTATCAAGAGGTGGAACACTGATTTGCCCAAAGGAAGTTATAATTAGGCCCATTTGGTATAAGATAGAACAAGAAATGAAGGATGCAATTGCCAAAATCTCTGTCATACTACTTTAAAATATGGCTTCTATCTATAATACTTGAAACAACTGTTGAAACTTAACCTAAATCTTTGTGCTAAAATTAGCCTTGGAAATAATGGAATGGAACCAATGTCAAATAGGTTTGGTAAGGAAAGTAAAAAAAGAAATTGGTCAATAGAAAAGGTAAGGTAGAAGGGAATGGTGGAATGACAAAGTGATATAATGATAGAATGGTATGGTATAAATAATAAATTCAATATTATGGTACAACTTGAAATGGTTCTTATAGAAAATACACCAAGTCACTCAAGAAAATAATGCTTGAGATGTATAATGTTCATTGGCTCATAAAGTTCATCCCTATCTAGTGTAGTGAGCTTGTATGTTCCAGCACCATAGTTTGCAATAATGATGAAAAGACATACCCAATTGGTTTTAAACTTTCCTTTATGTTTCTTCTTGATCATGGTATTCTTTTGGTTTTCTTTAAGAATAATATCACCAAACTCAAATTCTTTGCATTTAACATGTCGATTGTAGTGGCCACTGATTGATTCTAGTATGCTTGAAGGTTGTTTACTGCAGTCATGCATTTCTCATCAAATAAATCCAGCTCTTATATGTGAGCTACTCGATAGTCTTCATCATCCAGGACATGCTTTAAATAGATGTCAAAAGAAGGTAACTCAACCTCAATGGGAAGAATGGATTTAATGCCATAAAAAAGTGAATAAGGATTGGCTCTTGTTAGAGTATGGTGATTGGTACAATATGATCAAAGGGTGTGGAATATTTGGAGGTGTCAATTGCAGCTAAAATCATTGACAATATTTTTAAGGATGTTGACAATGGTTTTATTAGATGCTTTTGCCTAGCCATTACCTTGCAGGTAATATGCCATGGAAATTTTTTGTTTAATCTTATACTCAAAACATAGTGATTATACATCCTTATTCTTGAATGATTTTTTTTATTAGATATAATGTTAGAGGGGATACCATAATGATAAATGAGATGGTTAAAGATGAATTTGGAAATTTTCTTTCCAATCACATAAGGGGTATAACTTCAACCCACTTGGTGAAATATTATGTGGTGGTAAGGATATGTTTATAGCTATCAGAAGAGGTGGGGTTTATATTTCCATTGAGATCAAGGCCCTATGTAACAAATGGACATGGTGTAAGCACTAGTTTCAAAGTCTTGGCCATGGCATGAATTATATTAGCATTCCTTAAACACTTATCACATATTTTCACATTAGTAGTTGTATTTGCATCTATTGTTGTCCAATAGTACCCGATATGTAAGATAATTTTAGATAGGACCAAAGAATAGGTATGAATACAAAGTAGAGTTGGGACCAATAATATCATAGATCGTTATGATAATTGAAGGTTCATGAACTAGTGCTAGCAAATTTTTAACAAGAAATTGGTATTCTTTGGTCATATCTATATGTCAAATCAAATATCTAATTGTAGCCATGAAATCTGCTATTCTATTACTATCCCTTGGTATATGTTTATATTGGACATCAAAAATATGTTATTTGAGAGTGTCTATCATTTCCTTGTATGGAATGAGCCTATCATATTTGGTCTAAAAATGGTTTATAACCTTATTAATGTATAATTGATAATCACCCTAAACCTTTAGATGTGTTATGTTCTATTTTACTACCTATTAGATACCTATAACAAGTATTTCGCATTCATCCATGTTGTTAGTACAAATAAAGTTGATCATAAATGACTTACAAATTAGATCCCCTATAGAATAATAATAAAAGGCATGCCCCTGATCCATGTGTTGTGAATGATCTATCAAAATATAGATTCTAATGATGTTCCTTGAGATGTGTTTCAATGATGTTCATAATGGATTCATCTTAGAATTGGAATTTTAATGGTTGTGTATTTGTAAGAAGGGCTTTAGTAAGATGATCTATGATAAATTGCCCCTTGATGGATTTTTAGTTGACATATTCTATCTCAAATTCACTAAGAAGCATGATCTTTTTGGTGATGTGGCTTTATAAAATTGTTTCAGATAGTAGATAATTAAATGGATCTACTTTTGAAATGACTATGGTCTTATTGTTTAACATATAATTTCGTAGTTTATGAGCCACATAACCATATCTAAAAAAGCTTTTTTAATGGGGTATAATTATTCTCATACATAACCACTGTATAGCTTAGATAATACATGACATGCTCCTTTACATGATTATCATGTTAAGTAAGAAGTTCCACTATTCCCTTAAGGCTTTGTCAGTTGTGAATAGGTATAGTAAGAATGGCTTTCCCAGAATTAGTGTTAACAAAATAGGTAGATTTGCTAGATAATCCTTCAAGTGATAAAAAGCTTTCCAATAGTCATCATCCTAATGAAATTCTACCCCTTTCTTAGTAAGTGTGTGAATGGGTAGCATATGTTAGCCAACTAAGATATGAATCATCTGATAAATTATATTTTTCCCTACAAACTATAGAGCTAATTTAAATTGGTTTGTGTTGGCATCTTTGTTATGGCTCATACTTTGGCTAGATCAATTTTAAGGCCTATATGAGACACAATGAATCCAATAAATTTGCCTAAAGTAACTCCAAAAACACACTTCTTAGGGTTAATCCTAACTTTGTATTCACACAGTCTCTCAAATATCTTCCTTAGTGTTGCTTGATGATTGGGCCTAGTCTTTTCTTTACCTAATATGTCGTTAATGTAGTATTCAACAATGGCATGTATCATATCATGAAATATGATGGTCATGTCTCTTTGATAAGTGGCTCCTAAAAATTTTGAGACCAAATGACATAACCTAATAATATAATGTTCCCCATGAAGTGGTCAATGCTATTTTATGTTGGTCTTCTAGTGCAATTTAGATCTGGTTGTACCCTAAAAATCTATCCATTAGTGAAAGTATTTCATAGCCCATTGTGGAGTCAACAATCATATTAATGTTTGCTAGAGAAAAGTCCTTCTTGGGCCAGCTTTGTTTATGTCCCTAAAATCAGTGTATATTCTGACTCCTATATTTTTCTAACTAACACAATATTGGAAATCCATTTAGAATAGTCAATTTGAATAATATATCTTACTTTCAAGAGTTTTTCCAATTCTTTCTTCACTAATATAGTAATGCGAGGATGCATCTTGCATAATTTTTTTTATAGGTTTGGCACTAGGATGTACCACAAGGTAGTAAACAACCAAGCAGGGTCAAAACCAAGCATGTCATAGTAGGTCCATGCAAATATATCAATAAATTCCGTCAATAGGGCTATAAATACTTCACACTCTTCCTTAGTGAGGGATGTACCTAATTTGATCCATTTCAATCCATTTGGAGTCTTGATGTTATCTTCTATTGTATCCTCCATTAGAAGGGTCAAACCATTTTCTAAAATGGTCAGTAAAGATTTGAACTAGCCTAAATGGTAGAGTCCTCTATAGGATTGGATCTTCAAGTTCTCCTAGGTAGGATGAATCAAAAAACCCCAAGGGTAGGGATGGCCATGTAAAAAATATGATTGAAAACTCTTGGATGATTTGATAAAAAGCTTGATGTTATTCAAGACTAAACTTAGACCTATAGAAAAGTTCATCATTAGTGATCTCTTGGATGATTTGATCAAAATCCTGGTGTTCTTCAAGGCTAAACTTGGACTCATAGGCAAGTTCATCATTAGTGGTGTCTTAGATGATTTGATTAAAATCATGTTATTCTTTGATAGTAAATTCATACTCATAGACAAGTTCATCATTGGTGGTCTCTTGGTCTATACTTGAATAAGGTTGAACACCCCCATCTAATGGTGTCTAAAATAGGTTTTCTCCACTAGACTAGCCTTTATCTATACAATTTCCCTAGTCCAAAATTGGCTCAAAAAGGTTTTCACTTTGGTAACTCAATGTTTTATTTAATTTTTATGGTTAAGGGTGTTCACCCATTCTCAAAAATAGGCTTCAGAATCCAACTTGATTGAGAACCCTTGTTTATGGTCTCCTAACAAAATATTATCCCTAAGGCCTAAAAAATCACAAAAGACTTCATTATTCTAAAACTAGTCAACTGACATGTTGGATTCTTGTTGGCCCCAGTCTATTAGTTGATGATAATATGATGGAAGTAGATTATGGAAAATAATTGGTCAAAGGGTACAAATTACATTATTGTTAAACAAATTGGTATGGGTTAGGTCATCAAAAGGTCTATGGTTAGACTCTACTTCATTTTCAGCATCATCATCACTATTCATTGGTGATGGAACTTGAATAAAATATGTGGGGTCAACCCTAGGTGGTTTAAATCCTAATCTATAGAATCTTTTATATCGAGTCATACAAATTGGCTCAAGTATTCCCTATTAGTTTTGTTTGAGGCCTCCTCCTTTATAGGCTTGGTTCTCTATGATCTGATTAGGTACAAGGTATTTGGAATTTTTGTAACAATCAAGAAATTTGTCATTATACAACCATGATTCATCATCCTCAAGAGGGTGTTATTCTAGGCCAGTGGCTGGTATGAAAATGATGGGTGCTGGACTATGCATTTTGGATTTTCCCTTTCTTTACCACTCCATAAAAGGTGGTTTAGATTTAGGTCTTACAAAGGACTTGGGTTTTATGGAAGCTTGGAAATGTGGAATGTATCATGCGTCAAATATTCTCTTGGGCCATTATCAAAGATAGTATAATGATTATATATTTCAAGAGGTAGGATGTGAGAAAGTGAATCAAGGGTATCAAGATCAATGTAGTTGGCCTATAGTGAATTAATGAGTATTTATTTCCCTTGTTCTTCTTGGCAATTGGATTTAGGCCAAAATGGTAGTTATAGATTTTTAACTTGGCCTCTAAATTCTTACAATTCTCATGTGGATGGAAATCTCCTAAAATAATAACCTCCAAACCTGAATGGGAGAACTTGATACATTGGTGCAATGCCAAAGGGATTGCAAGAATCTCATGTATCTAAGGTCTAACCAAAAACATATTTTATGAAAAATTGAGATCTAACACATGGAATAGTATATCATGAGTCAAAATCCCAATGATAATTGACAATATGATGGTGTCTTGTGATTCTCATTCTTCATTTTCATAGGCCTTAATGGTGATCATTTTTTCCTGGAGATCTGCTATCATGTACCTAAGAAGCTTGATGATCTTTAGAGACATAATATTTAGGCCCAAATCATTTTTTATAAGGACACATTTCACTTTGTGCCACATTATAACAACTTTGATATATAATGGATTATTATGCAAAGGGCCAAGGGATAACATATCACTTTGGTTAAAGGTTAATTGTTGGCCTATAGTTAAGTGTCCAACCAAAGCTTGAAATTTGTCTAGATATATGTCATTAAGGACTTAGTATTGGCCAAGGAACTCAGTCAAGATGTTTTTGTAGATGGTGTACATATACAACAAATATAAAATGGATATTTATGTAGGAATCTTATGTAATTGCTCCATAATGTCAAACATCTTTTCTTACATAGTGGCAAATGGCTTGTTCTTAGATAGAATGGTTGGTTGGATGATGGGTGAAGTGGCAGATGGTTATGGGCCTGGTATGGTAATCTTTGATCACTTAGTTTTGAATGCACAAATGAGATTAGATATAGGACCATTTTTTCTAATAAATGATGGTGGAGGGGGAATAAATAGGATAAGTCTTAGTTGCTAGTACATGTGTACATAGTCATGGGATAATGATGAGTTATCAGTATGAGGTCTAATGGTAGTAATCCTTATTTTCTATCATGACTATATGTGATTCTAGTTCAAAGAAGGATCACCAACATGGGTTGGTTGATTGGGTATGATTATCAATGATCTTATATAATTGATACTTGATCTTGGATTGATGTAAATGGTGTTAACATGACCCCTTGCAATATAGCATATGACTTTATAGTCATGTGAAATTGCATGGCAGGTTTGTTTGTTATTGGCATCATTTTGGCTTTGGTTATATCCATTTTATTGTCATTATTGGTTCTACTACTTATTTTTTTCGTTCTATTAGTTATGCCTTGGATGTTTATACTGTTGTTTTTTTTTGTTGTTGTACTGGTTGTTACTAATATTGTTTTTGATTATTATGTTGTGTAAAGGGATTTTGATAGATTCCCATATTCTAATTAGATGTGGAAGCTCTAATAGCCAATGTTAGCTCCCATTTTCCAAAATTTTCTTAATAACATGTTTAATTTACACATAGTGGCATAAGTTATGGCCATTATCCCAATGATACTCATAGAATTCATTTGTCATGTACTAGTCTAGATAGTTAGTGCCCTCATGATAGTTCTTCAAAATAGGCCAATCAATTAGATTAGTCATGATGAGTTTATGAAACATAAATTAAATGGGATCTCCAAGGTCACTAAAGACATAATGAGTAAGCATAGTTATACTTGGAGGAGGGTTTTGTAAAGGCATAGGTTATTGCATTTATTGCATTGGTCTAGGATACTACACTTGTATTTATTGAAGAGGTTGTTGGTTAGGAGTAATTTAGATATGTGGTATAGGCTGAGTAGATTGTGTTTGCACCATTTATACATGTCATTACTCAATTACTCCATTCCCTATAGCATTCTTGTTATGATTAAACTGCTTAGGTCTATCATAGTTATTGGCCTCGGCTAGTTGTGATGCTTGCACTTGGACTTGGTTCTGATTTTGACCATTAGTTTGGTTTTTATTCTAGTTATAATTTGATGAGGTTAGTTTAATGATTGCTTTGTTAATAATGGATCTTTTAATAAATAAACCTTTTTCAATGATCTCCTAAAAAATGTGTGCTAGATCTCATTATGTAAATTCTTGGTAAACACTGTTACTAGTTGCTTATCTAGTATAATGTGGGTAAATCAGCTTGCAAGTGCTCTCCATTACTACAAATAACTTTCAAAGCTTTCATCGACCTTTTTTTTTTTACATCAAATACACCAATAAAATCTTATGTTCAAGATTGTAAGAGAAGTGTTACACAAACTTGTCTGAAAGATCATCAAAGTCAACAACTGAATTCTTTGGTAATTTTAGGAACCATTATAGCGCTTGTCCTACTAGACTCTTTGAAAACAATATTAAGAGGTATATGTCACTATAGGCCACTGGTTGGTATGCAAAAAATAATTCTATCAAATGGGCCTTGGGGTCACCTTTACCCTTGTATTTTTTGAACTTTTGTGGTTCTTACCCTAGAGGAAATGGTATTTGAAAGTACTCCATGTTGAAAGGGTAAGAACACACATCATTCAACTTAAACTTCTTAGTTTTCTTTCTAGCTTGAATAAGGGCAATTACATCCTTCATTTTTTATATTTCATATGTGAAGAAACTAGTGGGAAAATTAGCCTAAGGTGGAGGTTGTGTGGTCACAAGGGGATTACTTTGATCGAGCTATAATGAACTCATGTATTGGGGAATGTTGGCTTGACTAGGGAATGGACCAAGAATAAAAATGTGAGGATTAGGGTGCAATTAAATTCCATGTATTATGGTGTGATATCTTGAAGGGATTGGGTATATGGGATTAGATTTGTGGAAATTGTTGTTAGAATGAAGGAATATGGTTGTACTATGCTTAAGGTTGAATAGGGACATGCTACTTACTATTTGAACCTTGTTGATTGAGGGAAACTTGTAAACCAAGACCCTATCATTGAATTTATGGAATGTTTTGTATGAAAATAAATTATTTTATAATCAGTACTTGTGGAACATTGTAACCTCTTGGTTACATGAATACCTATTAAGAAGTAGATGCATGTTTGAGATTCAAAATTTGTCATGGATCAATACTTGTATGTTTTTTATTAGACATTGCTTAATTTTAGATTAGCATGTTAGTCTATGACTGAAGAGGTATGTTCATCACTACTTGATGAGGTGGACCATTGGTTTCCCCTATTAAGTTGGCAATATGTTTTACCTCTATTGCATAGGCATGTTGGATGGTGCCTATTATTGTGGAATGTTTCTCATTACCTATTGTAGTAGAGTAACATTTGTCACATTTTATTGAGGTATAACACTAGTCATTGGTTAACTACTTAATCCTTGTAGTTGGGTGCTTGAAGAAGAAATTAGTTGAGGATTAGAGGTAGTTGGTTGAGGTTGGGAGGTAGAAGTTTTTTCCCCTTACATTTATGGACCAATCATGGTGATAACTAAAGGCACATTTTTTTTGACTATTTGTTTGTGCATTAAAACCATTTTGATCTAAATTGGACATTACTTGCATATTATCTATGATGTTTGGCTCACTATTATATGTGGAAGTATAAGACACTTCCTTGATATTTGGGGTATTGAACATGTTTTTTCCTAAGGTTTTTTATGAAACTGGGTCAAAACCCTAATTTTCTTGGCATGTCAACTCAAGTAAGACTCCAATTGAAGGAGTTATCTTAATAAGAGGTGCATTTGACATGGCCATATTATTAAAGTTTCATGTTAGATTTTGATATGTTTGATATGTTATTTGCATTTGAATGAATTGGTCCTCTATGAGGCCCCTTTATGTGACAAGCATATGAGGATATTGATATGGCATCATTACTATAGCATGAGGGTTGCTAGAAGAGGCCTACTCATTATGTTGATTGTAAAACATGTTGTAAGGCCCTCTTACTAGACTTGGAAATTTATCATGGGAAAAGTCTATCAAAAACTTATCCCCTACCTTTGTATCTCTATTTAAGACCTTGTCCTTGCTCACTATCAAGTGACGACCAACTAGAGAAGGGTCATAGGCCAATGACATGGTAACATAGTATGGTTATTATTGGGTTTGTTCTTCAACTGTAGGTATGTTAGCTAAATACTATACTAGCTATTTTTGGTCCTACTCCAAGTATGTAGATGTGCTAACCAACTAATGGGCCAAAGGATCTTGATTCTATTCCCCTGATTGAGCATTGTATGGTGGATAAGAATATATCTCCCAAATGACATCATTTTCATAAGGGTCTTGAATAAAGTCTTCTTGTGTGATAACATTTCCATATCTTGGATTATACATGATACCACTACGTGTATAGTGACATGGTCAAATGAAATGGCAAATGTTTCATGACAAGAGTGTTTAGAGTTATATAAACTCTAAAAACCTATGTTTGAAAATACATAAAGGTTCAAACCTATCTAACTTGGTTAAAGGGATAGAGCTATATCTCCAAAAAGAGTCTATACAAAGACTTGGTAAAAAAGTATAACATCAAATGTCTGATGTTAAATGTCTCACACAAAAAATAAAAGTAAAATGAACTAAAAAAATTGGAAAACTCTAGATCTAAAGATGTTCTAAATAGGTCTAAACTAAGAAAGGTAAAAGTTTTGAGGTCTTTTGGCCAAACACGATGTCAAAATCTAGGATCAAATAAGGCATGTGCTATGACTCTTCACCAAATTCAACATCAAAATTTAGACTTGAAATAAAAGGATGATTTTAATCTAACAAAGTTGTAACATTTTAGTATAAACTAGGCATTTTAGACATAAACTTGATCAAATTGGTATAAGTCATGAAACAAAAAGCATTTGAATATAGACTAATTCTCTCAAATAAAATCATAAATAAATATAGTTTTTAAATTAGGGTAATGAATTAACCTAAATTATGTAACCTAAAAGATAAATATCTATGTATTATTCCCTAAGAGATGAGGCCTAAATAGAAATCAATCAATGTTTGAATCTGAACTTGTCAAAGTTAATTAAAAAGTCACTTGGGAAAACTAGAGTTTTAATGGACTAACAAGCTAGGCAAATTTTAATGGCATAATAGTGCTAAACAAAGATCTAACAAGGCACATAGTCTGATTTCAAAATTGTGAAACTTAGACACAAGACAAGACATGTCTATTATTTTATTATTTTTAGAATAGTAGATTTATATTCCTAAATAATAAAGGGGCTAAGAAATGTAAATTTGTATATAAATATGTAAGAATTAACCTACTGATTTGTGTAAATAGGTTATATTTTTACCTTTTCTAAATATAGTAAGAAGTGAGAGAAATTTAAACTTATCTTATTTCAGTTGATCTTGACAAAGACAAGGTCTGATACTAGAGGAGAAAGACTGAGAAATAGTCAAAAACAAGCTTCTAGACTTCATTTCTTGATTAGATAGGAATGTCAAAAATAGGACACCCTATTGTTCAGCATTGTAGTCTTATTCTAGCACTGTTGTCCTAAAGCTAAAAGCTTTCTAGGTATTTAAAATTCCTATCTTACCCTATCACTAAAATTTTAGGGTCTGGGACATCATGGATCTTGTTGTGTGCCTTTTTTAATCTTCAAAACCCTTAGGAATGCTTAGTGGTTAAACTTAAATTCAAACTTTGGAAAGAGAGAGAAGGGGTTAGTGTGTAAAGGATACATTAGACACACTTCACACCCCATGTGTGGGCACATTGCCTACATACCAATACTCTAAAGAGGGATCAAGAAAATTTAGTTCTCCCATTAAAGTGCTTGGTGTAATTTTTGCATGATCAATGCAACTAGAATGCAAAATTAGATGTGTTTTAACTAGCTAGATACTGGTGTAATGACTTGAGTAGGCTTGAAATAATGTTAGAAGGTTGTGTTCAAAGAATGAGGAAGAGTGCTCAAGTGTACTTGTTTGGATTCTTGTGTCTCTCTTGAAAATGAGTGTCAACCATTCTAAATAGACTTGTAATGGCCTCTTATAAGGAAATAGATGATCATGGGTTAAATGAATTTGTGTTAGGTTAACAAGGGAAAATATAAGGAACTAGAAGAATCTAAATGTTAGAGGGCAAAAGTGAACTTGGACAACAACATCAAAAATATGACACCCTAGGTTCCAATACTCCTATCCTATTTGGGCACTATTGTCCTAAGGGGATGAGACATGGAGAGATGGATTTGGACTTGAAAGGGATAAGTCCAAAAAGCTTTGTACGAATGGGAATTAGTGAAAGAAGTAGTGTAGAAGGGTTGTGTGAGCTAATAGGAGGACCTATAGATTAGGTGTCTTAGCCATACTGAAATTGTATAATTTCACATTTTACATGACTACATTTACCCACCCCCCCCTTTATTCTAGTGATGCAACAAAGTGAATTACTAGGATAAAGGAAAATAATAATCATACCTAAACTTACCTATAAGGGTGAATCTCATGAAGTTATTTGATGTTGGATGTGCATAGAGAGAGCACACTATGAATTATGAATCTGCAATGAAAACATATAGTATATCAGTTCTTACTAGATATATTATATCTAAAAGAAGAATGTACAAGAGCTAAGTAAGATGAAGATAAAGGAATGAATACACCTCATCGGGTATGTGAACCAATACAAAACTTGTAGTGATGTTGGATTATGCTAGATTATGTTGAGTGGGTGTTGAATCGAGAGTAATATCATGAATGGAGATAAGTTCTGAATTCCTTGGAAAGTGACTCAATAATGTAAAGGTTGTACCTTTGGATCCATCATCACCAAAATGTAAAATTAATGAATCATGCATGTGTTAATCAATGTCTGGACTATGTGTCCAACCCCTCTAAATAGGTGGCTCAAGAATACAAAGGTTAGATAGACCTTTGGTTCCATAGTTTCCCCATGAAATGATGTTATGATGTGATAATGTGGCATGGATAGCCTAAATGTGTACTAGAAACTAGGCCACTCTTGGCCATTTAAAAAGATGGAGGTTAGGCTTGTATGAAAGCCTCTCCAAAATTGATGCAAAATGCTTATGTGAAAACCAACTCAAGAACTTGAGTCCTCAGAAAGCTAAACTTGTATGAAAGTTTAACTTAAATTTGATGTCAACCACCTACAGATGGAGTAAGGCATGCAACTATTGAGAATGCCTGGAATAAATTGAACTCAAAAAGAAAATAAGATTAATGTGCCATGTACATTTCCCCTAATCACTTATGTCTAGAACATGGATTTTGATTCGGAAGTTATGCCAATTGCCTAATCTAAATTGAAAATGAGAACCATAATTTCACACATGATAACCCACTATATTTGATAAAACTTATACTAAAACTACTGAATCTGATTGATCTAGAAGTTATGCCAACTACCTAATCTGAATTGAAATTGAAAACCATCATGTCATGCATGATAACCCACTGTATCTAAGAAAACTTGTACTAAAACTATTGAATTTGACTAATTTAGAAGTGCAAAAACTATCCCTAAATTGAAAATTTTGCATATTTCTAGAAACCCTAAGTATGTTTCTACCTAGATAGGAGTGCCAAAATGTGGACACCCCTACGTTTAGTGCTACTATCCATTTTTAACATAATTATCTGGTGTGAAAATTGATTTTTGATCTAAAACTATCACTATTTTTATGCTCTAGATTAACCATTTTGACCAATGGATTTGGTATTGAGTGTTCTAAATGTTGTTATTTTGATTGGTAGGAGGTTTGATCTCTATGACAAACCCTTATTTTATGCCCCCTCTTTTTAGGGTAGAAATGATGAACCTGTAATGACTACCTTCAAAAGAAAAGAATCCTGCAAGTGTGTTAAACTATATAAATATATGATATAGCATTTGATATTTGACAATATGTTTCAAGATATAACAATGCTTGTATTGATATATTGTTAGATCAATAGGCATATGCCTAGATAGATATAACAATATGAAATCATGTGCAAAGTACTTGAACTATAAATGTTAGATGTTAGTTTTTATTTATTAGTTGTTAGTTGGAGGGATGGAGCATGATGTCCATCATGGCATCCAAGAAATCAAGGTAAATGCATGATATAGATCATGGCATTGCACATAATGAGAAGTAAATAAGTAAATAAGTAATAAGAAACAAGCATACAAGGATGGCCAAGGGGCTTTGCAAACAAGGGACTTGTATACATGTCATGCAAACTAGAAGACAAGCATGGAAAGCATGTTTAAATGCCACATACACACAAAAGTGAAACAAATAAAGTTGGGACACGAGCCATAAGAACATAGAAGAGGACAAACAAAGTACATTGGAAAATCTCCTAAGGTACATTCATGAATAGAAATAGCCTACTTATTTGTGTAAATAGATTATATTTTTACCTTTTCTAAATATAGGAAGAAGTGAGAGAAATTAGAACTTATCTTATTTTAACTAATCTAGACTAAGATAAGGTCTGATACTAGAGGAGTAAGACTAAAAAATAGTCAAAAATAGGCCTCTAGACTTTGTTTCTTGATTGTATATGGGGACTAAAAATAGGACACCCTACTATCTAGTGTTTTAGTCCTATTTCAGTGTTGTTGTCTTAAGGTTGAAATCTTTTTGAGTTTTGTTTGGAATGCTTGTGTTACTCTATCACTAAAATTTCAAGGTCTAGGACCTCACAAATCTCATTGTGTGCCTATTTTAATATTTAAAACCCTTAGGAGCTATTTGTGCTTAAAATTGAATGCAAACTTGGGAAAGAGAGAGAAGAGGTTAGTGTGTAAAAGATATGCTAGATGCACTTTACACCCTATGTGTGGCATGCTTCCTACATACCAATACTCTGAAGAGGGATAAAACTAATGTAATTGTCCCATTGAAGTGCTTGGTACAATTTGTGTATGATCAATACAACTAGAATGTGAAATTAGATGTGTGTCAGCTGGCTAGGGACTGGTGTAATGACTTGAGTAGGCTTGAAATAATTTTGGAAGACTGTGTGCAAAGAATGAGGAAGAGTGCTCGAGTGTACTTTCTTGTATTCTTGTGTCTCTCTTGAAAATGAGAGCCAACCCTTCTAAATGTACTTATAATGGCCTTTTATATGGAAATAGATGATCGTGGGTTAAATCAATTTGCATTAGGTTGACAAGGGAAAATATAAGGAACCAAAAGAATATGACTGTTAGAGGCAAAATTGAACTTGGACAACAACACTGAAAATAGAACACTCTAGGTTCCAGTGCTCCTATCCTATTGGACACTATTGTCTTAAGGGGATGAGACCTAAGGGGATGGATCTAGGCTTGAAAGGGATACCTAGGTCTGAAAGGGCTAATTCCAAAAATCTTTGGATGGCTGGGGATCAATGAAAGAAGTAGTCTAGAATGGTTGTGTGAGCCAATAAGAGGACCTATGGATTATGCGTCTTAGCCATACTGAAGTTTTACAATTTCACATTTTACATGACTACATCTATGAAACAATTTGAGCATCATAATAATGTTATCACTCTCAAAATATGTAAATAATGGTTTGTTTCAAATACTTATAAGGCTCAAAAATTAAATTGATTTGGGTAACGTAATGTTACCCATCTCAATCAAGTGACACATAATTTTTTTGACACAAAGTTTTAATGTAAAATCATAATTTCAAATGGATGGCATAATACTTCAAGTAATGGATTAATGTGGACACAAGACTCATTTTTGATGTGGTATAAATAAGAAAAGTTTTTGACTCAAGAACCAAGCAATAAAGGAACAAATGAAAAAATACAACTAAGTATGACGTTATAGATCCTACCAAGGTTAGTCAAATGAGGCTGAATAAAACTTAAAATTTATGACCATCCAGATGGTCCCAAGTGTGTTTAATGCAAGGGATGCAACACATCAGTTGTATCTACATCAATCAACTTTTTAGAAAAAGATCTTATCCTTTTCACGACCACTAGATCCATCAATTGCTCAATGTAGTGTGATGTCTTGATTGATCATACATTTTGGTCAGATTTCCACTAATGGATTTTCTTAACCACTCAAGTAAATGTCCTAGTGGGGTGATCCTAATTTATATTCCCCTAATGGAGAGGGGTCAAGATAATGTTAGGAGATGAAACCCTAGGTAAAAGCTTCCATAAAGAACTCATGAAGAATCTATGGGCACCCCTTAATAATCCAAATTTCATTAAAAAAAACTAAGTAGAAAACTTTAGGGTTGTTTTTAGATCACCCAAACCATTCAAGTGTTGGGGAGAGCCTAGATAACATTTTTTCTACACCTTAGACTAGGCACAAATCACAAGTGAAAAGGCACTTTTGATCACTGAAGTTCCCTACAGGGGATGGGTGGAGATCATACACATGCTCTTCCTTTTGTGAAAATAAACAAGCAATAAACACTTTCAATAAATTGTGATCAAAGTGAAGTGTTGTTTTACTAAACCAAATTAAAATGTTTGATTGAGTTCTTTACTCAACCCCTTGGGTTAAAAATAAAAAATCTTGAAATAAATTGCACAAAAAAACATATTCAAAAACACTTATGTTCATTTTAATCACTAAAAATGAAGTTTTCAAAATTTATCCTAATTTCATTTTTAAACACAAAAAACAAGTTTCAAGACTTAGCCATTCATTTTAAACACCCAAATTGAAATATTCATTTAGTCTAAACTTAAAAATTCATGTTATAATCCCACCTTGGACCTATAAGGGATAGATAGTCTCCTCCTCATTAGAAACACTTTTAATGATGAGCAAACAAACTTTCAAAACATAACTCTTGGGTTTTTGTTTTAAAAACATAGAGATCGATGTCAGTCAAAAATGACTGATGTTAGTTATAAGGTGACCAATGTTGGTTAGTCTCATAGATAACTAATAATGGCTATGAATAACCTATACCAAACAATTAACACCAATTTCAGTCACTTGTGAACCCAAAGGCAAAACCAACGTGAGATAAAAATGTTAGTTATCTCAAAATTAGATAAAAATTCTTCAACACCCAAAACATAATGATTAGATAGAGAGTTTAAAAGCTAATGAAACCAAGAAATAATTCATAAGAATGATAAAAATATTCATAATCAAAGGGTTTTAACCATGTTTTCCATTACAACTTGACCAATGATGGTTACCTAGAACTAATCTTGGTTAGGCGGAACTGATGATGATTATGCCTGATCGATGTTAGTCTCTATGTAGATCTAAGTTAGCTAAAAAATAAAAAAATATGGTCAAAACAAAGGTAAAACTCTAATTTTGAAGATCCTCAATAATTTGAATATTTTTGAGTTAAATCTTGGTCTCCTTGGTACATGGGGTGCTTGATGTCCCACCGGGCATGCCATTTATGATCATAGGAATTTGACTCAAGAGAGGAGGTTAGATCAAGTGGTAGTTTTCATATACAATAATGAAATAAACACACTAACAAACATAAATTCTCTAGGCCTAAATCATAGGGGGAGCTTAGTGAACAAATAAAAATTGAAAACACAACCAAAATGCAAAAGAAACAAGATCTATTACCTTTAATGAATGCTCTAAATGACATGTTCATTTGGCTTTCTCAGCTTGTGCTCAAAGAGTCTTTGGAAAATGGAGTTGTGTGGTTCCTTATCTCCTTGGCACCATGGTTGGATTGATATGGATTGATGGCTTCGCTTATGATTTTGGTATTATAACACTATTGCTTGCAATATTGTTATAAAACTTGCATTATAACTTTACTCTATCCAACCTCTCCAAATGAAGAGGCAAATGCGTGTATTTATAGGTTTAGAAACTAACTACAACTCAAGGTGAGTTAGAGTGTAGTTTAAACTTGGAATGGGTTCAAACATAACCTTAGTGAGCTAATTAATTCTAGTAGAGTTAAAATGTGTCAAAACCTCATGATTTTCATTTAATAGGCATGGATGAGATATTTTAGGACATTTTCAAAGGCTTGACAACTCACAAATGTCATGATGAAAACCTAGGATATTCTTCATTTTTGAATTTCCTTTTTTTTAGAATTTCATTAATTTCAAATGGATAATTCAACTAGGCATTTAATTTGATTTTGAATTTTAATTAATTCTTATTAGGATTTTTAGCATTTCCAATATTTGATTTAATTCATGTGTGCTCTTGACCCATTTAATAGGTCTATAGGAAAAATTGCATGTTGTAATTACATAGGATAATTAGAGATGAATTTGTGATACTTTTATGTTGTTTATGGTAGGATACCTTGACTGGGGATGTCTCAGTAGGATTCTAAGCTTTAATGATTGATTCACAAGAAAATTTGGGATATTCAGTGATTTTTAGGCTTAATTTGCAAAGGTTGGTAAGAATCAGTCTAAAGTCCGATATGAAGCCATTGGTGGCCAATTTTAGGTGTCTACATTGTCCACCACTTTAGTGCCTACCATGATGATAAACATTTCTATGCAGTCACTAAGTGTAAATAAGACTTAATTTTTAAAGTCTAATTTTGTATGTAATAATACATATAGTTAATATATGTAATTATAGTTAACTTACACTTAATGCATGCATGTAAAAGTTAGCCTAGGAAATTTGTAAGCATGCACAAATTGCATGGCATTAGGTGGGAAAACTTTTTTTTGACATAGTTATAATTAACTATAGGTATGCATGTAGTTTTGACATTAAAATTAGAATTGAAGTTCTAATTACTTGATGTAACTTTGAGTTTTCATGAACTTGGAGGATGAGGCAACAATTCCCCAAGTCTATATATATGCATGTAGTCCCTCATTTCAAAGGGTCAAAATTTTATCAATATAGGAAGAGATCATTTCAATTATCATGAAAATGTGTGAATGTAGTTTCCTTCCATTTTTGTGTAATTAATATTTTATTTCCTTTGGTTATATTAATTCATAATTTGAAGTGTATAAAATCTACATGTAATTCTTTTTGTTATCATTGGTATCTACTAATTTTATATATGCAAAATATATTGAATAGTTAGCAAGTATTATTACTTTTAAGCAATTGGTTGACTGTTTTAAATTTCTAAAGTGTGTAGGAGTGTTTCCCCTTGATATATTCTTCTAATTGTGATCCATATCTGCCCTAGATACATTTATGGTTCAATTTTCAATCTCCTAAGTAAGGGTGTTCAATAACTAATCTAAAATGAGAAACATTCAGTTGATACCCTTAAGTTTATTATACCATTTCATCCCAGACTGCCTAATTGTGTTTTTTTGTAAGTGTGAAATAGTTACATGTATCAAGCATTTAAGTTCTAAAAACACTTGTCCATAGAGTAAATAACCTAGGTTTTGATCCCTTGAAACCATAGAGATTTCATTTTTGCTTTGACCTTCCCTCTTTTTGAAGTTTATTTGACTAAGATCTACCCATTTTATAATAGTTCCATTTATCCATCCAACCAACTAGGTTTTAATTTCTTTACTAAGATTCATTTCACACCAATCACACATGATTAATAACCTTCATGCTTAACTTGCTATTCTACCACTAGGTTATTTAACCCATAACTACAACTCATGCCTTGGAGTGGAGTTTACTCTATTGAGATCTAAAAATGTTATAGCTTACATCCTTAAATTTGGGGATGTGTACAATACCCACATCAATAGGAAAATGTTTGGCACTATAAAGAGTGCCACTTGTGACCATCCTTAGGGAGAGGTTATCCCCTAAGTTTGAGTTTCATTAGAGACACCCAAGAGAATTACTAGGTCCAAGGTCCAAGATAGTTTTTTTGTTTCCCCTTCCTCAACACATCAAAGGCCTAGATATGCAATGATTATTCCCAATATACCTTATGCTACGACACCCTCTCTAATAATAAATATCAATCCAATTAATCATAATATGGCCCAACCACCTTAGTTAGTTGGAGAAGTGCATAATTTACCAATAAATCTAGATAAGTATCTACCTTATTTATCCCCATCTAGAGGAATAACTGTAGAGGAAAATATCAAGTCTTTCAAGGATACTTCAAGGTTAATGAATGTTATTGATGAAGATATTACATGTAGGATTTTACCATTTACATTCTAGGATATTTCCTATGATTGGTACTTCAATCTTCAAGAAAACTCAATCACTTCTTAGAATGCATGTTAAAGTAATTTTATTTCACAATTAGGATAAGTTACTAGCCCTAACTTGGTGTATCAACATTTCAAAAGTATAAAGAGGAAGCTTAATAATCCAACTTAGGCTTTAAACATAATATTTAAGAAGATATACACCTGGTTGAGTCTAACATATAGACTAAATGAAATTCTAGCATTGGATATGTAGAAGAATGCCTTAGATTCAATCATTGTAGTATATCTATGAAGAGTTTATACTACCAACACTCTAGACTTAGCATATGAATAAGCTATCAATATTGATAGATAGCTAAATCCCCAAGTTCCATACACCCCCAATATTAATGTTGGTTTTCTAGCCCAAAATCAAGTGCCTCATGTTAATAAAAATGTTCCTACATTCAACCAAAATTAGTTGTATGCAATTCCCCATCTGATGCAATAGACACCAAATCAAAATTATGGTTATATGAATAATCAGGTATAGATGAATAGTCATCATCAAAACTAGCATTCAATTCCATCCAATACCACAATTACACAGGGTGTTGATTCTACTAAAGCATAAATGGATTCTATGCAAATAATGGTTTAGAAGTTGAGAAATGTCTGCTTAAACATGTAGAGGAAGATGGTAATGCCAATTTCTAGAATAATAACCAAAATCCTAGTTTTCAAAGATATAGCAGACCTTTTAATCGGTCTGTAAATAACACAAAACAACAATAACCCAAAAAGTTACCAAAAATCAATATAGTATAAATATCTCTACCTAATTAGTGTAGAGTCCATAATACATCACATGGTAAAATTGAATGTGTTGAATTATATGAAACATTTTATATATTCTAAAGGGAGATGGTAAGGTAAGATTTGATGAAAAACCCACCTGAGTTCTACCCTAAAGTTGGTTCTTCAAACACCACCATGGTATTTTAAATTCACAAGTCTTTTCTCTCAAGTGATGATGAAAATAAGCCAGAGGATAACTCTGATGAAATACATGCCTTCCAACACTATCAAAATTACAATTACAATCTAAGTAATAAGAAACCCTTCACAACATCTACTCCTCCAAACACTACCACTATTCCATTGAATCCATGGGTTGATAATAATCCACCTCCCACAAGGGGGAATGAATAGCCCCAAAATAAGGAAGAACAAATCAAAGTAAGATATAACATTGTTGAAGACAAGAATAATATTAAAGACAACATCACTCTTCATGAATTGGCTCAAATTACTGCATAAAAGGAGCTCTTATGGAGGTACATTACATGAAATTCAACTATAGAAAAGATAAAGGTTACTCATACTAATGTTACATATAAAAGTAAACCATAAGTTCCTCCATTCTTATTGAATATCAAATAATTTGGAAAGAACATTAATAATTATTTAGTTGATTGTGGAGCTTCAGCCATGGTGATGCCAACTTCCATTTTCCAAAATCTTAGGTTCACTCTAATCCCATAAAAAAGGATGGTTTCAGAACTAGATAAGATGATGGTGCATATAATAGGGGAACTAAATGATGTATACATCCAAATAGAATTCAATCCACATGTACAAATGACTATTGATATACTTTTATTTGATATCTAAGAAAGATATAGACTCCTCAACAGAGATTGGTCCAAAACATTGAATGAGTATGTAGCAATAGACTTCTTTCATATTTGGTTACCATGAAGAGGTGTTACAAACCAGATTTGAATTGATCAAGAACCAAATATGAATCACCACATTACTAACTACATCACTAAGAATGAAGAGGTAAGATAAAAATATCCTAACCTTGGGATTTATACCTTTACCATAAAGCATGAGATGTAAGAACCAGAAGTCTAAGGACCTTCCCAATTATGGACTCTCCACTTTGAATGTGCAAGATCCAAGCAAGGATAAGGAATTAGTGGATCCATAAGGTAATAAATACTTGGTATCATACCTATTATAGTTTTATTATACCAATAATAAATTTTAATATGAGGCACTAATTTTGGGTTGCATTTTGCTCTCAAAAATAATGTCAAACAACTACTAATCTATGGAGATTCATAACTAGCAATCATTTAGGTCAAGAACAAATATCTTTGCAAGCTATCATACCAAAATATGTAAAACCATAGATATTTGGATTTAATTGAGTCCTTTGAAGCCTTTAATATAGTGTTTGTTCCTAGAGAACATAATCAAGATGTTGTCTCACTGACTACTTTAGCTGCCAACTTAGCACCTTTACAAGATTTCAAGGTATAGAGGTTCTATATTAAACTAGTACTTTGTCCATATGTTCATGAAAATGCCAAAAAATTCCAATTCTTTGATGATGACCAATAGATCATCTAGTTCTTAACTAACTCAGGATAATTTGGGTCTCAAATCATTGATGACAAGGAGATTAGCTACCTATGCCAAGAAGAATTGGGAGAAGAAGGATCCATTCAATTGAAATAAAACCACCTTACCTTAGGAATGGTTTCCTTGGAAAGGACATTTTATTTTTATCCTAAAGCACAATAGTAAAGGAAACCAAAATTAAATGAATATGAGTTCAAGAAATAGAACTTAAGAGATGAGTATGACTTGTGTTATGTTAAAATTGGTCTCATTTTCACTCTAGAAGAAAGACAAAGGGTGAAGAACTTACTCACCCAGTATAAATATCTAATTGCATGGATGTATGAAGGCTTGAAAATTTTTAACCCAAGTGTCATCACTCATACAATCTCATTGAACTCAGACCACAAACCATTCAAGTAAAGATAGAGGCTAGTAAATCCTATCCTAGAGCCTCTTTTTAGAAATAAGTGGAAAAGTTGCTGAATGCAAAAATAGTTTTCCCTATCAAACATTCTACTTGGGTGGCTAACTTATTTATATTTAGGAAGAAGAATGGGAAATTAGGCTATGTTAATTTTATAAAATTTAATAAAGCTTATAATAAAGAAAACTATCATTTGCCTTCCTTGGATAAGGTCATCCAAATAGTAAGTTGTTTGATAATGGTGTCCTTGGATATATTTTTAGGATATAACCAAGTGCTAGTTAAATCTGAGGATAGAATGAAAAATACATTCACCATAATGTGGGGTACTTATGCATACAAGAGGATGCCATTTAGCCTAATTAATGTAGGAATTACTTTTCAATGAGCCCTGGATCATTCATTCTAAGGGATAATAGGTAAGTGTATAATCATCTACATGGATGACCTCATTATTTTGTAAAAGACCAAAATTGATCACGTATGCCACCTTAATCAATATTTAAAAGATGTAGAAGGTTTTTCATATTTATAAACCCAAATAAGAGAATATTTGGCATTACTAAAGGTAAGATCTTAGGTCACATCATGACCAAAGATGAAATTATAATAGACCCAGATATAATTTAGGGGATATCAAAAATTACATTCCCAAATAACAAAAAGGAGATCAAATCTTTCTTTGTAAAGATAAATTTTGTGTGAAAGTTTATTTTAGGTTTTGCGTAAATTGTCAGAACTCTAAATTCAATGCTTGAGTAAGATTATTAGATCAAGTGGATAATATAAGCCTAAAATCCTTTTCAAGACATTAAAGATGCAATATATCAGGCCTTTATATTAATAATCCCAAACTTCACTAAAGATGTCTTCTTGCATTCATTTTCTTTAGAGCATACCATTACCACTATGCTTACCTAGAAGAAGGATGGAATTGAACATCATATTACAATAATGACCATAAACTTGAAGGAAGTAGAGCTTAGGTATTCCATGATAGATAAGCAGATATTTTCCCTTGTTAAAGTGGTAAATAAATTTTGACATTGCATCTTGAGGCATAAGCCCATTGCCATTGTGTCGAATCTTGTTGTTAATATCAAATTGGGGAAAATGAATTGGGAGAATATAGAAGAAAATGGATGTAAAAAGTGTAAGAGTTTGACATAGAAATAAGGCCTACAAAGATTTTAAGAGGTTAGGGAATCATTCAGCTCATGATTGAGCCTAACCCACTCATCCTTATTGAAGAGGTTTTTGAAACCCATGTATTTAGAGGATATTGGTATAAAAATATTATTCAATACTTACATGTAATTATTCCCTGGAACTCAATAGAGAATGGAGGAGATATTTGAAGCTCAAAGCTACTCATTATATAATTAGAAATGAGATTCACTATAGTATAAATTATGAAGATAGATACCTAAGATGCATATCATGAGAATAAGCTCAAAAAATTATAGAAAAATTACACCATAAGATAGGTAGTGGTCATCCCTATAGAAACACCTCAACCCATAAAATATTCATAATGGGTTATTACTACCTAATAGTCTTTAAATATCCACACATTTACATAAGAACATGCCATGAATTCCAAGTCCTAGAATAAAAAGGTACACATAGCAATACATTTGTAGCATGTTATTAAATGAAGACCATTTTCTCAATGGGGATTGGACTTCATTGGTTTTATTAACCTTGATTATTTAATTAGCCATAAGGTTTTACTCACTACCATAGATTATTACAGATGATATACCGAAGTAGTAGCTACTAGGCATTATAGAGTACAAAATGTAATCAACTTTATGGAATATAAAATCACAACTAGATTTGGTACTCCCATTTATTTAGTTTGTGATAGTGGGATATCATTCTAATTATTTGAATTCACTCAATGGGCCCATGATAGTCAAATCACCATCAAGTCATCTTCCAACCATTACCCATAAAGAAATGGATTGGCTGAATCAACAAATAAAAACATGATTGATTCCATTAAAAATTTAGTATAAAATAAACCTAGATATTGGCACAATATGATAAAGTATGCATTATGGGTTGATCAAACAAGATAAAAGCAGGATCTTAAGGCTTTGCCTTACTTAATGGTATATGGATGACAACCAATTTTCCTAATCATGCTCAAATTACCAACATATAAATTTATGTAGGAGTACATGGAACAAAGTGAAAAAGTGGATTCTATATTATTATACATAATAAATATGGAAGATTCAAGGATTGAATCCTTACAAAATTTTAGTAAATATCAAGACAGTCAAAAGATGGCTTGACATGAGAAAAATTCAAATCATTCATAATATCTGACCTAGTGATTCTATGGGATAAATCCCATGAAAATAAAGGATAAATAACGATTTTACCCCATTATGAATTGGACCTTATCATATTTTAGAGATCCTAGGTAATAATATTTTCCATTTAAGGGACCTCTAAGGCAACGAGCTAACATATCTAGTCATGGATAGTTTTTGAAACACTACTTCATGGTTGTACCATTTATATATGTACCTAAGTAACAATAAATGTTGTGGTAAAGGTAGGATCAGAATAGATTTATCACTTTCTTAGCTAGATGTATTTATTTAATAATCAGTTCCCTACTTCTTAGGTTAATATTTCATGTTTTCAACATTTTGCCCCTAAATCTAGTTCCCTACTTTCTAGATTAGATGTTTTCTTTGTTTTATAGAAGTCTAATTGATTTCCCCTAGTATGCTCAAGTAAGTATCTAATCCATTAGACTCCCTATACATGTTCATAAGACAAAAATTTAGTCTATCAGAAATACATTAGGAAAAATACATGAATTTGTTTACTTATAGGTTTTACACACTTATGTTTAAGATTTTAGAATTTAGGTATGTAATAAGAAAATGTATCATCTCCTTACTACCACTGAATGCATCTATAAGGCATATAAACACTGATCTCATTAGTACATACAAATTTATAAAGTTTTCTCATTTTTAATCGATCAAATGCACCTCTCATGTTAATACTTGTTTGAGGAAATAACCATTGATACAGGTGAATCTAGAAGGGATAATCTATTGAAAAATATGATTTCATAAATACCATCTCACTATGGTTTTTTCTCTCCCTCTTCTAACCATATTCTAAAAAAAAATTAAAAAAAAGGATCAGTGCATCCTAAAAAGAGTGATCCATCAAACCTAAAGAAAATCTAAAGGTGATAAAAGGATAAAATAATGAAATAATATCAATGTATCATGCATCATGTAATAATACAAGAGGAAGAAATAAAAGGAACCAAATGTACCTTTATCGGGGCTATGAATGCCTATCTGGTAGCATAACAATGCCAAATCTTTCCTAATTTTAAATATGTTTTCTTAAAAACCAGAATGAAACCTACAATTATCCCAAATCTATGATAAAATCCTCATAACAAGGGTAAAAATAAATCACTTCCTCACACACAAATCTAGAGTATGAGCAAGGCAAGTATGTTGTATGTTGTTGCTAAGAGACTATTTTATGTTTCTTGTTAAATTATTTTCTTATGAAATGGTTCATATTTGATTTGGAATTACTAACAAAAGGTTCTATATTCTTGAATACTTGGGAGTATTTAAACTATAAGTAACCATTTATTGTACCCAACATACCCCCATTTTTTTTGGAATAGGGACCCACTATGTTCTGAAATGTCTATGCCTATATTGAAAGTATCCTTTCATAAGAGATTTATATATTGTACATAACTTCACTATTAGAAAAACATGAATAAACATGTCTTACTTATTCAGACTAAACTATTAATATTGTTTAGAATTTTTACATTTACACAGGTTTTTAGAACATGCACAATTTGTAAAGTCTCAGGCTTTTCTTAAATGGGTCTTAAAAACTTTTATTCAAAATTATATATTCAGTAATATTTATTCCTTCACACCTATATAAACCTTTTCACAAAATATGTCTTTGTGACTTTGTTCAAAGGTTTCATTCATAGGTTTTGTTCAAAACTTCTATTCATAGGTTGGGCCCTCATAACTTTATTTTCCAAGTATTAAACTCTTATACATTTTTGTTTGATACAAGATCACTATTCATATTTTGGTATATAGAAATTTTACATTTCAACATTTAATATTCAGATAAAATGTTCAAAATATGCATTTTAGATTTTGGTATTTGGGATTTTAGTCTTCAAAATTTTTACATTTCTATAAAAATGATCGATGGAATTGTTTGGCAAAAGTGTTTGAAGAAAATGTTTGAAATTTTTATCTTTGATATTTACATATTAGAAAAATTTAATGATGTGGTATTATCTTGAATGTTTATAGCATCTACGTGGCATACCCACCAAAATGAAGTGGTAAAGTTTAAATTGATCAAGCAAAGCAAGTTTATAGATGTTAGACATTAATGGTACACAAACTAAAATTTAGTGCCAAAGATATATCAATGAATTAAAATAAAATGTCCTAATCACTGATCACAAAAAAACCTAGAGCTCACTTGCCTCCTTAAAAATAAGCCCTAGCTACCTATGTTTTGGACATGAAGTTCATATAGAAGAGATGAGCCACTAAATTGAGGAACCAAATCTCTATGAGCTTAGTTAATTAACTATAGCATATTCATCTAATACATCAAAAAGATCCATACCACCATCCATATTCTTTATTAAATATTTAATCGAATACAAAGGCATTATCTTTAAACCAACATTATTCAATAATGAATACCTAAATTAATCAATGTTATGGGAAGTAATTCATCAAGTGGATGCACACACTTATGATGAGAGTTTGAAACTAGAACAAATAAATTTAGTTTCAAACCTCCTCCCTATCAAGCGATAGGGATTTCATTTTGTAGTGGCTAAGCCTAAGGTTATGCCATGTATAGACCTCCTATGAGACCTATTTTTCACTAGCAAAATGACTAAGGGTGCATTATTACACCACCTAGAGCATAAAATTATCATCACATGCATCTCATAAGATGCATTTTATAGGTATTCATCCATATCTATCTTGTATACCACATATGACTTACACATAGTGGTTATAAGGAAAAATTAGAAGTCAATCAAACAAAATTTGAGAAAATGGATCATTCCTAGGGAGATCATTGTCCTCAAAGAAAAGTATCCAATGTATGTAACTATGTTTTGAATGGGAATCCATATTAGGTTAGACCTATTGAATAAGTTATATGGCTACCTAATATTGAATTCCTTCACCTTCAATGGGTTCCACTGTTGGACTTATTAATGACCTCAGAGCTAACATTTACTCTAAGAGACATAAGAAGTGCTAAACTATTAGAACAAGTACTGCACAAGGATAGGAGGCCTTTAGTGGGCCATTTTTATATGATGTCATACCTTATATTTTTTTGTTAAACATTATATTTATATGCATAATGTGTCACTCTAGATGTCATCTCTTGATTTCATTAATAATCGTATATGTGATTCATATTCTTTTTTGTACAAATATGCCTATACCAAGAACATAACTCACATTAAAGAGCACATATACCCTCAAGTGTGGATGTATATTCATGATTCCCCACTACCTAGGTTATGTAAGAGAATTTATGACACATTGATGGCTAGAGGGGACTATTAGTTGTATCCTAACTACAACATGATTATGGTTATTGGCCACAAGGATGAACCCCTATGTCTCCCTAAGAATGTACCAAAAAACTAGTAGATTATGATATATTATAATATATGTGGTGGGGTATTGATGAATATTTCAAGAATAAGAATAAGAGTGCCTTTTATATATCCCATCTCATGATTGGTAGAATGTGTTATATCAGTCATAAACACTTTCTAGAGGCTAGTAGATATAGGTAATACTAATCATTATCCACCATGCCACATAGAAATTGGGACCCTCATGGTAAAGTTTAAAAACACATTCAAGGTCTTGGTAATCCATACCAACATAATCCTTATGACCATGACTTCTTATTTCTTAATGCCAATAGTGATTCCCGCATCTTGGAGAGGGCATATATAGTTGGATTAAGTGAGGAACTCTTGAAAAATAGTCCAAGAGGAGCCTTCCATTTTGATTGTAGATGTACATATAGGAATATAACCCTCAAATAGGTGGGATGCCATATATTTTTGGATCAACAGGCCTTCCCAACCATCAATGGAGTAGGGGGAACATACCTAGACATTCTCCATTGAAATCAAAGCTATAAAGAAAGATCCTAGAGTGATTAAATCTCCTAATGTATGAATGACACTTAAAAGATCTAAAGATGATCCAATTTGCATTGAATCTTTAAAATCATAAGGCCATGCTCATCTTGTTACTACTTTAGCCTAAGACTACAAGTGTGGAAGTCTCAACCACATCCACTCAAAAGGTTCCCCCCATAACTGAAAAGGTTAATATTTGTTATAAGAAGAAGATGAGATCTTAAATCCCTTTAATGAGTCCAAATATTGAAGCAACATCTATAGAAGGACCATCAGGGGAGTAGTAATTTATAGGTGGTGAGTCTATAGATGAGGAGGAATAAATACAAATAGCCAAGGTCTTAATCCTCCAAGACACCAAAGGCAAAGCACCACTACATGGAGATAAATTAGGTGAGGGTGTAACCCATGTTGTCACTATAGCTCCATAAATTTTTACTATTCTTGTTGTCTCTTTTGTCCCCCTATGTCTATTAGTTCTTTTGACCCCATTTATCTCAATCTTAGTGTTTCTCCTTCCCTGGCAGTGCTTAAGGTAGAAGTTATTTCCTCTGATCTTATTATCTATCCATCTTTCAGTGTTCCAAAAGTAGAAGATGTTTCCTCTTCCCCTGTTATATATACTTTTTCAACAATTTTTACTATTCCAATTATGAACTTAGCATATGTTCCCCCCACTTCTATTGCGGTTACCTCCACCACTACCCCAATAGCCCCTACAACCAAAAAGGCATCATCTAAAAAAGTCCTCAACTACATGTGTCATAACCTTAGTTAGGTTTACCAATGTCTTCTTCTAGTTATTTAGAGGCTACCAATGTAATATCATCAAATAAGGTTAGGAATAAGAAACAATTGTATATAGTCCACCCATTTCCCTAGTATGATGGTGTGGACTAGTCTAAGATAATATGGCCTTTCCTTCCTGACCCATTGCTTGAAGAGGCCTTGAAGCAATATTTAAGAGATCTATTGGTTGAGACCACAACCCATGACACTCAACTAATGGACTCAACACAAATCATCATCCCATAATGGGAAACTAATTTATAATCAAAGGTTTATCAAAGGCTAAACCTTAAAATCATATAGTTACCCATAATAATCTCTATTTTTGACCAATCCATAAGGAGTGTCCAGAGGCTGAATAAAAGAAAAATTGAAGATGAGGTTGGAAGGGGGATAATTCTAGAGGAGATATAAGATGTTTTCTCCCTATCACATAGGAAGAACATGAAACTAGGGTAGTCCCTATATATTAAAGATTTTAAATCCTATTTTGAGATACAAGGATGAGCTATATGATCTCCATGAAGGAAAAAAATTAGAAAGGAAGGAGATTGAATAAGAGTTATATTAGTTTAGGTAACAATAACAAACAATTCATGTTCTTATACAAATTGAAATAGATGTCCAAAGTGCTACTTCAAGATTATACAACATTTTAGAGGCCATTTCTACAATGAGGATTGAATGAGCTCCTCAAATAATTAAAGCTACTAAATTATTTAATTATTTAAAGGAAGATAAGAATAATATAAAATTCATGGTTCTTTACATAACCAATAAGGTGTATAGACACCTCAATTAGATGACACCATTACAGAATTCAAATACCCTCAACTTGGTGGTCACTAGGACACAATAAGAAAGGGAATGGGTCATAGTAGAAGAAGAAATAATGCTCAAGTATGAATAACATGAGATCCTCATTATGAAAATTCTAGGGAGTTGAAGCTCTCACAAGCAAGGGACTCTCCAAGCAAGTTAATAAGTAGAGACAGTTTTGACTAGCTTCTCCCATAGGCCTAAGCTAGCTTTCAGTAGAATACACAGGGATTAACATTAGAGGAAATTGAAGTTGAGTTAAATTTTTCATGGAAAAAAGTCATTGAATTGGAAATATTTCAACTCAACTTTAGGGGCACTAAGGATGAACATGCGTGCCTAATCAAACAAGCAAGTATGGTGCACATACCACCACTTTTGAACATGGAAATTTTTAGGAACCAACATGATGTTAAATTTAAGTATTTACAAGAATTAGAGGTTAAAAATAAATCTAACACTCTATCCACTAGCTCAGTTCTATCTACTAGTTTAGTGATATCCACCACTTCAATGCCTACCATGATGACAAATAGTTTCATGCAGTCACCAAGTGTAAATAAGACTTAGTTGTTAAGGGATAATTTTTTATGTAGTCATGCATATAGGATTAATCTATGTAATTATAGTTTAATTACACTTGATGTATGAATTTAAAATTTATCTTAGGCAATATATAATCATGCACATATTGCATGACATTAGGAAGGCAAACATATTTTTGACATAATTATAATTAACTACAAGTATGCATGCAGTTTTAACATTAAAATTAGAACTAAAGTTCTAATTACTTCATGTAACTTTGAGTTTGCATGAACTTTAAGGATGAGGTGACCCCTCCCCAAGTTTATATATAAATGTAATTCTTCATTTCAAAGGATTAAAAAATTATCAATATAGGAAGAGATAATTTTGATTGTCATGAAACTGTGGATGTCTTTTACTCCCATTTTTGTGTAATTAAGGTTTTTCTTCCTTTGATTTTTTTAATTCAGTAATTTGAGGTGTGCAAAATCTACAAAGAATTATTTTTGTTATCATTTGTATTTTTTTATTTTAGATGTGCAAAATCTATTGAATAGGTAGCAAGTATTATTTATTTAAATAAATTGGTTGACTTTTTTAAATTTATAAAGTGGGAATGAGTGTTTCCCATTGATATAGTCTTCTAAGTGTGAGCCATAGCTTCCCTAGATACCTTTTTGGGTTGATTTGTAATCTCTTGAGTAAATGTGTGCAATATCTACTCTAAAAAGAGAAACCTTCAACTAAGACCCTTAAGTTTCCTATACCATTTCATCCTATAATGTTTAACTATGTTTTTTTGTAAGTGTACAATAGCTACAAGTAACAAACATTAGTTATAAAAATGCTTATCCATAAAGGAAATAACCCAAGAAGTGATCCCTTGAAACTATAGATATTTTTTTCTTCTCTACCCTTCCCTCTTTTTGAAGTTTCTTTAAATAATATCTACCCACTTTAAAATAGTTCCATCCATCCATTCAACCCAACTAGGTTTTAATTTCTTTATTAGGATTCATTTTACTGCAAGCACACCTGGTTAACAACCTACATGCCTATACTACTATTCATTCCCTATATTGGATTTTACCTCCACTTAAATACTAAAATATTATAGGCTACCTCATTAAATCTAGGTATGTGCACAATACCCACATCAATAATTTTCATTAATAAACATCACCATAAAATTTAATAAACATCAACTATCACACATAAAACACACAACATCAACATTTTGATAATAAGTAAATACAATTTAAAATGTGATTGGTACAAATTTACTAAAATTCAAATGCCAAATTTTACTTCACATAACGTAGATAATCAACTTAATTGATAATATATTCTCTATTATTACATTCAAATAATACATTGGCTATTATATATCCATTATAGTATCAAACCAATTTCCTATAAAATAGGAAGCTAAAATAACAAATAACCTATTAATATTCATGGGTATAACAAATTAACCACTAACTTATATACAAAATAGATTGTTTACAATAATGTATTGGTTTAACCTACTAACCAATAATAAAAGTATTAACCATATAGTAGATAAAAAATAGTAAACATTATTTACCTAATGTAAATACTAAATTCCAACATTCCACCCCTTAGTTTTTACATGGGGAGAAAGTAACTCATGTGAATTGAAAACAAAATCATATGTCAATGCATACTTTTAGGTCTACATACTAATATCTAAATCTTGTTATATACATGTTTCTACACATGATCACCTACATACGAGATTTTATATTGTTTTCACTTCCAGTTGAGCATATTCACTAGCCAAACATCTTACAATGAAGTAGATAGTCAAAATATCTCCATAGTTAGAGTATTTATGTAGTCAACTACCCTCCTATACAACTATCTACATATTCATTGATATATACATTCTCATCTTTTCCAACTTAGCAAGGGAATATTACAATATTTTATTTATTTCACACACCACACAAATAAAATAAATAAATTAAAAATGAGGATCAAATCTTCATCATCAATTTTATAGCCTTTACATGTGAGTCTCTCAATCTCACACAACATAGATAGTTTCCATTCCCACTAGTGATCATACTCATTGTACTCATTTTGTCCCATAGTATGCCACTATGTCAAAATATGACACCATCATTAGCAGCTTATGAGAGGATGATATTTGTCCTCCAAACTCTTTTGTCCTCCATCTTCCATTGTCAGCTACTTACTTAGAAAATATGGATTTGAAGATCAACCTTTACATGTAATTTTTAATGAAAGACTCCCCCCCCCCCCCATAATTTGAACATCACATACAAGCAATAATGTGATCATTGTAATAAAGAGTTTGACTAATGACATATATAAAACAAGACCTAAAGACTCTTTTTGATTTTTAATATTGACATTCAATATACTAAGGACTAAAAACTAAATGACACAATTGGATCCTATCATGAATTGATATCTAAGATACCTAATAATAAACAAGACCCCAATCTAAACTGAACTTTGATAATAAAATTAATTTGACATATACAAAATAATGTAAAAGACTCTTTATATTTTTACTATTAAGACTCAAATTTATAATATAACTTGAAATACTATAAATATTTGATCAAATATAAATGAATATAGATAAATGACTCACAGTGCATATAAGGATGCAATGAATATTGATTTCAAATTGCATGAACACAAATAGTGATGGTAAAGATAAAACATAGTCTGAGAAGCATCATGATAGCCTTTCCTAGATATGGTGGTTGATCTAATCCAGACATGATCTAATAAACAACAATAGTGTGAATCTCATATTGAAAATTGATTCAAAAATTGGTGGGAAATGAAGATAGCCATGTGAGTGGGTGCCTAGATGTTGCCTATTTAGGTCTGTAGTGTTGTATAAAATGAAACATAAATGTGATCAGTTACATAATACACTAAGTACTCTTATGAAAAATGATGACTACCTTCCAATTAAAATTGATTAAATTCTCAAATTCTATTCTTATTAGTTTATTAACAAATGAATAGGTAGCAGGTTCAAAATTAAATAATGAATAACTAGGTCATATATGCAGTTCACCAAAATAGAAAATATAACATTAACCTACACTAAAAAAAACTAATACGTATAATTTACATTGATGCATTCAAAAAAAAAATCTCTCATGAACTAGGGAAACTATAGCTTACATTAGATCTACCCCTTCATAGACTTAACAAGTCATTTCTTCACTTTGATAATAGATAATGAGACTGGTACAAATTTACTAAAATTCAAACACTGAGTTTAATTTCACATAACATAGATAATCAACTTAATTGATAATATATTCTCTATTATTACTTTTGAATAATACATTATCTATTATATAGCTACTGTAATAGCAAACCAACTTCCTATAAAATAGGAAGCTACAATAACAAATAACTCGATAATAGTCATGAGTATAACAAACTAACCACTAACCTATATACAAAATATATTATTTAAAAAAATATATTATTTTAACCTACTAACCAATAATAATTGTATTAACCTTTTAGTAAATGAATAAATAGTAAACATTATTTACCCAATATAAATACTAAATCCAAATAATCTACAGAATCATTCCATATCATCATTGCACATATAAAATTATAATATCCATATAATGTAGTACCTTAGAGATTATATGAAAGATAAATTCATGTGTAATTAGTTTATATATATTTATATGATCAATGAAATGGCCATATGAAGATATAAATTTTATAGTGTACTAATATGCCCTTAGTGTAGGTGCACCCCAAATCTATAAAGGTAGCCCCCAAGTGTAGAAATGTCATACATCTATATGCCCATGTCACATGTAACCTTTATATCTTGCATCCCACTAATGTATACCATGAAAAACATGTGTGTAGAATATGTTTATGGAATATAAATTTATATTACAAATTTCATAAATGAATAATTTAAACTATAAACACATATCATGCACAATTCATCTTTTTTTATTTTTGAACATTTGTTTTGTATTTTTTGTTTTTTTTTCTAGTTTTAAAATTTATTTATGTTCATGCTAACCAATGATCCCATGAATGGGATTATTGAATTTAAGCTTTAGATCAATCATGTAGAATTGTACCTATCTTGTTTGAGTAATAACACATGTATTTATATCTATATCTAATAATTGATATGGCATTATAATATATCCATCATGGTCATCATGGCTTTGCATCCCATATATATGAATACAAACCATATTAATAGCCAGACTAATTAGTGGGAAATGAGTTTCTCTTTGATTTATAGAGTAACTCCATTAATAGTGACAATTATATCTTCCCAAACTTTGACAAACATGATCAAAATGCACCTATCGTGCCCTTCTATCTTCTCCATGAAACCAGTAAAACCTCCCACTTGTAAAGCTACCAAAATTCTCTCATTTTTTCTCACTTTTTGTAGCATTTTTAGTTTTATTATGTTAGGTAATCATGTATTATTCCTCGTATAACAAACACAAAGTTGAATATTCTTTCCCTACTCTAGAATTTTAGCTTCATAATAAAGAGCTGAGAGGTAATGTTGTCGCTTTTGGTATTTGGGTAGTCTATTAGATGTTTCAATAATACTATAAACTTCTAAATAGGCATAAAAAATATTAACCAAACCAATATAAATCCTCAACTAAAATGATCCCAATGTGTCTTTCCTATATGAATTAGAGGCTTCCCCAATATGATGAAGGATTTATTCATTAGAAGTACCTTCATGTTTTATCCTTAGGATAATATCCCTAAGGAGTTATTCATATTCCATCTATAAAATCTATCCCAAAGAGTTCACACCCTTATTTTCAAACCAATCCATAATAAATTTTCCTTCCCTATAGGTGTGTTTCATAATAACTTGCTCCAAAGATTCCATAATACCTATAACTTCCTCTATAACTTATTTGATGGACTAGTTGATGACATTTTTTATTGATAAATAATTCACAATATTTAGAGAGTCACCTTCTATTATGATTTTTTGAACTCTCAATTATTTTACCAATTTGATCCCCCATAGAGCTACAAGAGATTCAACTCAATGGTTAGAATTAAATCCCATGTTTCTAGCATATGCTACAACCAAATTTACCTAATGATCTCTTATTATTCTACCTCCTCCAGTTGGGCCTGGATTCCCTTTTGAAGGGAGATTTCCATTTAGTTATTTTCGTAATTTCTTCTTTAGGATCTAGCTTTCCCAACTCAGTGATATCAATTTTCCAGTTGTGAGCTAGAATTTGTTCATAATAAAGTAGACTTTTTCCTTTCTTGATTGGAACAATATTGTAATTCTCTAAAATGTGATCAAAAATTATTTTAGAAATAACTCTGTTGTTGTACCTCTTCCCCCTAAAAACTTTATTATTGTGTTCTCCCAAAATACCCCATATGATATGTGGCAATGAAAATTTCCAAATTTTATTGAGAATGGCATTTTTAAATGGTCACCTCCATGACCACCACACTTCCATTAGAGAACACATTCATTAAATTTGTCAAAAAAATAGCTCCATATCTTCACATAGGACACTTACAAGCAAATAAAATATAGATTCATAATCCTTTTCACATAGGACACATATGTTTGCTAATAAATAACCTCTTCTTCTTAATTTATCACCTATAAGTATTATGTTCTAAACCATGATTCAAAAGAAAGAAATTGATTTTTGGAATTAGCCATTTGTCCCATAGTAAATCCCAACTAACATTGAGTCTCAGTTCTTATTCTAAAGATCATATCCTAATTTAAATTTATAGTGTCCATTAAAAGAGTCCTTCCAGACCAATTGATATTCTCTATTAGTGCCTGATATATGTACATTTCTCAATAAAATATTTAGGTTAGATAACCTTATATTATCCTCCAAGTTTAAGTTATCCAAACTCAAAATTTTCTAGCATTTAACTCCTTCCAGCTCTTGCCAATAATCATTCACTTTGTACCCATATTTTTTTGAATATTTTATTACAATTACTATCCTATGTCACTCTGACAAAGAAGATGATCTGAGACCCAAGTATTTCTCTAAAAATAAACTTTGTAACCATTTTTGATCTACCATTTAGACCCTATTATAATCAAATACTTTTTTGAGATCAAGAAGTTCTAGACATGTGAACCTCAAACAAAATGATCTTTTACAAGAATGTTGATCAGTTCCCTACCTTCCAAATACTTGAAATAAAGAATTTAACCTGAAACATGTTTGATTGATGAATCTCCACACAAACATCAAAATGAGAGCTTTATTCATCATTTACAAGTTCATTAATCCAAGCCCACCATATCTTTTTTTAGCATACTTTATTTCAAGAAACAAGATGGAATCTATTTCTTTCTTCTATTTCATCCCAAAGAAAGTTGGTTGAATTTTAGTTAATTTATCCTCCATTCATTTTGGAAAACTAAAAAATAAAATAATATATACAAGAAGGCTCTAAAACACACTTTTAATAAGTAATACCTTACTTGTCTAAGATAAGATCTTGCCTTTGCAAACTATAAGCTTTTTTTGAAATATTTCAATCAAAGGATTCCACACTATCATAGGGAGTTGATTGCGAAAGAGAGGCATAACCAAATATGAAGAGGGTAGCTCCTTGATTTGAAAACCTAAGAAAAGTGTTATTCTAGATTATCTAGCCACCAGTGTATTGAAGAAATACACAGATCTTTTATCAAAGTTAATTTTCTAATTAGAGACCTATTCATACATCACCAAAATATTTTTAATGTTTTTTTCTTCTTGCATATATGTTTCATCCAAAATAATGGTGTCAATCATAAATTGTTGATGCATTATAAGTTCCACAAAATGGACTAGTTTAAAACCTTTCAACTCTGAAGAAATAATAGCATTATAAATGAATCTACTTAGATATTCAGTCATAATGATGAACATAAATAGGGATTAGGGGATCCCCTTGTCTCACCCCTTTATCACTCTTAAAAAAATTGTGATCTACCCCATTCACCATAATAGAGAACATGCATGAAGTAATACAAGATCTAATGATTTTCCTAAATTTGTCTCAAAATCCAAATTGAAACATAACTCTATCTAAGAAACTCCAATCTAATTTGGCATATGCCTTAGCCATGTCCAATTTTAATACCATAGCTACTATTTGGATATTTTCCATTGAATGTATGGATTCATGTACCATATTGAACTTGTCTACCCAATACAAATTCTCCTTACTGAGATTGAATGATTCTTTCCATGATAGATTGACTATTAGTGAAATTAATTTAGTGATAATCTTATAAATAGAATTACACAAACTATTAGGCCAAAAATTTAAGAAGTTCATAGGCCCTTCCTTCTTAGGAATAAAAACTAAAAAGGTATGATTGAATTCTTTTAATAACTAATTGATAGAGAATAATTCATTCATGGATACAACCACATCATCTCCTATAATATCCCAATATTTGTGGAAAAAAACTATGGTGAATCTATCTAGTCTAGGAGCTTTGTCTAGATTCATCTTGGAGAGAACAAATTTAAGATCTTCATTAGAGGTTATTATTGTGAGCATTTCATTATCCTCTTGATTAAAAAATTCTGGGATCACATGTAAAAATTCTTGATCAAATATGTTATTCTTATTAAAATCATTCTTGTACAAATTTTTGAAGAATTTGACACTCCCTTGATTAATATAATCTGCATCTGAGGAAAGCTAACCTTCACTATTGATTATTTATTTTATAGCATTATGTTTCATGTACTTCAAAGTGGACATGTGAAAAAATATATGTTTATATCTCCTTCCTTGAGCTAAATTGTATCCATAGCGATTCTTCTTCTGATGCAATAGTGTGATAGTTGCATAAGATCTATTTTTCTTTGCTTTGTATCTCTAATTCATAATCCTCCTCCTCAATTTCTTCTTTAATATTAAAAATTTCTACTTTTGAAGCTTAATTTTGAAGATGTACATTCCCAAAAACTTTTTTATTCCATTAGTTAATCTTATTTTAACCTTTTTCAAATTTTTATCTAGGTTGAACATAGCTGAACCACTTCCATTTGGAGACTACCATTCTAAAATGCTACCATGAATATCAAGATGAGTAAACCACATGTGTTCCATTCTAAATGGATATTTCTTTACCTTATAAATCTGATCTTTGATGCTCAACTCCAGTCGATTATGATTAGATCCAATCCTTGGGAGGGCCTTAAGAAACAAATCCTTAGATTCTAACCAATCTAAACAAACAAAGTCTCTATCTAACTAGCATTGAATAAGATTTTTGCCTAGTCTCCTATTGTTCTAGGTAAATATAGAATCTCTTAATTCTAAATCCAATAAACCTATATCAGAAAATAAGAGAAGAAAATTCCTCCATGCTATCTATACACACTTGATTACCTCTTTTTTTATATCCTGGATGCAAGGGAGAATTGAAATCACCTACCAGAATCCAAAAAATATATTTACAATTATTTTTGAAAAATATAATATCTTCCCAAAGATTTATTCAAGATGAAATAGAGTTGGGAGAATATACAATAAACAAAATCTACTATTTATTATCAATCACCTTAGTGAAAAGGACTGCCACATGATGTTAAGACTTTAGGATAGGTTCTCCCAATAGAAATATAGAATCTAAAAAGGTTATAAGCCTACCTGAAGCTCTAGATGCATTAACACAAGCCACGTCTCACTCCAATATGCATTTTTATGATTCATAAATAAATTATCCTCAATCTTAGATTCTTGAATTGCTAAAATAAATGGTTTATTAGTCCTTCTAATATCCCTAAAAACTTTTTACTTAGTTGAACTATGCATCCCTCTAATGTTATAAGGAAAAAAAAAACATGATTAACTATTGGGTGAAGAGATACCTCCTTTAAATGGGAGGATTTTTTGAAATCCATTTGCTATGTCTTCCTTAGTACATTTTTAAAAATTCTCTTTCTTAGAAGATTTACCTATTTTGGGTAGAGTTTTTTAAGTTGGACCTTTGCTACCTCTCTTGGTGAGAATAAATGAAGTAATTTTTGCTTTGTAATTATTCTTAGGTGTAATTGATACTTTTTTAGAGTCTCTTACCTCATCACTAGCCATGCTAAAATGATTATTGACCAAATCTTTATAATCTACTACACTATTTATGTTAACCACTTGCTCTTGCATTTATTCATCTTGCTTAAGGAATCCAAACTTATTTAGAGACTAAGGAAATAATTTCTATGGTATTTATAACTCAACACTAGTAATTTGACTATTTATTACATCTACTTCTAGATCTATGCCCTTCTAATTTATTTGATTGAGGATTGATTCCAAGGAAAATTGTTCTGGTAAATTTTACAAACCTTCCTTTTCCATGATTTTCTTTTCCCCAAATTCTAAATCAGATTTGGTTACATTTAAATCCTTTAAATTTACATTTAGAATTAACTTATCCCCCTCTTTTATGACTATTTTGGATAATTTTGAGTCTATTTTATTGAGAACACCTGAAACCAAAATGTTAGCCTCTGACCTTTTAGCCTCCTTAAATGAAACTCCTGCTTTCCTTAGCTATGATGTAGTATTAGGGATAGAGGAACAAAATTTTGAATAATGCCCAAGTTTATGACACTTATTACATAAAATGGCAAATATTTCAAACTCAATTTTTTGAGCTCTAACTCCAAAGGGAGTATGAATAAAAACTAAGGATGGGAATTCTTGATTCACAAAAGTGTTCACACTTAACCTAGCATAAACAAGACTAGATATGGATTTGGTAGCAGAATTAAAATCAATCAGATATCCAAAATATTTGGCAATGATGATAAATAAATCTTCCTCCTATAATTCAATGGATAAACCAAGCAACCTCACCCAAAGTGGCATGAGGTTAAAGTTCTCTTTCTCAAGATCAAACCTTGGGTGTCATTTTTTAGAAAAAGACCAAATTTCCAAAAAATAAGGACCCCCTAAAATAATGTTAACAAAATATTCTGGGTTATTGAATCTGATCATAAAAATCCATTAACCATTACCATAATATCCATATGACCTTTATGACTCCATTTTTATTTTTCCAAAGACTTAAAAGAGTCAATATTGGGTCTAGCTCCTATAAATATACCTACTAAAGCCTAATCCATTCTCGATGAGGCATGGATTATGAGAGGAGTGAATTGAACAAGAATTTTTTTGCCATCCTTGATAGTTTTGAGATGCTCAATTGGCCTAATTTCCTTCTTGTCCATTGATCCAATCAATTGGGGACTTTAGGATGACTTACCTAGCACCTATCTAGAGCTTGCAAAGATTGAGCTACTAGGTCCTCTAAAAAATATTCCCTTTATCTATCCTTATCCTGACATGGATTCAAACCTAATAAACCATTTGGTTTCCTCCACTCTATCACCATTTCCTTTCTCTCTTTCTGAGTCTAGGTTTGAAAATGGTATTTCTCGCTTTCCTCCATCTCCATGATAAATGCTTTCTATGCTACCCTCACTTTCCATTTTATCTATCACCATTTTATGTATTTATGTTGATATTTTTTAATTCTTAACTTTGAGGTAGATGACATCATCATGACCTCATATTTCATGATATTTGTTGAAAATTAATTTTTAGAAATTAGATTTTAATTAAATTTCACATGGAATTTTCTCTTAAGCATTTAATTTGATTTGCTTTGTTAAATAATCTTGCTTAGTCTTTTGCTCATTTTAAGAATTGGGTTAAGTTCCCCACTTAATTGGTTGAAAATGTCAATTTTCTAGGTCATAATTTGATTGGGGATGAATTTGTGAGAGGTTATCATTACATACAAGGTAATACCCCAAATAGGGAAGCCTTGACACAATTCTAGACATTTATGTCTAATATATGGATGAAATTAGAATGTTTAATGATTTTTAGGCTTAATTATGTATTATTTTCTATAAATTAGTCTAAAGTCTATTTAGACATGAAAATGATTGAAAAGGAGTGTCTACTCATACATTCCTTATAATTTCACTAGAAGATAGATAGGGGGCATCCTTTAAGAAATGCTACAATACATAAGATTTTAAAGATAGGCTACTACTATACTACCATTTTTAAGGATGAATATATTCATTTCAAAAAAATTAACTAGTATCAAGGTTTGGAAATAGGTAAATCCATGCTACCATACGGCTACATCTTTTGATTTAAGGATGCCCTTTGCACAATGGGGTCTATACTTTGTAAGATTTATTAACCCTAATTCATCAGTTAGGCACAAGTTTATATTAATATCTATAAACTATTACATGATATGGACTAAATTTATGACAATAAAGAATTCCATAACACAAGATGTGATCAAATTCCTTGAGCAAAACATTTTGACCAACTTTAAACTCTAGTATCCTTAGTTTGTGATATTGATCCTAGATTTTAATTTATAGAATTTACAAAATGTGATTATAAAAAACAAATTACTGTTAAGTTTTATTTTAATTAACATCCTTAAGGAAATTTAGTTGTTGAGTATACCAATAATAATTTGATTGATGCTATAAATAAATTAGTAGAAAAAAATCCATGACAATGACACCTATTATTGAAATATGCATTATGGTTAGATAGAACAAGACATAAACAAATTCAAAAAGATTCACGTTTTATGTTAGTGTATGGACAACAACCTATTTTACCCATTACTCTCAAGTTTACAACATACTATTTTATACAAGAGTACATGGAAGATGATGAAATAATTTGGGCTAAATCATTAGACATAATTTAGATGGAAGATGCATGAATAGAAGCTCTACATAATTTTAGCAAGCATCAAGATATTGTCAAGAGATAGTTCAATAAAATATCAAAGATCAAAGATTTTTAGTATTTCAAATTCAATCCTTCTATGGGATAAATCACATGAAAATAAATGACATCATGACAAGTTCACCCCATTATGGATTGGACAATACCATATATCTAAAATTTTGGGCAATAATGCTTTTCATTTGAAAGATGTCCAAGGTAATCATTTAATTTTTTATTTAATGGATAGTTTTTGAAGCATTATTTCATGACCTCTCTAAGAGTATCTTAGAATGATTATGAGTTTAGATTTAGTATTAGGATTATATTAGATTTCATGCTTTCTTAAATTAGAATTCCTGCTTTCTTAGTTTATATTTCCCACTTTCTTAAATTAAATTTCTTATTTTCATAGATTATATATCCTACTTTCTTTTATTACATTTCATGCTTTCTTAGATTATTAAATGAGGTCATTTAGAACACTTGAAGACAAATTTCCAAGATTATTATAGAATTATATTAATCACTCCTAAAGGTATTCATGGGCTTACTCATGGCATATATGGATCTCCAAATTAAGGTGGGTATCATGATTGAATGGAGAATTTTATCTAGGTTGAATAAATTTATTGAATTATTGAAAGTTACTTTGATATTTTCATGGAAATTTTATAAAGACTTCTCATTTTAAAAGATCTATTGCATAGTTACATGCTTAAAACTTGTTTAAGAGATAATAAACATCAAAAAAGAGAAAATATTAATGAAATATCATTTACAAAATGAATTTTATTCCTATACACATATCCATGGTGGTTCCCAGCTCGTCTTCTAAAAAAATGGAATAGGGGTAATTCAAGTAATATCTATCAAGGTTATGGACCCTTGGTTAATAGTAGATAAATTCTTAGATTGGAATCAAAGGTATCTATGTCAAATCTATGGAGGCCTAGATGGTATCAGAGCAATTTTTGGCTTCCCATATACACATGCCTAAAATTTAAAATAAAATTTTAAAAAAAGTAAAATAAACCTTAACTTTTATCTAACACTTTGTTAAAACTCTCATAATAATGGGAAATAATCTTCACAAAATTACACACAACCTAAAATTTGAGAAGGGTTAGTATGTTGCATGACTATGTTGAAGTTTTTTTTCAATTTTCTAGTTTATTTAGTTTAAACTTATAAATTTAAAGTTTTGTATGGTGGTCAAAATAGAAATTTTGAGTTATCAAATACTCAAGAGTATTTCCCCATTGAGTTTCCATTTGTTGTGACCAACACACCCTGTTTTTAAAAAAATAAAATAGGGACCCATTTGTCTTTAAAAATTTATGTTTGGTACTTATCAAAACATAAATAACCCTAAACTATTTCAATTTTAAGCCTAAAATACTTTTATTCACTTTTTATTCCAAAAAAATTGGCTTGAGATCAAGATATTAATTAGGTTTTGGTCTTTATTTCTAATTTATTTGATTAACCAAACTAATCATGATCTATCAAGTTTGTCAGTTTTGTACTTTATAGGTTGGCATATTACTAAAAATAATTCAATTTTAAGCCTAAAATACTTTTATTCACTTTTTATTCCAAAAAAATTGGCTTGAAATCAAGATATTAATTAGGTTTTGGTCTTTATTTCTAATTTATTTGATTAACCAAACTAATCATGATCTATCAAGTTTGTCAGTTTTGTACTTTATAGGTTGGCATATTACTAAAAATAATTATTCATTTTCCCAAGTTTCATGGACTATCAATGACTATTCAAACTATTACATTTTTGATATCTTGACTGAGTAAGATCATGCCATGTGTCATGACTTCAATACATCTAAAATATATCTTAATATTACAAGTCACATAGCTAAAAGACCTGTAAAACAAGTGAGATTGAACCAAGTGTCACAATATCATTTCATCATTATTTTTTCATAGAAAATAAAGTTATGAAATCCAACAACTAGTTGATTAAGTGAGATTATGCAACATGTCAACATATTGATGCATCACACCTCTTAGACCAAAATTATAGATCACAACAACTAACAAATAATTGAGTAAGTGATATTGAGCCACATGTTAGAATCTCATTTAATCGTAAGCTTAGATATAAAAGGACAAAACCATAGAATAGTCAATTGAGTGAGATCATACCACATCTCAACATCTTGTTGTATAAAAGGTAACATAAGAAATATGAGATATATTTGAAGTGATTCAATGATAAAATACCATGTGGAACCCTCTATATAGTTATTTGACACATGTCATAATTTTATTTGGACATGTGGTCATTTTTAATATATCAATCCACATGTCATCCTCTTATTTATCCATATATTAATAGACCCAAAGACTCAATGATAGGTAAAATGAAGTGACTAAGTTTACATATGTCATGCATCTCATGAAAACATAGTCAATCATACATAGGCAAAGGTAAAAGGCCATAAATTGATGACAGAGTGACAACTATAAAATATCCAAAGTATATGAAAAGGTTAAAAAAGATGACTAAGCAATTAAAGATAGTGACAAAGAACCACATGTCAAGAAAACCCTTCAAAGGTGATGTCATAAAATCAAATTAAAATTTGATGGGTGGATGATAATGACCATTACTCTATAATTAATTCTCAGGCATGGAGGATTTAAGTAATGAATTCAAAATAAAAGTAGATGGATTGTATGTTATGTTCCCAAGTCAAATAAAATTATATTTTCAATTATTATTTACAAACTTCTATCTATAACTCCACATTGAACTAAAATCCATAAATTTCAAAGTCTAACATAGATCTCAAATTATTCGATAATGAAGGTGAAAGACTAGGAACATATTCCTTATATGTTTTGATTTATGACTAATCAAGAATTTAAAGATATAAAATTAGATAAATTTGGGTTACTTGGAGATTCAATCATTATACAATAATTTATGTAGAGGTCAAGGCTATTCGATCATACAAAGATGAAGATGACTTATCCATGGATCAAAGGGAGTACATATGTGACCTATTGGTAATCTATGTAATTGGGCTTTATGAGGCAATAGTGAAACTAGACTTATTCCCTTATGTTAACCTAGTGTTTAATTTATTCACAATAGGTGTTTTCACAAGATATATGTTTCATAAAAATAATAGTGCATAGTATGTACCTTATGTAGTTGGCTTATATTTTGAGGAATTATATTAATTACCTCAACCAAAATCTCATATAAATAGAAAGTATTCAATAACTTATTCAAAAAAATAAATTCAGAAGCACTCCATTAGGATGGGCCCAGAACCCTAATAAATTTACCATGAAGAATAAGGTCCCTATTTCCCAATTCAAGGTTAGTGTTAGAATTATTAGGGAATTATTAAATAGACTACAAGGAGTTTCATTTTTCACTCATTTATATGAGGTGTGGATCTTGTTATTATCCATAATTTTGAAGGGCAAAGGTATTCCCCCACTAGGGTAGATCATAATCTTCAACCTAAAATCCTATAGAGACTGCATGCATGACCAAGTAGATGCCAACATCCACATACTCTCATACTTGGTAGATATTATCTATAAAACTATCACCCTAGCTAACATTCTACCTTGGGAACTAAAGGGAAAGTGTATTTGTGTTTGTTTTGAACATTTTCAGATACATAATTATAGGGATCATATGCAAATAATAGTATACACCTTCCACCCAATGGTTTATAGATAAATAAATGGGTAATTTATGCCTAGGTTATTTAACAAATTAAAATATCATTAAGGGAATTGGGTGATTTTTGGTTCTATTTATATCACACTGTCATCATAGTTGAGTGCATATTGATATCTCCCTACTTACTACCAATAATTATGCCAAACAAATTGGCCAAACAAGAGATATCCTACCATTTATCTAAGGGTGTGCATGATAATTTGAGAAATGCACGATTGAATAAATACCACATGACACCCCTCAACATTAGAAGTAAACAATTCCAAAACTAAGAATAGATTGATAATAATTCAAAACATAGGGGTTCATCCAACTTTAGACTAGCTAAATACAAATGATCGGATCCTAGGATAGTAATAAAATAAGAAATAAATAAATTCTATAGGTAATTCAATAAATATTATAGCCACCAATAATAAGAGCATGATCTAACATTTAATAAGATTGAAGATGATTTAGAGGTTTATACAAGAATGAGAAAAGAACATATATCTATGAGGATAACTCAAATGATCTAATAAGATTCATATTTATCAACAAAAGATGCAAATAGAATAGAAAAAGAATAAAAATATTATGAACAAGTTGGGTAACCTCAAGTAGAGGAATAAATAAAAGAGGTAATTGATGAGTGATTGAGGGCAAGAATTATAAAAAATGTCTCAAATCCATAGTTGTGAAGCAAAAAATTCTAGACATATGAGAACCTCCAAAGATAATAGTTGTATTCACTCCACTAGTCATAATAGTATTTCCACCTCAGTTCCAATAAAAATTCAATTCCTTTCTCCTCCTCCATTACAGAAGATAGCCACTCCTTTTTGTAGTAACTTATGTGAGAAGATCTATTCCTCCCTCATAAACTCTTGTTATCACACAATAAGAGGAGACATAAGAACCATCAGATGAACCTAAAGAAGGAGATATATAAATAAACTATGGTGGAAACCCATAGGAAGAACCATCATTGGATATCTTTTAGAAAGTACATTTACAAATCACTTTTATGACTTCAAGTCCCCCTTCTCCTCACACTCAGGATATCAGACAAGGCTAAGTTGAATAATAAAAAATAATAAATTATGGTAAGTATAACTATGGTGGGTACATCGACCACATCATTAGTCCCACTTATGGTCACTTTAGTATCTTTTCCCTAGGTCTTGACACAAGTCATTGTTCCCCTATTCCAATAATAGTTCTTCTAGCTACCACGGCTTCTTTAGATTTATTTGGTATGGTACAAACTAAAAATTTACATTATTTGACTAAAATTACCCATGCCACTAACTCTATGACTATTTTATAAACTTTAATTGATCAATTTGTGAATATTATAACCTAGGATATTATTACAAAGCTAATTCTTTCCACACCTGACTTAGGCACTACAATCACTAGTCTACATCTTGAAGATATTTTATCACAAACATTTTTTCCACACAACTCTTACAAGCCATCATCTCACCCAATTGGGTCCATTACATAGGGTCTCCTAATAGACTCAAAAAAATTTTAGTCTAAGAGTCTCTTAACTTTACTAAATATATCCCTAAGACACCTCCTCAAACAAAGATCTCTAAGGAAAGGTTGTTCACTCCTCCTTTGTCCTCATTACCTATATCTCCATGTTCCAGTCCTTCATATCCATCTATCCTCATGCCACCTCAATATAACCTTCCATCTTCCTTCACTCTCATGTATCCACCACATATCTCTTTACCCACTACCTCTTATACCTCTTTCAAATATTTACTAGTGAATCTTTAATGGATATAAAAAATGTAATCAGAGCAGTCAGCTAGGTAATATTTGGTGACCATTAAGGAGCCCCGATTAACCATATATTTTGATGAAAATTTTAATATGAATGATATTTATTAATGGTGGGAAGCCTACAAAATTTATGAGAGAATAATAATTCTTCTCATTGACAAAGAAAAGGAAAATTAGACCTAGGGATGAAGATGAGATTTGTGAAGACCCCATTTCTATGGTAGACACATTTAGGGTAGTTTTGAAGAATATTTTTTGTGGTATAAAACACAATAAAAAGATACTAGATGCATAAGGAATAATAGAGCCTAAAAAGGATATACTAGACAATGTGCATAGTTCAGGTAAAACCCTCTATGACATAATGTGCTTTATCTGATAGTCAAGGGGAAAATGTCAACCATAATGGAAAAATATGGTCAATTTTTATGAATATATGAAGATCTTAAATGCTAAATTTAACTTTATTAACAAGGTAGTAATATATAAATAGTATCAACATCTCAATTTTGTACAACTTTAAGATATTACTTTAGCTCATAATTTTGTGACTAGTTAGAGAAATCAACTTTAGGAATGACACAAATAGATGCAGAAGTTGGTTAAAAAATTCAAAATATAGAAACAAAAGTCCATATATATTATATGGAATATATGAATTTATGGTATGTACATGACATTAGGGTAAGTTGTAACCAAACCATATTTTGATATCTTGTTACAAACTCTTACCAATAGCTTCAAAATAGAGGTTGAGAGTAAAATTTTCAAAAGTAGTGACCAAATAATTTAGTTTATATTTTTTGTTTGAAATAATTTGGTACAATAAGAATCCTTGAGTACCTATTTTATAGCCTTAATGGATTTTCATAAAAAATTAATAAAAAAATCCAATTTTGTTTAAGCTTCTTGTTGACCAAATTTGACTTTTAAGTCAAATTGGGGCACCCTTAGGTAAAAACTTGAGTTTTGAGTTGATTTATGGGGTTTAATGTTTGGTAATAAGGTATATCATAGGTCATTTTATGTTATTCAATGTTATATTAGCCTTGTTTATTAATTTTATAGCTAACATGTCCTTTTGAGTCATTCAAGGGTTAAAATTGAGCATTTAATGACTTGTACAAGTTTATAGGGAAGTTTTAAGGTTTTAAGAGGTTTTTCCATGTGAAATGTGTCCTAAGAAGTCTTTGGTAACTATTACTAACTAAAAATTGGTAGGTTCCTCAGAAAAAGGGTAGTTCTCTTATAAAACTTGAGCATTTAATGAGGTGTATAGAATTGTATGACCTCCTACAGTTTATAAAATTTAAATAATTCCCCTTGGTCTTCCATACACTCAATTAAATGATAAATTTTAGTATAAACTCCAAAAAATGAATAAAACCACTTATCTCTCCTTCCACTAGGCTTGGCAAGCAAAAGCAATATTTAGGTTTGTACTTGGTATGGTTATCATGAGAGGTTTTAGGAAAAATGATCCTAAGGGTGTCTTATACACTCATTCATATAACATTTGAATTTTGGTTGTAGAGGAATCGTGGTTTTAGCTTTATGAACCATTTCTAAGAAGTTGACCTTTCAAATCTACCTATTAATCTATGTACCCTATAAGTTTTTTCTTGGTTTGAGTAATTTCATAAAATATAGATATTGATATTGATTAAAAATAATTTTCACCTCCTTATCTAATTCTCCCCATACTTGTTTCATGTTTTAATGTTTTATGATGGGCAGATCACCTCAAGTTTGTAGATTGGTCTCATTCTATGTTATAGGTAGTCTTGCACCATTTTCAAGATATTCAAGTTTTGATCATGGTTATAGAAGGTTTTTATAGTTTAATTATCATGATTTTAATGTATTATAAACCCCTAACCTTTCATCTTATCCTCCAAAGTAACATTCTCCATGAGGTTGCAATCACAGGCACCATTCAGTCAATCTGCTATATGACTATCGTATTAGTTAGTTAGGTGTTTATATAAGATATAAATGTTGAAAATGAAGTTTGAATAATTGTTACATTCTTTTAATCACCTTTAGGTATCATTTTATCATCATAAGAGGATATTAATTGGTATATAAGGTAGTTTCCTTGAATGCATGTTTCTAACTCACTGTTTGTTTGCACATTAGATTATTCACATATAGGAGTCTTGGAGGATGATGTCATGATATGGTGGGAGAATTTATAGTGACTTAAATAAATTATAATTTATTAGGAGTACATTTTTAAACGTTGATATTGGTTCACAAATCATGAAAACTTGAAAAGCATGCACACTATCCAATTCATCCTTTACTATTTATATATGAAAATGATTATACTGAAGAGGTTGGAAACATGGGCATAGGGAAGTACAAAATACTTGGAGGTTTAAATAATTTTGTAAATGGATTTTTATTACCTATTAGTCATGAATAAAGTATGAAATAATCTCAAGAGGAGTGATAAACCATTAAAAAAATCCACTACATGTAGACATAAGAAATGTTCACCTATAGTTGGTCTTAGCAGAGGGTTGAGATGTCATATGGATTATTTTGAGGCAAGTTGTAAAAACCCTTTTGGAATAATATTGGGTTGATAATACAATAATATACCCCTTTGTAGTGTTAAGTTGGTAGTTTGAAGTGAAGAAGCTTTCAAAACACAAAATGACACATATAGGCCTATTGTCCCTAAAATAGGAAAATAAAGGTTCAAGCCTTTTTGTGAATATATTATAGGGGTGTTGTATATAGTTTTGAATATTATAAATTACCTTTCCTTGTTACCCTATCATATTATCACATCTTAAAAAAATAATAAGATATTTTAGCCTTATGGATTTATTTCTAAGAAAGCCTAAAGTTTCCCACAAAAATATTGAACTCATGTAGTAATAACTACAGGTCTTGAACTCTAAGGTGACTTTCCATGTCAAGTTTGAAGATGAAACAATATTTACTATTTTAATAGTTTTACAATGATAAAATATAGTATTTATGGTTTAAAATTTCACTTGAGGATGATGATATACTTTGTTTAGACTCATATGCACCTGTGGGCATGCCTATCCTAGAATTGTTCACCTATAGCCAGGAACCATCCTCCACAGAATTCATGAAGATATAAGGAGGTTAAACATGAAGGTATAAAGTGTGTATTAGTGAATTTAATTCAAAATTTCTCAAATTAATTACAAATATCATGTGATATAAATCTTAGAGGATAATTTTAATCTATAATTCTATTACCTGAAAAAAGTCAACCACTATTGAGTGTTATAGGTAGCTACGTGGGAGAGCATTATTTCAATAGGTACAACTCAAGGGATGATAAAAATTAATTAATATAGATATAAAATGACACTAAAGTGATAAATAAGTTTTTATATGATGTCTTAGACTTAGATTAAGCATATGCACCTATAGGATCCTTTGATCCATAAACTAACTATGACTGTTCTTTGACAAGCAATAAGCATGTTTGAAGTTAAAAATGATAGAGAAGAGATTGGTACCATGGAAAATGGGTTTAAAAAATCTAAATTTATTAAATTTAACTATAATTATGTTTATAAAAACCTACCCTAAGCTAAATCATACAAGAAACAACCTTTAAGCACCCTCATAAATAGGAAACACAATCAGGCAGGATAACACCATCTTGTGAGTTCAAGAGTATGAAGGATGTATAAAGGAGTAAAATTTTTATAATATTTATTGGATAAACTATGTTTTTATTATTAAAACATGCATAGGTCTCTTACAATGGATATGAATCAAAAGAATGGTTTAAAAAGATGTAAAACATAGTCAAAGGGGGAAACTCAATCCTATCCCAATCAGGGTGTGAGGTGAGAACATGGAGGTTTGAGTGAATTTAAAAGATAAAAACTCATTAATTATGTTCATGAAAATATAATTATACTCTTATAGTGTTATATCAAGAAAATAAGGAGCTCAAGCAAGCATAGTATAGTCCATTTTGGAGATCCTTGCACATAGTCCTTGTGCATAAAAACCAATTTTGGAACTTGAGGGTTTAAAAGGTCATATGAGATGACCAGGAGTTCAAATTTTGTGCAAAGGTTAATTAAATTTATTAATCCCATAATACATTCAAATTATCTAATAAAACAAGGTAAGTACCCCCTATTTTGTCTCAAATAGGGGGTACTTCCCCTTAAGCACAAACTGGTAGAATTGAGAGTCAAGGATAAAAGGGATAAACCAAAAGCTAAGGAGAATCTTCAAAAGGTTTAATAATTTTTAAAACACATATATAAATATATGAAATCAATAAAATAAGTATGATTTTCAATAGGAAGGTCTAAACCCTTAGGGGCTACCGTCAAGCTTACTAGGCATCATGAAGCCTAGATTCCAAATGAGAGGCCATGTGCATTTATAACATGAGATATGAACTAAATCCTATTAAATAATGTTTATGTGGTTAAATAAGATGTTTTAAAGCTATTAGGATGCAAATTAAACCCTAAGTAAGCCATTTTTGGCTCAAAACCCAGCTTAGACTTATGCAAAATGAGAAAAAGGGCTTGATAGGATAGATTTGAACACTCATATCTCTCTTGATGATTTTCATGGGAGATAGAGGAGTCTAGGTAAGTTATAAGAGGTCCTAAACAACCAATTTGTGTAATTAATCTGAAACTCCAATGTCATTTTTATGAAACAACCTTAAAAGGTCAAACTACTCATAAACCCTCCAAAACCCTTGTAAAGACCAAACTAGAGAAATGAATATGGATATGCATTATAATGTAATATTTTGGCCATGAAACATAATTTAAATTTTATATTACTAACTTAGGCTCCCTCCCATGCTTTTTTAATGTATGGAATTTTATGGATGGTGTCATAAATAGGGTATTTTTTACCATTTTTTGTGTTGTAAAGTTCTAGGAGGATTCTAAAGATGAAAAAAACTTTGGGAGAAATATTAAGACTTTTTATATCTCCCAATATTTATTTCATTCATTATAAAAACTCCTAAGTTCCTCAATAGGAGCTCTTTTCTTAGCCAATGAAAACTAGTATATTGGACAAGCTAGTGAAGAAAGTGGAAAACTTTAAGTGGGGTGATTTTAAGGTGTCCCTGATGACTATAAGGCCATGTAGGATCTTTAAAATTGTAATCCACTACCTCCCATGTGTTTTCATGAGAAATTGATGTGAAATTTGAGGCTAAACATATAGGGTGCATGAAAGAGGATTTTTATGGACTACAGATGATGATAGCTCATTCCCAGATGATTTCAAAGGACCAAGCCTAAGACCAATGTATGGATAGTCATGTATGATGTCCTTAAACTTCATCCCAATTATCTGACCTGGTCCTAATTAGTTATGATGCATTCAAATAGGACCAATCATGAAGGTAGTTTTTATGAGCCAATAAAAGGAGTTTATTGCCACTTTTCATGAAGTTTATGCCTTGAATTGACACTTGTGATTTATAAAATTGTATGGTTAATCCCATATCCTCTTTTCATGCATAAGTAACTAATTCTCTTATCTTGACAAGTTTTTGTATGACCCTTGTACTTCTCTCTTATCCTCTCTCTCTCAAGCTCTATAAGAGCTACCATTTTAGACTTTATAATCTAATACCACACTAGGTATGGTGAATCCCTACTAGTTTTGACATTGTAATTTCCTTAGACAATAAATTTAAATATTTTTTAAGTTAATATATTAGCTTGTTGAAGTGTGTGAAGAGATGATAGTGAATGGTTAAGATATATTCATTTATCCTTGCCTTCTCTCAATCCTACCATGTTTGATGCAAGTGATTCCATGCTTAGTAGGTCATATGAAGTGTTGTGAAGTGTATGGGCATGTTATTAAGTCTAAAAATAAGTCTTATCTCTATAAAATTATCTATGTTTCCACTTACCTTAGATAGTCTTCATATATGGGACCTTCATATTGAAATATTGATGTTAGTGCATTCTAGGACTCTTAAATTAGATTTGTATGCTTTGTTTCAAAGTGATGGAGTAAAATAGTCTTATGGTAGAAATATTAGTTTATCACCACTTTTAATATGTTTCATTTTATGCCAACTCTATCCCTTTTCTCTATAAATAATCATTTAGTATAGGTGAAAGCATTTCAAGACACATCTAGGGAGCTAACCCTTCATTCTAGAGATTCATCTCACCAAATTGACTACCAATAAAAAGTGATATGTTTCATTTTTCCCACTTGGATGAGGATATTTGATTCATCTCCTCAAAGGGTGAAAATTCAAGTGATAACACTTCCTATTATAAAATTTGAAGCTATTGAAATAGATTTTATAACATGTATGACTAAGTATAAGAAAATAAAGGAACATGTATGGTTAGTTACTCAAGAAGGAGCTTCATCTTCATGAGCTCAAGTTTTGATGATTTGGTCTTCTTATTTTAAGTATACAACACTCTACACTCTAACAGGGCTATTTATGGTGACTTTACCTTCTACTACCATTCTTTTGCATACTCAGATAGGACCAATTGTAGTTACAATTATAGTAATACCATTAATAACTTTAGTCACTATAGCCATGGAAGGATTGTATGCATAAACATCCCTTTATTTTGGTATTTATGGTCATCTAGCCTCAACTATAGTTGAGTCTAGTTTGATTCCATCTTCAACTAGTAATGTCAACCATACCTAGTGAGTAACTACTAGAGTGCCTTTTTGATCGATTTATTTATATATTTGTACATAAGTAAAAGAGATTAAATAGGATTTTTTATTTATATGCATTATGAAACATGAATAATTTATATGATTAGATTAATACATGGTCTTATTTTAGATTTTACATATTTATACATGCTTAGAGTATTAGATGATCCCATCCAAAATCTATTTAGGCATGTCTTTTATCTATTGTAATTTTAGAATAATTTTGGTAATTAATTAAAGTAGGGAAAGTTTCTATGACTAATATGTGAGTTTTTGTCAATGTGTTTTCTCTTCCAAATTTATGTGTTTCATTGGGGAATTTCTATTATGTTGATAAATCTATATTGGGTTAAGTGTGTGTCATATACATTGATAATTATATTAATCTTGTTAGTTTTTTGGTTATTTATCATACTTAAAATATATATATTAAAATTGAATATGCATGGAAATGTGGTACTAAAAACATCCTTAATTATAGTCATTGAATCATGGTACAATTATTTCCTTAAACTCTTCATTGTGTTTGATTGTGTTATATGCTTTCATCTAATTCACAATGTACGTTAGTTTATGACACATGTTTGGCCTAGTATAATATGTTAGCTTGGAAGGGTTTAATCTCTAATTGACCATAGGACCCCTTCCCTTCTTTTTATCTTTTTTGGACTTTTCAACCTTAGATTAGATCCACCCATCCACCTCAAGTAGAATTTATATTGAGATTTAGACATTCAATATATATGAACCATCCAAGGTAAATAACCATTTCATTCATCTCTATTCCAAAACATGTTTATTTATAAAACTGAGACCTGAAACTCATGCCTTGGATTGAATCTTTCACCAATTCTAAAATGTCAGTGACTCCCTGTAATAACCCTTGGTGTGCATAAAACCACATCAACATATATCACCATTATAGTTTTTTGTAAGGATATGCCCCCCAAGTTAAGGCACAAAACTACTAAAAATTCCCCCTAGGAGTGGGAAAAGAATGATTGTGAAGAAACTAGATTATCCATAATCATGTATACTTATATACTTATATATATATATATATATATATATATATATATATATATATATATATATATATATATATATATATAATGATATTTTTATAATGAAAAACATTCTTATAATGATATTTTTTTGTGGGTGCTATAATAATGTTTTCCATTATAAAAATACCATTATATGTGTGTGTGTGTTTGTGTGTGTGTGTGTGTGTGTGTGTGTGTGTGTGTGTGTGTGTGTGTGTGTGTGTGTAATTTTTATGGGTTTTTGATTTTTTGTATTTTTTTATTTTTTTAAATTTAAGTTTTCCCCTTAGTGGGCCATGTTAAAATCATGTATGTATCAAGTATGATAGTCATAATGTGAAAAGGTGTAAAACTTTTGTAATGTATAAGGACCCATCAATGTAGTAATGAAAGGCACATGTGTAGTGTTAATATTAATCATAAGATATTGTAAATGTGGTATAAAAATAGGTTTAGATGGGATGGTACCTAAATTTAAACATAATTTGATGAAGATTAATATGCATGTATGGGATAATAACATGCCCCCTAGTGTATGTAAATACTCATTAAAGATATGTCATGTGTCATGATATTATATATATATATATATATATATATATATATATATATATATATATATATATATATATATATATATGTATGTATAGTTGTGTTCTTCATAGGCATATGTAGGATCATATGACATAAGGAAGTGATGGGATCCATACTTTTAGGATATGTCAATAATACTTTCAGAGATATATATTTTGGTACCCATACCCCCATAGGTAAATATTATCAACAAAATGCTTAGGTGGGTATGATTCCCCTATAAGTAGATGTATATATAAGTTATGATTAATAAATCATGTGGGTGATAGCGCAAGGAGGCATAATGTCATAAAATAAATGGGGAGTAAGTATTGAAAAAATGGGAATAGAGGCCAAAGGATATAATCAAGCTTAAAAAGGTAGGCTCATGTGTATAAAGTAAAGTAATAGTATGAGTGGGACTCTAAAAACATACAACTTCCCTTAGAACTCAATGCATTCTATGATGCAATGTCTCAATTTATATGTTGTCATTATCATGAGGCCCATGTATGTGCTTATAATGGGATCAAAAATAAAATGGGCCAAGCTAGTCTAATATAGAAATACATTAAAATCAAGTGGCAAAAATAATCTTGAATAAAATACGAGGCAAGTGCCAAGGTGTCAAATCAGTAAGATGGAAGAATGCAATCAATCTCTAAGAAGAAAATTCAAATGCATTATACAACACATATAAATTAAGATATGTACAATAAAATAACTTTATTACAATAATGATGTATCAATGAATCCCATGATTTGGGTTAGCAAGGCTAATTGAAGCTTTGATCTAAAATGCTAGGATCTAAACTATAAGATTCGAATGTATCACTCAATGTATCAGATAAATGATCACAAGATGTGTACTATCTTTCTCATTTTTTGCATTATGATCCTTAATATTATTTTCTTCCTCTTCTTTTTCTTATTCAGTGTATTATTTTTTAACCCCCTTTTTAATACTTCCTTGCACACATCTATTTTTTATGATAAATCAAGAATTCCATGCATAAACTTTAAGTAAACATAATATTATTTCATTTCCCATATTTATAGACAAATATGTTACATTTATTTCCAATCCATAAGCAAAAAAATTGTGTGCAATAATATTTTTCCACCAAATATAAGCTTCCTCATCTAGGTTATCCTAGAAAAAATGATAATCAAAATGGCATTCTTGAAGCCCTAATTTTTATTTGAATTGAGGATCATGGGGTTAATTAAGTATAATTAAAAGGGTGGTATTGATGTTATAGGATGATGGTATACATTTATGAAAAAAATTAATGTATCCATTTTATTTCATAAATGCATACCATCATCCTCTAGCATCAACACCACATTTATTATACTTAAGTAATGCCATGATCCTCAATTAAAATAAAAACTAGGGTTCCAAGAACATTATTATTCATTGAATCTAGTTCCATACCCTATATATGAGAATAAAAACATATATACAAGTAGATATATTGATTTGAGTTGAGTTAAAAATGGGTACATGATTTTCTTACTAGAAATAAAATATAATAATATGTTTCTATAATCGCACCTTAAAAAATTAAAGATCTGTTATTTTGAATTCCAACTTAGGATGGACACAACTTCCTCAATTATACTCAAAACTTAAGTAAGACCACTTTTTATAAATATATTTAAAATATATTTTTGATGGTATAGGATTATTTTCAATCAAAAAATATGGTAGGGAGATTAAGCTTATGAACTTGACTGCTCTTTCCCTAATTTTTTGTGGAACATAATTCACCAAAAATCATATTCATAAAGTCAAATTTATAAATACATATCTCCCTCAATATTTCTTAGAATCCCTAGTGCGACCACTTTCCAAAAATCTATCGAAATATGTTCTTATTAAGAAGTTTTAATCCTAGATATCTTCTTTGAAAATTACACCATTTTTTTTAAGATTAAACCATTGAGAGGTTGGATTAGCATTAGCTAATGTTTAATATCAATGATTTAATATATTGTGTTTGATTTTATATTTGCTTAAATGTTGATTAGATGATTATACAAGTTATGGGTCTGGAAAAAAAGGATTCCCTGTGACATCGAGACATGGTAGCATTTTGAGGTGCATTTGGAATAATTGTAACGATAGTGTGTTTTGAGCCAAATCTTGGGTCAATAGTATTAGAGGCATCATAACTAGTGGGATTTTGTTTTTCATTTTTTAGGACTCATCTAGTTACTTGATTTTTCTATTGAGTATTTTCAAATCACTTTAGGATATGTTATTATCTTTTATCTTGGATAAAATCTTCTTATAAGGTTTTAGGAGAGAAAAATCATACTTTGTATTATAATATTGATTTGAATATTTGTAAAAAAGTTTGAATATTTATTCACTCATGTTTATGTTTACATTTAAGTGTTAGGGTCTTTATTCAGTAAATGAAGTCATTAACATATTCATTTCCTTTTTGCCCTGAATTGAATTTTTTTCCTAGATTATATTTAGGTTGGTCATGGTATTTAGTTTTTGGATAATAATGTTCACAAATCCTTTCCGTTTAACTATGGAGTGAGGCTTGATAGTTTCATAGATATTGGTTTTGATCCAACATTTTTAAATATTGATAAAATATTTGAGTGTATATAGGAGTTATTAGAACCATCATAAGTGGTAGTTATACTCATGGCTATAATATAGGGTCTTAAATATTAATTTTTCAATATTTACATCAAATAATTTTGTTTTAATTAGATATTGTAGGATATGTTTTGAATTAGCATATTAATGGGGGAATTGACTTGGAGCTCCTAGATAAAAAAATTTAGGTTGATTGGTCATTTTTCATGACTTAAGGTTTCTAATTTTCTAATAGTTGTTAGATATTGAGGGGGAATCAATGTGATTTACAAGTTTTCCCTCTATATCACTATCTTCATCTAGGGTTTGTTTTTATTTATTATATTTTGCATGGGACCTAGTGTCCTATATATTTGGAGGCATGTTAATTTTGTATACACTATTATTTTTCATCTTTATCTTTTACTAACGATGTCTCTTTCAAGACTCGATAGTGCATCAATCTCCTTGAGTGCACATCATAATGAGTGTACCAAGAAATGGGTGGGGTAATCTCCTAGTGCTTTTCAATATATGTTCACATACTATCTAATCATACTTTCATCACTATTAGCCTAGCCTCCACTTAGTCTTTCTCCCCTTTCCTTCTTTGTATCATTGTTAAGTTATGTAACCTCCTTGTATTTCCTATTATATCATTATTGTTGATATAGCTATTTCATAACTATTTATCCTTGTACTACATTGGAATTTATAATATAGTTTGAATATTTCTATGTATATTGTAACATATCATGATTCATGGTAAAATAGTGTGTTAGTCAAAATATTTAAATTATATCGATCCAAATCCATACCATTGGCTTGGACTAATATTTTTTATCTAGGTTTTGATCCATATATAGGGGTCATAAATATAATTTATAACACACAACACTCATCTTCTCTACCTACACTTTCATTTCTACTCTTAATTAGTATAAGGAGGAATTAGTGGATAAAGACTTATTCTTATGGAGTTCAAGTCTTGTTTAAGGTCATTGAAGCTCAACAACAAAAATTTGAACCAAGGAGGTGCCCCTTTAGTCTTTAGAGTACCCAATTAATTAAACTTGGGTCTTCATCCTTATAATTTGAGGTCTTTACCTAAAACATCTATTATAAAGTTATACTAGAGCCAATGGGGAGATTGATGTGTGTAAAAATCAACCCAAGGTAAATATCTCTTTCCTTTTATTTACTTAGTAGATAAATATGATCTACTTATTGTTAAAGTAGTGTGTATGTTATTGTCACTTTCCTTATTGAGGTTTCCTTTAGTTCAATGTTGGAATCTTATAGAGTGCATAATCTTTTAGATACAACCATAGTTTAGGACCTCGTGTAGGCTGCATTGGTCTAGACTATAGTTATAAGCAACCATTTGGAATTTATATCTTGTTTAGTCTAGTTTATTTACATCTTGGATATAGGTTACCTTAGCATGTGGTTTTATTATGTCAGTGATACCTATATTATATATATATATTAGACACCTAAAATTGGCCGCCAATAACCTTCAACCAAGTTTTTGACCAATTTCTAGCAAAATGCACAATTTAGCCTTAAAACACTAAAACATGTTAAAATATTTGAACCTATCACATGCAAGTGCTGATTTTGGTCAATGTATCCCTAAATGGGGAAATGCATTTTAGGAGATAACTAACTTTGATTAGATCATTTTGAGTCAAAATGATATGTTTACACTAGGGTGCTTTGTATTGCTCTTTTCTACCAAATTTCTTGCATGAGATATGTGCTTTTGTTATTTTGTGTTAGAAAAATCCTAAATGGGATAATGGAACCAACACATCTAACATCACATCCTAATTCTAATCTAGTCAAATTTTGAGCCAATAATATGACATTTTGATTATTTTGTGCACCAATTGCCAACATTTACACCAAAAAAGGCTAATCATGTTTAAGGATAATTAATTTGAATCATGAGCCTAATTAAGAGTTCCATGGAACTTGTTGAATATTTCTATTTGTAAATTGATTTTGAATAACTGCATCATCAAATAACATCATTTCTTGGAAAGACATTTGTAGGCCATAAATGCATAAAATATCAGGATTAAGCCATCCCATACCTCATTAGACCTTCCATGCCTCTTTAATACCTTTATATCCCAAATATTTATGAGGGAATTTATTGAATTTTGCCTCTAAAATTGAATTTATTAGAGCCACACATCTCCATCTTGAGATGGATGGTTCAGGTTCATTTTGGTCATTTACAAAAAATCTATAAATAGGAGGCCTTGCCCATTGATTTTTAAGCTCTTTCAAGCCAAAATTATCATGCAAAAATTATTTAAAGGATATTTTTGTGTAAATTTATAATGCTAAAAATCTCTCTCAATCCATTTTAATTAGTTTTATAATGCCAAATTGTTGAGCCAAGCCAAAGTCATCACAAGCCAAAGGTGCCAAGAGGAGATAAAGGTATCCACACTCTATTGATGAAGATCTCTTGAAGCACAAGCTGAGAAAGCCAAATAAGGAGACTTTTGGAGAAAACAAGGATTTGGTAATAAATTAGTGTTTAGTGTTCATATTTCTCATTTCTTTCCATTTCTATTTGTGCTTTCAAATGGTTTTTCCTCACTAAGCTCCCCCTAATGACTAGGCCTAGAGATGTTATGCTAGTTAGTGTGTTACTTTCAATTCGATTTCATTTTAGAACTAACATGATACTAACCACCTCTCTTGAGTCAAATTCCTAGATCACATAATGGTATGCCTAGTGGGACCAAATGTATCCCATGCATGAAGAAGATCATTATGCAACTTTAAAATCTTCATTTATATTATTAAAATTGTTGTAATTTAATTTTCTAACTTTATTTTGTCATTTTTATTTGTCATGAGTTTTCAAAATAATCATCAAGGGTTAGTGTAACCATCGATGATCATTTTCAACTATCGAAGGTCAAGTAAAACTATCGATGGTCACTGTGTAGGGTAGTAATCTAATAAGTCATCTTTTGGAGATTGGTTTGGGATCATATAAACTCTATTTTTTATGATTTTATTCAAAACCACATGTTTTCACCTAAATGTTTTGAATATAATATTATTTTAGCTTCAAGTTACATAAAATTTTCAAAAAATCTTGAAGTAAGAGTTTGAATATTTTTAAAAGTTTCTACTATTGTTTCTTGGTTTTGTTAAATTATGTTGTTTCTTGGTTTTTTTAAATTGGTGTTTCTTGGTTTTTTATCAAAATTTTCATCTAACAAGTCTAATCTAATGCATTTGATTTCTTGATTTTTTGCCTTCAGGTCGATAGATTTGGCCTTCAAGGTTGCTTGTCTCATTTGATAAATTAGTGTCAAGCCTAAACAAAGTGTTGACCTTTTTCTTGTAGGACCCATTTGAAAAATCCTCAAAACAAGCTTAATTAGTTCTTTCACACTTCCTTTGGGATATTTTAAAATTATTTAGGCATTTCACTTTGGGTTTAAAAATAAATTTTTGCATGTTTGTGTTAAATGTTTTGATTGTTCTTTCAGAGTTTTTACATCTTAAAGCTAAAGGGATAAAAAAACATCACCACACATTTCATTTAGTGCTTTAAAATTAAACACACTTCAAGTTTTTTGCAAAGTTTTTATCATTATTTACCTAGATTAGATTTGTTTGATAAAATATGGAGTTGTAAGTGTATGCTCTCCTATCTTTAACCTTTAGGGAAATTTTGGGATCAAAAGTACCAAATACATTACAAAGTGCCTTAGTCTAAAGGTGTAAAAGAGAAAGTTGTGAAGGCTCTCCCCAAGACCCGCATGGCTTGGGTGACCTAGAAACAACCTTTAAATCTCATTTACTTGTCATTTATTTCATTGCATCTTGGATTATGAGGGGGACTTCATTACCTCCCATGAGTTATTTAAGGAAGTCTTGACCTGATAATTCATCTCTTGGCATTATCTTCAAACCCTCTCTATTTGGGGGGGGGGGGTATATAAAGTGGGATCACTCCAATAGGATTAGAGGTTTGAATGGTTAAACCTTCTCCTAACACTAGGACTAAGGTCAAGGTGTATGATCACATTGGACATCACACTACACTAAGTGAGTGATAGATATAATGGTTATAAAAAGGGCAAGACCTGTTTACAATAAGCTAAGTGTCGTGGACCCAATTGATGTGTTGTTTCTCTTATTTTATAACGTAAAAGTTGGTAGACATGGGATACATATATAATGTTCAAAAACTAATTAGTTTTAGTCAACCCTACTTTTCCATGCCCTTGATAGGAATTTGGATGATATACTTGTATTTTGTCATTTTCTTGCTTGGTGTTTTTAGACTAAAACTAATGTGTTTGTTTATAGCCATGTCCAAACCAATTTTTTTATAAGCCACTCTTTTATCTATATAGGTATTATGTTGGTAATTTTAAACCACACTGCTGCCTTGAAATCTTTGTTAAACTTATTTGTATGTGTGTGTCAATTGACTGATACATGTATCATTATGCTATCCAAATCAGATATCAAGTTTGTGCCTTTGAGTCTTTGAAACAAAACATTGATCACATCATTAGAGAATGCTAACATCATTATGTTGCTCAATTTGTTTCAAGACATATTTTAAACCAACCAAAACCATGTCACGTATGCCATTTGGACCTTGTTCATACACCATCATGTTATCTAATCTTCTCTAGCTTGTTTGTTCAAAATATTAGTTTTCAAAATTGAGTTTTTAATTAACCTTGTCAAGTTTGAATTAAAATATTGATTGATTTCTATTTAGGCCTCACTTTATAGGGGTTGATACACAAATCTTTTTCTTTTGGGTTACGTAACTTTGGTTAATTGATTACCCAAATTTGAAAACTATTACTTTTTTATTCAAAGAGCCTTATTTTCATTACTTGTTTATTCACAGAGCCTATCATCATCATTTTTTATTCCTTTATTTGAGATAACATATCCTTTCTTCAAAATCCTTTCACCTTATGCATTATGCCAATTGATCATGTGTATGTTTGATTTCATGTGTCAAGTCTATGTTAAAGATGTTTCCAAACTTGTTAAATTAAATAAAATCACATTAGTCCTTTGTTTCAAGCCTATATTAAGTCCTATGATAGCCTATTTGATCCTAGCTTTTGACTTCATGTTTGGATAAAAGAACTAGCAACTCTTTTCCCTTTCCTAGTTTAGACCTTGTTTAGAGTAATTTGGCCTAGACCTTTGACATGCTAGTTTTTATTCAAATGCTTGACCTTTTGTGTATATGACATTTGATGTTATATTTTTTTATTTCAAGTTTTAACACAAACCATTTTAGAGATATGGCTCTATTTTTAGACCATGTTGGACATATATCTCTACCTTCAACCATATAGACCAAATTTGAACCTTTTGTCCTTTAGACATTATTTTTTAGAGTTTTCAAAACTCTACACCTTTTTTTTGGATATTTCATCATTTATGTGGATATGCCTAGTTACACTTATGGTGGATTCATGTACAATCCAAGTTATGATAGAATAGTCGCATAAATTGACTATAACTAAATGTATGTTATGATCCAACTCGAGACCTTAATTGGTATGAAGAGATTTATGAGGAGGACTTTATTGAACACCCAACTATAGATAATGTTTTTTTTTTATGTAGATTTATACCCTCTTTATAATAATCAATACATAGAACACAGCCAAGAACTAGCTTATGATCTAACTCGAGATTGAGATGATATGGTTTATCAAGAGGACTTGGATGATTTAGCTTGTACAAGAAATCGATCTCCATGACATCCTTTCATTATCTAATCATCAGATATCACTAACCATTATTTATACTATATGAGATACCAAGCTCCAAAGTATCCAAGTAATACCATTACCATTTTAGGACCTCATCCGTTGGCTCTTGTGATCAACTAGGCTCCACAACACCCCTTCATCATTCCAATACCTAGTCCTTTAGCCTATGTGAGGAATCAAGCTCCATGCCACCCTATTTTTACCATTTTAAGACTTCATTATTTGGCTCATGTAAGTAACCAAGATCCATAATGCCCAATCTAATCCATACCTTAGCTAATCTAATCATTACCTATCCAATTAAGCTAATCAATCCCTCAACCAAGCCAATCATTCAAAGACCAAGATATGTTCAAAATTGGTATCTTATAACTCATTAGAAACCAATTCCAAGAGAACCAAATAATCCAAGATGTTTTTATTGAACTAACCATTTGTAATAAGACAACCTGTGATGAATCACCTTTCAATCCTATACCTGTTGTTGAGCAGTCTCACTTTAATGAGCCAATGTATATTGAGTTTATTATTAATGATTATAACCACCTTTGTTCAAATCATTACCTTGACTATATGAATATTTTACAAGAGCCTCATATTGATAAGATAGTATCTGATGAGTTGTCTCTTGACCCTTTTCCCATTATGAAGGAATCTCACTTTGACAAACTAGTCTTTGTGGAGCCCATCATGCCATTGTATGATATTACTTGTCCCATACCAAGAATTCAATAAGACATCATTATAGTAGCATCTATACAAGATGAATAATAAAAATTAGAGTGAGGTTATATTTTTTAACCAACATCATATTTAGCATTAGAAGTAGAATCAACATTAGATTCAGAATCCATTGAGTCAGAGTTAGATTCAAAAATAGGTTATATTTGTGGCCATTACAACATTGGTTATACATGACTTATAGATCAATTTGAATAAATTTGTGATCCTTTTATTATTTTTTATGTAAATTACTTCAACATCAACATAAGTTATCCTAGTATCTTCTATGAGGATTATGTAGCTTCTCCCTATTCCATTACCATTCTAGATGCCATTACCACCAAACAACATAGCCATATTATTTACATTACATCTCCCAAAAAAATTTATTAGGATCGATAGAATCACACCTTGTTTAATTTCATCCATGGTGATATAGTAGTTGAATATCAAGGAGGCCAAGACCAAAATTGTGCAGAAGAAGAACAATTTCCTAGTGAAACCTTTTTAGAGGTGTTAGGAGACAATCAAAGTTCAAACTCAACATCTTCTAGTAAAAAATTTTTAGAGGCATAATAAGAAAATAAAATTCAACATTCATTAGTGAAAAATTTTCAAAGGAACTATGGGATAATCAAGAAAACTTTATTGGTGAAAACCTCATTAAGGCACCAATAGTTGAGCATAAAAGTTCTTCACTGCTTACTAAAGACATTATTCAAGATCAAATCAAAATAGCTTCCAATATACATCATAATTAGATATTATCAAACCCAAATAATATAATAATTTAGTGGTCCTAAAAAAATAATATGTATAAGTCTTTGGCCCTACCACATCTAAAGATATGTTGAATCTAGAATCAGCAACATTGTGTGTGCCTAAAAATATTGATCTTCATTTATTTCCCCACCATCATTCATTCCATTATCATCCACCATTCCATTTATAAATAAAACCTATCATCAAAAATTTATCCATTTTTATTATCCATTACCACACTTTCCTTTGTAGAGGCTACAAAGATATCTTGTCTCAAAGTTTGAAAGAAACTGAATCAATGACTAACAAATATCACAACATTCTCAGCATCCAAATATATAGCCAATTCTTGAAAAAACAACTATTCAAATAAGGTGTGGGCTAGAAATTAACATGATCACATATTTATTTTGTATTATTTTTTTATCAGGACATGCATCTCCACATCAGCAAGAACAACAAGATCAAAAACCACACCAATGCAATAGACATGTACCATACCATTTCATTTACCATACTTATTTGTCAATATCTTATATCCTACCATTCACCCCATAACTTGAGGGAATCCCTCTTACCATTTTATCCAATCTATCAAAACCCATAATTATCCTAAGTAAGATTGTACCATCTTACCATATCATTCTTATCTAAACTAAAGCCTATTTTTAGTCATCTTATCCAATCTAGTTTTGATCTTGGTTACTTTGGTTACTTTGTCTCTTCCCATATATAAATTGGGATTGCCCCACTAGGATTAGAGGTTTGAATTATTAAACATTCTCCTAACACTAGGACTAAGGTCAAGGTGTATGATCACATTGGACATCACACTACACTGAGCGAGTGATAGATATAGTGGTTATAAAAAGGGCAAGACCTTTTTACAATAAGCTAAGTGTCGTGGACCCAATTGATGTGTTTTTTCTCTTATTTGCTAATGTGAAAGTTGGTAGACATGGGATACATATAGAATGTTCAAAAACAAATTAGTTTTAGTCAACCCTACTTTTCCATGTCCTTGATAGGAATTTGGATGATTTACTTGTATTTTGTCATTTTTTTGCTTGGTGTTTTTAGACTAAAACTAATGTGTTTGTTTATAGCCACGTCCAAACCAATTTGTTTATATGCCACTCTTTTATTTATATAGGTGTTATGTGGCTCATTTTAAACAACACTTGTGCCTTGAAATCTTTGCTAAACTTATTTATATGTGTGTGTCAATTGACTAATACATGTATCATTATGCTATCCAAATTAGATATCAAGTTTGTGTCTTTGAGTCTTTGAAACAAAACATTGATCACATCATTAGAGCATGATAAAATCATTATGTTTCTCAATTTGTTTCAAGACTTATTTCAAATCAACCAAAACCATGTCACATATGCCATTTGGACCTTGTTCATACACCATCATGTTATCTTATCTTCTCTAGCTTGTTTGTTCAAAATATTAGTTTTCAAAATTGAGTTTTTAATTAACCTTGTCAAGTTTGAATTAAAAGATTGATTAATTTCTATTTAGGCCTCACTTTATAGGGGTTGATACACAAATCTTTTTCTTTTGGGTTACGTAACTTTGGTTAATTGATTACCCAAATTTGAAAACTATTACTTTTTTGTTCAAAGAGACTTATTTTCATTACTTTATTATTCACAAAGCCTATCCTCATCATTGTTTATTCCTTTATTTGAGATAACATATCCTTTCTCCAAAATCCTTTTGCATTATGCATTATGCATTATGCCAATTGATCATGTGTATGTTTGATTTCATGTGTCAGGTCCATGTTAAAGATGTTTCCAAACTTGTTAGATTAAATTAAATCACATCAATCCTTTGTTTCAAGCCTATATTTTGATGTTGTTTGGCCAAAAGTCCTAGGACAGCCTATTTGATCCTAGCTTTTGACTTCATGTTTGGATAAAAGAACTAGCAACTCTTTTCCCTTTCCTAGTTTAGACCTTGTTTAGAGTAATTTAGCTTAGACCTTTGACATGCTAGTTTTTATTCAAATGCTTGACCTTTTGTGTATATGAAATTTTATGTTAGATTTTTTTATTTCAAGTTTTAACACAAACCATTTTAGAGATATGGCTCTATTTTTAGACCATGTTGGACATATATCCAAATTTGAACTTTTTGTCCTTTAAAAATTATTTTTTAGAGTTTTCAAAACTCTAAGCCTTTTTATTTTGGATATTTCATCATTTATGTGGATATGTCTAGCTACACTTATGGTGGAGTCATGTACAATCCAAGTTATGATAGAATAGTCGCATAAAATGACTATAACTAAATGTATGTTATGATCCAACTCGAGACCTTAATTGGTATGAAGAGGTTTATGAGGAGGACTTTATTAAACACCCAACTATAGATAATGTTGTTTTGGATGTAGATTTATACCCTCTTTATAATAATCAATACATAGAACATAGCCAAGAACCAGCTTATGATCTAACTCGAGATTGAGATGATATGGTTTATCAGGAGGACTTGGATGATTTAGCTTGTATGAGAAATCAATCTCCATGACATCCTTTCATTATCTAATCATCAGCTATCACTAACCATTCTTTAGAATATATGAGATACCAAGCTCCAAAGTATCTAAGTAATACCATTACCATTTTAGGACCTCATCCTTTGGCTCTTGTGATCAACTAGGCTCCACAACACCCCTTCATCATTCCAATACCTAGTCCTTAAGCCTATGTGAGGAATCAAGCTCCATGCCACCCTATTTTTACCATTTTATGACTTCATCATTTGGCTCATGCAAGTAACCAAGATCCATAATGCCCAATCTAATCCATACCTTAACTAATCTAATCATTACCTATATAATTAAGCTAATCAATCCCTCAACCAAGCCAATCATTCAAAGACCAAGCTATGTTCAAAATTGGTATCTTATAACTCATTAGAAACCAATTCCAAGAGAACCAACTAATCCAAGATGTTTTTATTGAAATAACCATTTGTAATAAGCCAACCTATGATGAATCACCTTTCAATCCTATACCTATTGTTGAGCAGTCTCACTTTAATGAGTCAATCTTTATTCAGTTGATTATTAATGATTATAACCACCTTTTTAAAATCATTACATAGACTATATGAATATTTTACAATAGCCTCTTATTGATAAGATAGTATCTGATGAGTTGTCTCTTGACCCTTTTCCCATTATGAAGGAATCTCACTTTGACAAACTAGTCTTTGTGGAGCCCATCATGACATTGTAGGACACTACTTGTCCCATACCAAGAATTCAATAAGACATCATTATAGTAGCATCTATACAAGATGAAGAATAAAAATTAGAGTGAGGTTTTATTTTTTAACCCACATCATATTTAGCATCAGAAGTAGAATCAACATTAGATTCAGAATCCATTGAGTCAGAATTAGATTCAAAAATAGATTATATTTGTGGCCATTACAACATTGGTTATACATGCCTTACAGATCAATTTGAATACATTTGTGATACTTTTATTATTTTTAATGTAAATTACTTCAACATCAACATAAGTTATCCTAGTATCTTCTATGAGGATTATGTAGCTTCTCCCTATTCCATTACCATTCTAGATGCCATGACCACCAACCAACATAGCCATATTATTTACATTCCATCTGCCAAAAAAATTTATTAGGATTGATAGAATCACACCTTGTTGAATTTCATCCATGGTGATATATTAGTTGAAGATCAAGGAGGCCAAGACCAAAATTGTGTAGAAGAAGAACAATCTCCTAGTGAAACCTTTTTAGAGGTGCTAGGACACAATCAAAGTTCAAACTCAAAATCTTCTAGTGAAAATTTTTTAGAGGCATTATAAGATAATAAAATTCAACATTCATTAGTGAAACCTTTTCAAAGGAACTATGGGATAATAAAGAAAACTTTATTGGTGAAAACCTCATTGAGGCACCAATAGTTGAGCATAAAAGTTCTTTACTGCTTACTGAAGACATTATTCAAGATAAAATCAAAATATCTTACAATATACATCCTAATTAGATATTATCTACTCTCAAACCCAAATAATAGAAGAATTTTTTGGTCCTAACAAAATAATATGTATATGTCTTTGGCCCTACCACATATAAAGATATGTCGAATCTAGAATCAGCAACATTGTGTGTGCCTAAAAATATTGATCTTCATTTATTTCCCCACCATCATTCATTCCATTATCATCAACAATTCCATTTATAAATAAAACATATCATCGAAAATTTATCCATTTTTATTATCCATTACCACACTTTCCTTTGTAGAGGCTACAAAGATATCTTGTCTCAAAGTTTGAAGGAAACTGAATCAATGACTAACAAAGATCACAACATTCTCAGCATCCAAATCTATAGCCAATTCTTGAAAAAACAACTATTAAAATAATGTGTGGGCTATAAATTAACATGATCACATTTTTTTTTTGTATTATTTGCTAATCAAGACATGCGTCTCCACATCAGCAAGAACAACAAGATCAGAAACCACACCCATGCAATAGGCATGTACCATACCATTTCATTTACCACACTTATTTGTCATTATCTTATATCTTACCATTCACCCCATAACTTGAGGGAATCCCTCTTACCATTTTATCCAATCTATAAAAACCCATAATTATCCTAAGTAAGACTGTACCATCTTACCATATCATTATTATCTAAACCAAAGCCTATTTTTAGTCATCTTATCCAATCTTTTTTTTATCTTGGTTACGTTGGTTCTTCCCACAATTTTTGTGAAGGGATTATAATCAAGTTTCAATAATCAATAAAATTTGTGTTTTAATTATAGTCTATGAAATTAGTGTGATAGTTGATCTGGCAAGATATCTTTCATTTTCTATCCTATATGAGCCTGATTATAACTGCCTATAGGCAAATTAGCATCTCACCAATCTTGTTACTAATTATAACCACCTATGGGAAAATTAGTATCATTGATCTAGTCCATTGTATCCTAGTTATAACTACCTCTGGGAAAACTAGGGGTAAAATGTATTTATCATGCATTTCCACATCACCTTGCCATTGTTGTTTTCATTTGACTGGTCATTTGCTAGATTTGAGAACTTGTTGGGACCTAGTTGGTTTTTCCCCACCTTTTGTGTGGATGGAATTATTTTGACTTGAGGTCATTTTAGAACTATGTAGGTCATGGTCAATTCATGTTGAGGTCACCTCAGCACCCTTTTCCATGCATTCTCATCATTTTATAATCAACCTAAGCCAATGCTCTTACCATTTTATGAGTAGGTATTTGGTCATTCTTTAAAGAGTTAAGTTACCTCAAATTTCCAAAAACGTTCATAACATTTAAAAATCCAAAAACATTTGTCTTGTCTAAGCTTAGTCAGTTATCCTTGATCCGCCTTACTGGGGCATGGTAATTATTAGGGTGTTTTCTATTGCTTATTATTTTTAGGATTTTTATTTGTTTATTTATTTCAATTTGTTTATTTGTCTATGTGATTTTTATTTGTTTATTTTTTTGTTTGATTTCTTGTTTATTTGATTTCAGCACTGTTGCCTTGACTCATTCTATATGCATTCATTGGGTGATTCCTCAAGCACATTATTCTTGAGTCTATCCATATTCATATGGTGATATTGTCATCATGGTTTTTATCATTGGTGCATTATTTTTTAGTGTTTATTAGATTAGGAGTCAATCATTATGTATATTTTGGTATATTCCTCATGGTGTTCTATCATAAAGCCTACTATCACATGCTACAACAAAAATTAGCTTCAAAAAGGTCTACAAGCAATGGAACTATAGAATTTTCTAATTGGTACCTTGGTAAATCCTTCCACCCATCTTGATCAAATTAACCCATTGACCATTTTATTTGTATCAATGCTAATAAGGATGAGCATCTCCTCATTGGTAGGTATAACTAAATCATTTCCAATGATCAACCTTTATTCCTTTATTCATTCCTTTCATCACTTTGTGCATCCTCATATGTCTAATTATTTGTGGCTTCTTTAGTCATTAAACCATCACATCTACATTTGTGCCCACTCATATTTAATCTATATTCTAGGTTATATCCTTGAGTTATGCATGTTAAACTACCCTAATTAGCACAACCATATCAAACATCATCTTTAGCCAATTTAGGTCCTCTTAATGATTATAATTGTCTATGTGAAAATCATTATTTTGACTTTTATTCCTAATTATAACCACCTTTGGGTAAATTAGTACCTTTTAAATCAATGCATGCAAGCATTTTCTTATTTGGATTAATCTCAACCATGGGATAATTCCATATTTATTCTTATTTATTTTTTGAGGGGCCATCCATCCATATATATGATGGTCAGTCCCTCAATGGAGCATCATCCTAGGCTTCCCAAAAATTCTTTGGATCTTTTTCTTTAACCATCATTTTATTTTTGGCATACAAGACATTTCTCATTATTTAATAATATATTGTTATGCTTGTGTTATATAACATCTTCCCAAATAAGAGAAAACTATAGATACCTAAAATTGGCCTCCAATAACCTTCAACCAGGATTTTGACCAATTTCTAGAAAAATGCACAATTTAGCCTAAAAAACAAAAACATGTTAAAATATTTGAACCTATCACATACAAGTGTTGATTTTGTCTAATGTATCCCTTAATGGGGAAATTAATTTTAGGAGAAGCTAACTTTGATTAGATCATATTGAGTAAATATGACATTTTTGCACTTGGTTACTCTGGATTGATCTTTTATACCAAATTTATTACATGAAACATGTGCCTTTGTTATTTTATGTTGAAAATATCCTAAATAGTATAATGGATCCAATTTATCTAACATCACATCCCAATTCTAATCCAGTCAAATTTTGAGCTAATAATATGACATTTTGACCAATTTGATTAATTTGTGCACTAATTGCCAAGATTTACACCAAAAGAGGTTAATCATGTTTAAGGATAATTAATTTGAATCATAAGCCTAATTAATAATTCCATAGAACTTGTTCAATATTTATTTTTTAAAAATATATTTGAATAATTACATCATCAAATGACATCATTCTTGAAAAGACATCCCTAGGCCATAAATGCATAAAATATCAGGATTAAGCCCTCCCATGCCTCATTAAGACCTTATATGCCTCTTTAATACCTCTCTATCTCAAATATTTATGAGTGAATTTATTTAATGTGGCCTCTAAAATTAAATGGATTCTTATCCACACATCTCCATGTTGATATGGATGGTTCAGGTTCATTCTAGTCATTTGCAAAAATATATAAATAGGAGGTCTTGCCCATTGATTTTTAAGCTCTTTCAAGCCAAATTTATCATGTGAAAATTATTTAAAATCTCTTTTTGTCTAAATTTACAATGTTAAAAATCTCTCTCAAGCCATTGAAATTCATGTTATAATGCCAAATTGTTGAGCTAAGCTAAAGACATCACAAGCCAAGTGTGTCAAGAGGAGATGAAGGTATCCACACTCCATTGATGAAGATCTCTTGAAGCACAAGTTGAGCAAGCCAAAGAATGATCATTTTAGAGAAATCTAGGTTTTGGTAAGAAATTGGTGTTTTGTGTTTATATTTCTCATTTCTTTCCTTTTCTAGTTGTGTTTTCAAATGGTTTTTCCTCACTAAGTTCCCTCTAGTGACTAGGCCTAGATATGTTATGCTAGTTAATGTGTTGCTTTCAAAGGTTTGGTTTCATGTTAATGTTGGTCATTATTATGAGACATGTTATGGATTAAAACTACTTGCTTATGATCTCTTACAAAGAGTAAAATTGAACCACAAAGTTATCTCCAAAGATAATACAAAGAATATCAAAAATCCTATAAAAATAAAATCAACCAATCCTATATTTCCAATCAAAATCATCAAGGTAGCTAATATAAACATCAATACCAAATTCATAAATCTCAAATTAAAATTCCTCAAATGTCTAAACTAGTAACACTCCAAAAAAATCACATGTGTTATTGATGCCAATTATGACCATTAGTATAACAAATCTCAATACGTCATGTGGATAAGGTTAACTACCATTGTAAGCCCACTCATAAATATCTCATTACTAAAATTAATAATCCATCACCAAACAAAATGATTCTTAGGGATACCTCAACTTTTACCAATACACCACCTAGTGATGAGTCTAATCCACCATTGGAGTCTCAACCTAGTACTCAAAATCCTTATACTACCATAGCTTATAAAGGACATGCTTAAAATCCTCCTAAATATCAATATGGTTCTTACCAAAAATCATCCCCAAGAAATTCATATATGAGATTAACAATATGCTTTGAAAATTTTTATTAATGGAACTCATGATAGCATCCCTATATCATTAAAGAAAATCTTGTAATAATTGAAATACATAGAGGAATCACCTTCAATAAGTGACATTGATCCATCTACTCAACCTTCTAAAGCTCCTACACCTCTAAAAGTGCACACCAGTGAAATTTTCTCATCCTTAACCTTATAAAAAATTATCCATAGAGTTTATCTATGATGATATACTAAATGATTACATCCTTTTTCCAATTTGATGACCCGCCTCTCTTTATTATGATCATTTTCAATGGTGTCCAAATAAGAAAAGTCTTGGTGGATTATGATTTTTGAATTAATGCCACCTCTTTATGTTTGGTATAACAACTATGATTTTCAATAAATGATCTTAAGCAAACAAGATATATTTTTCATGGATATTACAAGACTAACCTAAATCCTCTTGATTTTATTTCACTCCCTCTTATTATCAGACCTAAAATAATACACATAAATCTTATGGTTTTGAATATTTAACTTTATCATAATCTCCTTTTAGATCATCCTTGAACTCACTACATGAAAACTATCACTTATTTTGGTATCCACTAGATAAAGTTCAATCATGATGTAAAATGTTATTATCATGAATTTTATCATAACCCATGAGATTTAAAATTACCCAACCCTAAATCCTGATATCATATTCCTATTATTCAACATAGTAATAGTCTTCCTCTATTTGAGTTCAACATACATCTTGATATTCAAGTTACTCTTGTTGACTCCAATGATGATGACTCTAAAGAACTTCAAACCATTTATAATACCACTATATTATCATAATATATAAAGTAATTTTTTTCTACATATCTATTACCACAAGATACAACCCTTCCCTTACTTGAAGATGACAGTGAAATCCCATCCCCTTGTAATACTAGTGAAGTTTATTATACGAAAGTGATTATGAATATAATGAATTTGGGGTGGCTAAGTTTTTTCAAGACCCATTATCACTTTCTCTTAAATATTTTATCCATATTTTGTGTCCACTCATGATACTTATAATAACAACTCTAAACAACTTAAACACATATGTAATATTTCCCCATCTCGTGATGTTGATTATATCATTTCCCAGTCCTAATCACTGAACTTAGATGTAATTCATTATAAAAATACTCTTGATATAATAGATTATTTTAACAAGGATGTTTAATTAGTCCACCATTCCCCTTAATTTTATTCAAGTCATAAAGAGGATGAGGATGAACCTAAAGGATATGTCTTTCCCTCTAATCCACCCCTAGAAAACTTTCACTGGATTCTTTAGAGAACATTATCAAAGGACTCATTCAAAAATAATTTATGCATATTTATATCTTTATGAATAAATTGACACAACTAATACATTATGAAAACAAAGATACCTATTTAAAATTTATCAATTAGGTTGACATAGTTTAGACATAAAAATAGCAACCCAACTATATCATCCATAATCTAAATAGTTTTGGGGTGGGGGTCCTAGTCCGGTTGGTTAAGTACTTCCATTACGGCTCTGTTGGTCACGGGTTCTAGTCCCCCCCACCCCGTGGTACCGGAGGGCATGTCGCGCCAGCACCGGCGATCATGTTAAAAAGTTTACCAGGCATACTGCAGGTTATAGGGGCCCGTGCTGGACCAATTCTTGCAGCCCAAAAAAAAATCTAAATAGTTTTAATATAGTTTTAAAATAACTTATTAAAAAATCTAACTATATCAATAAAAACCTATAAAGTGCCTATATAATATAGTCATATTGAGCTCATATCAGCATAAATATATCGATAGTGTTGATACATTCAAAACCAATAATTCAAACCAAACTATATTGACATGATTGATATCATATAGAAAATTTCCAAATCACCTCCCAAAAATCTATAAATTACTCTAATTGTTTTATTCCTATTGTAAGACATATTTACACTAAATATGATAGAGAATATAATCACTATGGTGATCTTAAGGTTGATATCAAGAATAACATTAAATCTAATATTACTATACCTCTCATGTTGGGGAATCTTTTGATACCCATACTTCTCTTCATTTATATATTGGGGAATCTTATGATACCCATATTTATCCTATTATACACTTTTGGGAATATTTAAATGCCTATCCTTAACTTCATGTACATTTTAGGGGCATCTTAAAATTCCCATCCTCATTATTCTTCAACCTTATGAACATATCACCATTAAAATGACCTAATTATCAATAATATTACCCATTTAAGATATATAAATTCAACTTCAAGAAATATTCTGAGACATATCCTTTATTTATATGAATGAACCTTATTAAAGGTACAATCCTTGTTATTTTATTTAGTTGTACATTTAGTTCACATTTTATGATGAAATTATTTTGTATGGTTTCTTCTAACCTTTTATTTGTATCTTATCCTTTCTATATATACACCTTAAAGTATCTTGTCATCAACTTTGGTACCTATTCTTGGTTGTTTGGTATCTATTAATTTTTGCACCTCTTGGTTTCTTAGTTTGTGATTTGCATGGTAAGACCTTATGGAATTTACCAATCCCTCCTCAGATATTCCCATCCTCTTTATTTTCACCTTTAGGATCCTTTTCACCCTTTATTACACCCCTTAATTTTATTTGGCCATTACTTATCTTATGGTTTTTTGGCACTTTTTATAGTTGTTCCCTTTTGGTTTTATTCACCCAGTACTTCCCATGTGGTTATTTGGTATCCTCTATCATTATTACACTTTTTATGTTTTTACATCTTATTAATACCCTTTATACACATAATAGTTATACCTTAATCATATTTTAATCTCTTGTCTTTTTAGTTTGTGACTTACATTGTACGACCTTGGGGAATAAAATCAAGTCTTCCACATAAACATTCATCCACTTTTTATCTTTTTCATACTCCTAACCTTAGTTAGGTCTATTCTTATAAATATAATGCAATGGTCAAGATTGATGCTCTATCACTTAGAGTTAGTTTTATTCATTCATGTAAACACTATTTTAATCTATCTACATGTTCCCATCTACATTTTACCCTCTTGTATGATGTAGTCTCAGCCCTATACCTCATTAAAACATATTCATTTATAATTTTTTAAAAATTGGGGTATCATAATTATTTTATGATCACCTCTATATTTACCTCAATTTTCCACCTCCTTTTAGGCACACTAAGGTCAATTTCAATATTTCACTATCTCCTAAGGTGCAAGTCTAGGAGTATCTATGTGTTTTGGTCTCTAGGTTATCTTCTTTAGTGGATAGATGTAATATCTCTTATGTTAGTCATATTTATTACCCATGTCACTCTTATAAATCTATATGGAATATTAAAATAGAAAAATGCAAAATATTCAAAACCCATAATATCATAAAAAAAAGGTAAATAAAGAAAAATATCAAAATTAAAATCACATCAAAATACATGAGCTTGTTTGGCACATCATCAATCCTAGTCAAAGATTGAACTCTATATTTGGCCTCATGATAGATCTAAGGTCTATTTAGGTGCAGTAGGCTAGTAGACTAGGGTAGGAGGACTCACATATATCATTAATGCTAACTAATTTTTCATGTAAGTACCCAATCCTCTAAGTAAACTAGAGGTTTTATAATGGGTCATGAGGAATAATGAACATGTCATGGGAAGGTAGGATCCTTTTATTTTTAATTTATACTAACCTTCATGGGATGATATTTGTACTTCACTAGTTATCCCAAGCTTACACTTGTTGAGTTCAGTTCTCTAGGGCCATTGATGTTGAAAATTCTTAGTCTTTCCAAAAATCATTAGAATGCCTTGATTCTGGTAAATAACATTTTTTTCCTTCATGATGCCCTATTTGCCTCCCTCCATTATTTATTTTTTATAAGTAAGTTTATTTTTAAATCTCTCCCATATTATATATTTCATATTCTTAATTCCTTTTAGACATGTTCAGTATTATGACAACATTAGTGTTTAGAGGTTACTCTTTGAACTTTCCATTTTTTTAATATAGAAGTTGTATATTTGAGTTGTTAAAATATTCTCTCTTGGTCATTGCCTTATCTTTCTATGATTATTTTTAGTTTTTTTTTTAACCTTGATTTTTTTATTTACTTTCTATAATTCATCTGGTCTTATTTCTCCCTTTTAGACTTTCAAGTTTCACCTTTTTGTAGTCATCTAGTCCTAATTCTATTTTGTATGCTTTATTTTATATTACTTAGTTATTTGTTTCCTTGGGTTCTTTAGTTCTAATTTATCCTTAATTTTTGGCTTGTTAATTTTTATTTGTTTTATTTTCTTCCATAAATATTTTGGTTTTAATTTGGCCTTATCATTCTCACCTTTTAATTTTTTAATGAAAATTTTTCATTTAGTTCCATTTATTAACTATTGTTTAAACCTTTTAATTTAAGAATAAATAAACTAATTAAATTAAAATATTTAAATATAAATGTTGATATATAATTATATGGTACTAAAATACAGTCAAATATAGTATGTTATATAGTTTATAGAATCAGAAACTTACTAAAAATAGTAAATGAGCATAAGTATGTACAAACATCCATAAAATAGACCAAATGCTAACTATGCAAGAATATTTTAACTATAAAATATGTAAAAAGACCTATAAATAGAGTCGTATCAAAAAACATTAATTATTGGTTTGATACGATAAGTCTACGGGAGGTGGACAAAGGCACACTATGGCCTTATATGTTGACTATAGTCATATCCTAGTTGAATGTGTGATTTATTTCATGATCTAGGTTTGTGAAACCACTTTTAAGGGTTTATTTATTAATCTTTTATTTTGTTTTATCACATGAAATACTTGTAAAAGATAAAACCCTAGTCTTGTAATTCACTAGATAACAAAGGGAAATAAAAATGGGTTAATGAGGATCATCAAGCTAGCCTCAGAAACCCCTTATAACTAAAGGTTTCTTACATAGCCTAAATGAGCCTCAATCTAATTTAGTTATACCTCCTAGGGTTATTATGTGATCTATGATTATGTAACTAGAATGACTATAGCTATAAGATGTATTGAAATGCTTGACAATAGATGCCCTTGACCTAAAATAAATAAAATATTTTTCAAGGTGAATGTAGGTAAAATAGGGATGTTTAAATATCATATTTTTAGTGTTTAAAATATATTGAATGCTATCTTATATATTTCAAGGTAATGAAATGGTGAATAGACAAAGTAAGGGTAAGGATGTCAAAAATAAACATTGTCAAGCACTTCGTGATTAAATTTTTCACATCCAATTCCACTCTAAAAAACTATTTACGCATTAATAATGTATTATGAGATTATTTATTTGTAGTTTTTATTTTTATATATGAGTTGGATATATATAAGTTGTATAGTTAACAGTTATATTATTTGTTTTATGATCAATATTATGATTAGATATCATTTGCATATATTATACTATGCTTTATGTTCATGATGACTGATTTCATTTGTAGATTATTTGCATTCAATAGTTTATTGATGTTTATATATTTATTATTGTGAAAATATTAGACTAACTATTTGTTGTTTGTTTGAGGTGGTTACAGGAATGTTCTACCCTCATAAGAAGTATAAAGGGAGATAAGCATTAGATAGGGGGTACAGATACCAACATTAGGGGTTGAGATATTTTTATCAAACCCACACATACCACATTTTAGTTTATTTAGTAAAATAATTTTTTCTTACATTATTTTTTTTGATATAAGATGAGTTTATTTACATTATTCAAGTAGAACACTTACGATTTGCTTAGCATGTGAAATCCTTACTTTGATTGGTTGTGTTCTTTGAATCTCTTTAGGAACTAAACTATGCTTTGATAATCTTAACTAAATTGTAAATGGTGGAGGTATGAGTTTTATTCATCTTGTTGGGTTTCGTATTTAATTATGTTTGAACTGATCATAATAGGCCTCTTTTTATGACATATTAGGGAAATAAAAGAGGAAAAAACACCTCAAAGCTAATCGATTTAAATAAACTTTAAATATTTTGATGTTTTTTGGTTGTTTATATCCATTGGTATATTTATTATGAAGTTGAAAGTCACTAAAAAGTAGGTTTTCTTTTGGGGTTTGTGATACATTAATACTATGACATTTATCATAGGAATATGTCACAAAGTAAAAAAGTAATGAAATTAGGGTTATTGGTTATTTTACCATGATTAGGGAGTTGACTTCACTCCTAGAGAGATTAGAGGTTTTATAATAGTTGTCATGCCAAAGATAATGGAAATTAATTTAATCTAATGGTAGAATTAGAGAATTGATGTAAATGAGTTACATGATGGTTAGCTTACAGAAAATAAGGAGAGATTCCTAGACAAGAAAAACATGCATTGGTGATGGAAAAAGAATAAGAGATAAGGGGAAAATGAGAATAAGGATAGAGTAGAGAGGAGTAATAATAGAGAGTTCATCCAAGAGGAAAAAATTTATTCTTCTACACATTGAGACTATAACTTACAAATAACCAAGTCAGTTCATCTTTTTAATTGATTAGATCTAGAGTGCAAGAAAACTATGATTCTTGTATGGGTTATTTAAAAAAAAAATTGAATGTGTGGAATAATATTTTTTAGGTAAAAATAAATTATGTTTTCATGATTAATGGATCTGTGGATGGAACTCAGTTCCATCCATAAGCCCATACTCATGATTACTGAATCAATGTGTGTGTAAAGAAAAATAAATCTTTGGGTAAAACATTGGTTTGTCATGGGTTGTCATGAAGCTTTGGCAAGTTAATAATTTTTTTGTATAACACATACCAAATATGATTAAGGGATGAAATACTTGCTTTTATATTTGTATAAGAAGTAGAAATCTATAGCTACCTCTTATTTGTACCAGATGGTCTTTTATTAAGACATTTAAGGCTGAAATAGTCACATTAGAGTTGCAAATCACTTATTAATATGGAAGAAACCATATATACATAGCTATCTATATATAAAAACATAATCCTATATATATGTATATATGTATATATATATATATATATATATATATATACATATGTATATATATATATACATATGTATATATATATATATATACATATGTATATATATATATATATATATATGTATATATATATATGTATATATATATATATATACATATATATATATATATGTATATATATATATATGTATATATATATATATATATATAGTTTTAGCCTTGTGTAAAAACGTGATCAGGTTTTGTAGTACTTAGTTGAGTATTGGATCTTATCTTAGTTGTATTCATAAGTGAATGTATACATGTTTACACAAGAAATTAAATATGGTTACATTCATTTGTGTATATAATTATGTTAAATATATGCAAAAACTTGTTTCCTTTAGGTGATATAGTATGGTTATAGGTGTTAATGAAGTAATCTAAACCTTACATGTACACCTTGTATTTAATGTTTTTGATTCTTTGATGACCCAAGTGTTAGGGTCGATTTACATATGGGAAATGAAGTATATAAAACTTTATGTGTGTATGTGTGCATATATGTATGTATATGAGTGTGTGTGTGGGTGGGTCGGTGGGTGTGTGGGTGTGTGGGTGGGTGTGTGGGCGTGTGGGTGGGTGTGTGGGCACGCACGCGCACGTGTGTGTGTGTGTGTGTGTGTGTGTGTGTGTGTGTGTGTGTGTGTGTGTGTGTGTGTGTGTGTGTGTGTGTGTGTGTGTGTGTGTGTGTGTGTTTGTGTGTGTGTGTGTGTGTGTGTGTGTGTGTGTGTGTGTGTGTGTGTGTGTGTGGGTGTGTGTGTGTGTGTGTTTGATGTATGTATGTGTGTAGTAGACCTTATGGAATGAAAAAATGAGGAAAATTATTTATATATCTGTAATCAATTTTATAATTACTTAGGTAAAATGTAGTATGAGATAGTAACACCAAACTTATATACATGTATATTTATAAGTACATCTAAAGTTGATGATATCTAGTTGTGTATATAAATGTGCAGAAAATCATCATCATAATTTTAAATTTGAGCCTATATTTGTCTCTCTTTGGTTCATTAATAGTTGTAGGTGTTATTGGAAGTATTGCAGATATGTATAATATTTATTTGTATTAATAATTTTGAACATATATATATATATATATATATATATATATACTTAATAACCTAGTTTCGAACTATTACTTAAACTATATGCATAATAAATTATATGAATACATATATTTATATGCAAGAAATAAAGAGAATTCATCCACTTATGTATGCATAAGCATTAAAGTCAAGTATAGATTTGTATCCATTTCAAGGTATTTATAGGCTCAAGTTTATAATAGGAAAATTTTGAGTTGAGTTACTAAAATGACTATGTGTATTAATGAGGTTAATAGTCTATAGGTGGTATGAAATTGAAGAGAAATTATATGTATTGTATATAGACTTTCTCAGATATTTTAGTATTTATAATGGTTGTTAGGTTGTGGAGCTAAAAGCTTCACTGATGAAAACATGGAGGAGGTTGTTGAGAGGTCGCTGAGTTGCAGAGCAACCGATGTCGGTCTGATCAACTGACGTCGGTCATATCCAGTGAGCAGAGCAACCAACATCGGTCATGTATCAGCTGACATCGGTCATCTCCAGCCAGACAGGGACCAACGTCGGTCACCTATGTGGTTCCAGAACTGTTAGTTCATGAACAGTTTGTTAACGAACTGGTTGTTTGCATGTTAAAGGCTAATTTTAGTCTTAGAGCTGTAGATCTAATTATTGTAATTGGATGTCTAATTATTGTTTTCATGAGATCTATATAATAGACTCATGGGTTGTATTGTAAAGTGTGAGGGATCAAAGCAGGGATTCCCTAGGTGCTAGTTTGAGAGAGCAAGGTTAGCTCCTTCAGAGTGAAGAGAGCAAGGTGTGTTCCTCCTAGTCCCACAGGGGTGCCGAGTGTGTATGATCAGGTAGATCTATGGGATAGCAAGATCTGGTAGAAGATCCATCGGGGTACTAGTTTGGAGAATCATAAGGACTTGGTGAGGTAAGGACAAGCATTCTTCAGGGTGTAGAGAGATCTACATGTGTAAGTAAGATCATTGATTTGTAGGTGTGTGTGTGTGTGCGTGGTCTAGGTTTGTAGGTGTTGCAAAACCAAGTTGATCTGCAGGTGGCAGCAAGATTAGGGAGATTAGCAACATAACAGGTAGCAAGATTAGGGGAGATATGCTTGGAGTATGTGTGTATACTCAGTCATGGAGTACGTGGAGTACTTGTGTACTGGTAGTAGTGATACTGACTGGTGGTACTAGAAGTAGTGATACTGACTGGTTGGAGGTGAATACCAACTCTATGTTTGAGTTATGTGTTGGGACCATAATTGAGAGAGTGAGCTCTTGAAGAGATTTACTGTTTATGCCCTAGAGGTGTGGGAGCCCTAGAGGTGTGTAAGGAAGAAGATTGTGGCATCTTCTTTGTTGTATTTCCTTCTAGAAGAGTATTAATACAATTGGGTATTGTCTCTCATATTCTGTGTTATTTTTGGTTTCTAGTTACTTATTACTTCTAGTTTAATTCTGTGGTTAGTTGCTTGTCTATGGTAATCAATTGTGCTTCCTAGGTCCTAACAAGTGGTATCAGAGCTGTTTGTGGTTCTAGATTCCTGACAAAGTGGTATCAGAGCTGTTTGTTGTTCTAGATTCCTGACAAGTGGTATTAGAGCTAAGGCTGTAGGGAGCAGGTTTGTGTTTGATTATAGGTCACTTTCAAGGGTTTCTAATTGAGTGGGAGTATAGTAATGGCAGAATAAAGTACACTAAGAATGGAGGAATTCAAAGGCACAAATGGTCAATTACAGTGTTATGGAAAGAAAGAGCAGGTAAAGAAAGATTGTTGGTTGATAGCAGATCAGCATAAAGGGAATGAAGAAGTAGATGTTGCAGGTATTGATGCATGGATTGCTCTTGTGTGTTCCTTGGATAAAGTATAATCTTGGTTTATAGATTATGTTGCCTCTTTCCATGCAGCCCCAAATAGAGGGGTTGGTGAGCCTTGTCAAAGTATTGGCAAAGGGGAAGTGTGGCTGAAATTGCAGATGGCCAACACATGGGTGTTGAAGGATGTCATGCAGGTCCCAGTTCTGAAGATGAGGCTAATTTCTTCAAAAAAGTTGGGTGATGAGAGATGCATAGGAACTCTCATAGTGGATGCACTTGAATTAGCTGGTGGTAAGAAAGTAGGTACTCTTTATCTACTTGCTTGTCTTACTGATTCTTCTTCTATTGTGAAGACATGGCTTTGTAGGCTTGGTCACAAGAGTAAGAAGGAGATGCATGTTCTTAAGAGGAAGTCAGATGTCTTTGACAAACTTAAAAACTAGAAAACCTTGGTGTTCTTGGAGGAGATGATGGACAAAGATCAGTGGATGGGACTGGATATCTCTGAGCAGGTTAGTTTGGACAGGGTTTTGATCCAAAGAGAGCTCACAGGTAAAAAGTCATCACTCACAGGAAAACACAGTTATCAGCATCGATCAAGAGGAACTAACATCAATCAGATAGGTATCGATGTTGGTCATGTGCAGATAGGCAAAGTTGGTAATGTCAGGTGGGTGGACACCGATTTCAGTCAGGTAGACACCAGCATTGGTCAGAGAATCGACATCAGCAGTCAAGTCAGTCGCAAGGAACCGATGTTGGTTGGGTGCAGACTGGGAGGTGACTAACATCGGTCACTGAAAAAATGGATTTTGGGTAGATAACAAGTTGTTAAGGAGTCTCAAACACCCATGTGGAGGACTAAAAGGGTAAGTAAGCCTCAAATTCATTATTCCCCTTCTTTATACTTATTGCTCACTGTAGAGCAAGTAGGATCTAGGAAACAGTGGGAGCATGACATGAATTATTTGGAAGAGAACCAAACGAGAGATTTGGTAGAGTTACCAGCCAGTATGAAAGCACTAGAGAGTAGTTCAGTGGGTTCTCAGGTATCTGAGAGGGACTAGTAGTAGGTCAACATGCTATGCAGGGTCAAGTTCTTTTCTACATGGGATTGTAGATGCGGATATGGTAGGTTACTTGGATGACAGGACGTGCACCATAGGATATGTGGTGGTTTGTCTTCAAGATTGAGCTTGAAGAGGGATACAAGCTAGGAAACAAATTAGATGGTGTACAGATATAGGTACAGTGCAGCTATTTATCTCCAAGTGGGAGATAGAAGGTGAACAATAACTCTATGTTTGAGTTGATTATTGGGACTACCAACACCGGTTTTTTGACCGACATCGGTGTCTACCCAACTGACGTCAGTGTCCACCCGCTCAACATTACCAACTTTGCCTATCTACACATGACCGATGTCGGTACCTATTTGATCGATGTTGGTTCCTCTTGACCAATGCCAGTAACTATGTTTTCCTATGAGTGATGACTTTTTACCCATGAGCTCTCTTTGGATCAAAACCCTGTCCAAACTGCCCTGCTCAGAGATATCAAGTCCCATCCACTGATCTCTATCCATCATCTCCTCCAAGAACACCAAGGCTTTCTAGTTCTTAAGTTTGTCAAAGACATCTGACTTCCTCTTAAGAACATGCATCTCCTTCTTGCTCATGTGACCAAGCCTACAAAGCCACGTCTTCACAACAGAAGAAGAATCAGTAATACAAGCAAGTAGATAAAGAGTACCTATATGCATAAGCATTAAAGTCAGGTATAGATTTGTATCCATTTCAAGGTATTTATAGGCTCAAGTTTATAATAGGAAAATTTTGAGTTGAGTTACTAAAATGACTAGGTGTATTAATGAGGTTAATAGTCTATAGGTGGTATGAAATTGAAGAGGAATTATATGTATTGTATATAGACTTTCTCAGATATTTTAGTATTTATAATGGCTTTATTTACATGATAAAATAGGATAGATCTTGTTTGTAAGATATAAATAGATTTTAACCTTATTTTATTAATATTTTCCTATACAATAGATTATGATGGAATAAGTGGGGACAAATGTATAAAAGAAGATTATAGACTTAATTATGTTATGAGTCATCTTGAGAGTCATAGGTTATAATGTTTACTAAATTTTATCATCAGTTATATATAATTATAAACATGAATTGTGTTTGAGGAATGTTTTCATTAGGGACTTAGAATGATTTGATTCTTGTTCTTGTCACCTATACATATCTAGTTTTGAATATAGTTCATTTGATAAATCTATATATATCACTTTTGAGATTAAGTGAAATTAAATAATGATATTCTTGATGTGTTATTGCTTGTACCTTATAGTATTATATGGGTCGAGTGTATGCTAAAATCTATATTTATTCTACTTGATTACATATGTGATAATTTTAGACCTGTTTCATGGATATATATGTATGCAACTCATATACCTATCCTAGATATCTTTTGATAGTTATGATTAAGTAGAAGAGATTTTTGTGTGAGTATAATTTACTTGGATACTTAGATTTGATTCCTATAATGATAACTTTGGCAAAAGTAATGTTATATATGAGACATTATCATTATATTATACTTTCTAATTTACATGTGTATATTTATGTCATTTTAGATAGAGGATTAGATTTCATGGTTTATATAACTACTACATGTATTAGATGGTACACCCATGGGTTATAGTTTATTTATCTATATCTTCATTATTATTATTTTCCCTCTATTAAGGGTAGGGCCACTCCCAATAGGGAGGTGTGTAGGAGACCATTGGTCTATGGTTGGAGGTAAAGCACTTGGATGATGCTCTCACTCTATTCAGTGGTTTCAACCATTTTAGGATCATACTTAGGCTATATCTAAGCATCATTGAGTTGTTTATGAAGATATTTTGTATTTATTTACATATTGTATTGTATATTTGAATTTTTAATGAAATGAAACAAGTAGTACATTATTATTTGATGGATATTTAGCACAGTAGTGGCTATGAGACTTGTAATTAATTATTAATATTATAATAGCTATGATTATAGACTTATCTATGATTGACATGTGTATTATATCATTTTTTGATGTACTTGATTCTTTCCATTCTTCATTTATGAGAGATATTCATCTTGTAAATATATTATAGTTATTTAAAAACTAAATGGATCATTCCATTAACAAATGGGTTGATTTATTTATAATATTACTAATTTGGATGAATTTATTAGTTAAAAAGTGGATTTATAGATAGTTATAGATGATTTCATAGGTAAACTATGTGAAAAAAATAGTGTAACTATTGGTTAACCTAGTGGGGTTTTAACATTTTGGTATCAGAGGGAAAGTTTAAGGCTCAGACCTAATGTGTCGACTAACATAAATCTATTTTTTTTAAAAATAGTGAGGATAATGGCATGAGATAGATCAATTAGTGAGGTAACTTCTAATGTAAACCTTCATGTTGATACTAATCAGTTAGTAGTTGAACAAGCTACAAAACTTGATCAAATACTCACTATCATGAATAAAACTAGAGACAAAATAGTATCTCTGGAGCCAAAATTTCATGGACCTAAGGAAGAATATGAATAATAGGTTACAAAGTAAAAACCTAAAGAATAAGAAGTACCTCAGCATCAGGAGCATGAATAAGGTCAACAAGTGGCTAGATCTCAAGTAGATGCAAAGCTTACTCATGATATGAAAAAAGTGAACCCACCCAAGTTTGATGGTATGGTATTAGATGATGGAGCTGAAGCTTCACTCATAGAAATGGAATATTACTTTGAGATTTGAAATTATTCTAAGGTCTATGGATATATGGGGACCTTACCAACTGATTGGTAAAGCAGCAACTTGGTGGGCTAATAAAAAGCTTGAGATGAACCTTGATTCCACTACCACCATATGGGAGTAGTTTATGACTCTTTTTAGAGCATGATGGCTACCTTATCTTTATTTTGATAAAATTTTGATATATTTATAGAATCTAAAGCAAGGGGATTTATATGCTAACAAATACTAGGATAAATTCATAAAACTCTTGAAGTATATTTTATGGTATCATAAATATGAACATTTCCAAGTTAGGAAGTTCATTATGGGCTTAAAACCCCAAATTTAATGTGAAGTGGATGTGTATGGACCATCCACTATGGATTAGGTCTTTGAGAAGGTAGTTAAGTAGAAGTAAAATTTGAAATCACTTTTATAGTCTAGATAATATTCCAAAAAGAAGTTTGTAATTTGAAAGACACCCTTTAAGAAAAAGAAGCAGAAATGAAATGAGATTTCCAAGAACTAGTTCAATAACTAGAATGCAAGATTCAATAATGCTTCAAGGAATAAGAAACTAGGAGGTAATTTTAGATAAGTATTCAAGGGTACTAATTAGGGTGAGAGGAAAGGACCACCTGACATATCTTTTACATGTGGAAGAGACCATTATGCCAAGGATTATCCTCAGTAAAATATCTAGGAAAGCTAGTTTTGTGACAAATGCTTGGTCAGTTCAGTAAGGGAATGAGTCCAAGGTTTAGGTTGATAGATGTCTTATTGATATTGATATAAAATTTATAGAATTCACCATGGTTATTTATCTTTATGTAGCACTACTAGGGTCATATGATGTGATCCTAGGAGTGAATTATATTTATATACACAAAGCCAAAGTTGATTGATTTCCCAAAAAGGTTGAGTGTTAAGATGATTTTGGATATCAAACTTAAATCCAAGGAAGATAAAGGGAGTTAAAACTAAGTAAAATTTTATCCATTTAGTTAAATAAGGCTTGGTGAAAGGGATGTCAAGCATTCCTAGTCAAAATGGAAGAAATTGGTGAAACTAAGGAACCCACTTTGAAATATTATCCTTTTTTGAAAGATTTTTAAGATGTTTTTCAAGAGTAAATACCAAGTTTACCTCCAAAAATCAATTTTATTTTACCATTGATATCATTCCAAGTTCAAAACTATAATCTAAGGCTCTCTAAAGGATGACAAAAACTAAATTAATTGAGTTAAAAGCATAACTTTAAGAGATGTTGGCCAAAGAATTGTTTTATCCAAGTGTTTCTATTGGAAATTTGGCCTACCAAGGCCAAATCCCAACCCCTATAACTAAAAAAATTTCATGGCACTCACCTAAGCCTATACATGGTGATCTTATTGCATGACGATGTCTTCATTGGTTTTGTTTTGGACCTCTTTAATATTTTCAAGGGTGTTGTGGTATGTGTTTAAGCCTACTTATGTATCAATCATGTCATGGATGCTTTGAGCTTATTGGGTGATGTGGCATTGGTCATGTTAATGCTCAAGTGAAAAGGAGTGTGTCAAGATGTCTTATGAAGGTCTAATGGCATCTTAAGGTTAATACTCATGATATACTCATCCAAACCCAAGTTACACCTCAATTCACCCTTAGAATCCCTTTTAAGACCCTTAAATGCCTCATATGAGTCAATATATCTTATAAAATCTTTGGAAAAGACCATATTTGAAGTATTTCATTATGAGAGAGGTCTTTAAAAAGGGTCCCTAAGTTACCACTAAGAATTCACACCATAAAGTCCTTTTTATGACTCAAATCGACCTCACACATGCCAAAATGTGTCTCTCCAGCTCCTCCTACCATATTTATTATTTGAAAGGTCATTCAACTTATGTTTTATCTCATTTCATCCTTTAATGGTAGTTCAAGGTAATATATCTAGAGAAAATGCAAGAAAAGAGACTTTTTCATGTGTTTCTTGCAGTTGTATGGATTTATATAGATAGTTCCCTACAAGGGAGGTTAAGAGTTTGAAGGTGGATCCATGGCAGGTATTTTAATGGATTTTCATGTCAAAAGGATGTCAAATAGGCTAATAACGTACCTTCTCTCTCCATCAAGCTTCTTTACAATTTTACCATGAGAGAGAATATCAAGATTTGAAATTTTGGGAAAAGGGGGGATCATAGATAGATTTTATCTTTGGGAATTTATTCTTAGTTTTGATTTCTCTCCTTGATGAAAAATATTAACAAGGTAGGGCACTCAAAATGGTTTCCTTATTCAGGCATGGAAGTAGTTTTCCATGTTTTCTCCTTTCCTAAGCATGGTGATAGAAATATAGAAGGTTATGGAGCTTGTTAAGAGTCTAAATCACTTTCCCACAACATTATCCAACCTCATCTCACATGTGTGAGTATATATGACTAAATAATACATAACTACCAATCTACAGTCTATAGGCATTGTTGAAGATGGTTGTACAGTTCAATGGTGGATCCATGGTTATCAAAGCACAGTAAGATATTATATGTGAGGTTTCATCATGATTATATGTCTTTATTTTAGGTTTATAAAAGTTTCCTCAAGCTCTCATAACCTATCAACCACCAATTTTTCCTTGACACCCTCATAGTCTCATTTAATAGATCTTAAGGTAACTTAGCATATGTTAGGGTAGTTTAGAGAATCTTAGGTTTCTCTTTTAATAGTGTATGATTCATCAAATATCTCCAAACTATTGTATCTAGTTAGGCATATGCTTATGCTCACCTAGGATACTATAAGATTGTTTTGACTATGGATTCATGTTTCATTTCACTCCTTCATGTTTCATTCCATTTTCATAGTTTTATCATTTCCATTCAACCATTGTTATAAGCTCATCACTCCATCTTCATTCTCCCATATATCCCATTATCCTCATATCATTACTAACTATCTATATACACATCATGTATCCACTATTTTGATAAAATCAAAAGGTTTTAGGGATAATTATGGTCATGAATGTGTTATACATCCTTAATCCATGCCAAAATACTAGATCTTCACCTATATCCAAGGTTAAAACATAGTCAAAAATACTTCATGGAAAGTGGTGTATAGAGGAGACTAGAAGATGTCTAAATGAAAAGAATTTGTTTAAAATATCTCCTAGGATATTTTGAATGAATTAAAGAGTTTCATAAGTCATTTTAATGACCTTATCAAGGTCTCTTATCATCCAAATTCCACCTCTATCCATACAAGATCCCTTAACAGTAACCTATAGTTGTCATGAAGGAACACAATCATTATGAACATTAGATCATGACAAAGGTGCATAGATGAGGGTTGTAAGAGATGTTGAAATGTTATTTATCCCTACTTGGAAATTCATACAAGCTCAATAGTCAAATGATAAAATCATTTAAACCTATATTCAAAGACCTAAAGACACCTATAGGCTACCTTCTCATATACATATAGGCCTATTGGTAGTTTGGTCCATTTTCAAGCTAAGTTGGGAAGGTGTTGATGCTTATAAATTTACCATAGGTGCTCTTCAATGTTTATGAACACTTCTCATTTTAACATTTTAAAAATCGAAGGCATGAGTTGTAGTTTGTGACAATTTGGTGATGTCTATGGTAGAATAGAAGTAGAGTATGGGAACTATCGACAATATTTGTTTAGTTAGTGTTTGGGAGCTGCTAGGGTCTGAATCTTTAGATATTTATGAATTTGATGATTTCCACAATAATCTAAATGAATATTAACAATTATATTAAAACTAAAGTGAGTCTTGATAAAAAATAATAAAAGGGAAGGGTAAGGTAGAAAGGAAATGTGATTGCAAATTCTCATCTCAAATATTATGACAAATTATAATTACTTTGAGCACACATGAACAAATTTATGTTATAAAATAGCATGAACTTAGATTACATCAAAAATAAAGCAAAATTCAAAGGAAATATAAAAATCATAAGTAATAACCAAGTTTACTTTAAATGTTTTCTATTGTGGTTTGAATAGTCTAAGCACATCCAAATGCAAAGCAAAATAAAATGAAGTATACATGAGATATATATTGTTAATCTAGAATTAGCACAAATCAACATCCTTATAATAGAGAATGTGACTCAAAGTACCAAAAATCCTTCAAACTCAAGATGACAACATGAAATTGAGAGACAACATTGATATTTAACAAACTATAAAGATAATCTTTTTAGAATTTCTTAGTTATCATAAATTTTCTTGGTATATAATTGCTCAAAAGATCTCTCTTTACAAAATTTTAACCCCCTACTTATTTATAAGAAACATAAGTGGTTCACCGATTAACCTTCTCAAAATATCCACATGCAAGATAAGGACAGCTATCCTTAATACAAAGATTACAATGTATATGACCTACTACATCAAAATTGATAAAAGGAAACCATATATGCTTAACAAGTTAGCATATATTTGTTACAAAGGGATATTATTTTACAAATTACATTAGTAATGGGCCCCTCAATTAGCCCTGTCTGAGGAAGTCTTTCACCTTGGTGTATTGCTCTTTGATTAGCTCAAATTCCATTGAAAGCTTCATTAGATAATCCTCCTATTAATTTTTCAATGTGTCAAATTCCTTGTTAGCCTTAGCCATGAGTTCCTCGACACATTGTGCTTCTATAATCTACTTCCCTAAAGTAAGGATGGTTTCAAGGATCTTCTGATTATCTTTGGCAAAATGGCCTTGATTGTCCTTAATGCCTTGGATGTGACATCAACTCTTTGTTTGAATTCTTCATCACTAATTAGGTCCATAGAAATGGTTTGAGAAGGGTTGTCCAATAGGCTCCCCAAAATTTTCTCCATTCTAGGTACCAAGTCCTTGTCTTCCTTGATAAATTTGTCAACATTACTACACCAAGTGATCAAATATTCTTGTTTATCCATCAAAACTACCATGAGGATATCTAAATGTATAAGTTTGATGACCTTTAAGTCTAAGGCTTGTTTTTTCCTATAAACCTTGATGAGTTCTATCATCTGAGCTTTAGAATTCTTCCATTGGATGATTAAGGCTTGTGCCATCTTAGCTTGATGGTTTAAAGCACTTAATCTAAGATTGATGTTCTTTAAATTCTCAAATGTATCCAGTAAATATTTATTCAACACTTGTAATATTTCCTCAAGAATTGAAATTAGGACTTGAGCCTCTAAATCTTGATTCTCCTTCTCCAATTTGAGGATCCTTTACTTCATTCCTTGTATTCTAGCCATAGTCATTGTTGATTATGCTAACACCAAACTAGCTACATCCTCTTGATGGATGGGATGTTCTCCTGTTGCCTACCCTTGAATAGGAGTTAAGCCCATAAAAGGTTCCACTTTTTGAAAGGTGAACTCCTCAGTAGCAATGGTGGCCTTCCTTGTTACTATTCTCTCCAAACATGATGTATTTGGATTGAAATGCATTGTTGTGTCGAAATCCATGAATTGTGGTTGCTCTAGAACTTCTACATTCGAACTCCCAAAGGCCCTTGGGGTGTTAATTCTCTAGATTTCTTCGTCATGAAGGATTTGGATCCTTCTCTTTATATGTCTATTTACAATGCCTTGGATCCATGGCTTGATATTATCCTACAAATCTATGCCAACTTGGGTTAAGGCCCATGATGGTGAGAGACGGGATTTTTTTTAATTTCCCATAAACAAACCAATTAGGAATGGCTAATCCATAAATAGGGGTCTCATCACTAAAGAGGTTATCTTCAATAGTAGGGTGAGTGAAGGTTAACCTAGGCTTCTTTTTAGGTGATAGGGGAACCAAGGCCAATTTTACTTATCTCTTTCCTCCATCTAGTGGGATCAAATCCTTGCTCATTACATTAGAGGGATCCTCCTTCCTATTAGAACCATAGGATGTTGTAATGTTAACAAGGGCACTCTCCACTATTTCTCTGACATCCACGATAATCATGCTAATGATTTCCATTGGGTAAGGAGGCATCTATGGGGATGCTTAGGGTTGAGGACCTTTGCCAAGTTTATGCTCTATTTTTAGCTCCTCAGCCAAAACTTTACCTTTTCCTTTTATATCCTTAGGTTTCCCAACCTAGGGTGGCTTTGTCAATTCTACTTGTTGAGGCTCACAAGATTATCCTCCAATAGGTGGCTCCTAATGAGCAGTCCCAAATGGTCTTGGTAATAAGTGATAATGTAAGGGATGTAATTTCCATCTCTCTCCTGAGGGTTTATTGTCTCTAATCAACCTATGCTCCAACTAGATATTGTAGCCTTTGATCCTAGATACGAACTCTTCAAAGTTCTTTGCCTTTGTATAAATACCATCTCCCATACCTCGTTGATGTTTATATTCAATATTTTGGACATTTTTATCTTATATGTGGTTATTCACTCTATTATTGGGGTCCCACATCTTAAGGTCATCTACCTGGAAATCAAAATAATTTTTGTGGATCACCATAATTTCTAGTTGCTTCCAATCTTTAATCATAATCCTGCCAATGTCTAGTAGAAAGGGGTGGACTTGAGCCTTCTTATTTTTATTGCATATCCCATCCACACCTTAGATGATTTGATAGGTAATCTCTTGCTCTAAAACCTTACTAGGGACATGAATGGGCAATCGGTAGGGTTTAATCATGATTCCTTCTATTTTTATTATAGTGTAATCTAAATAGAACCATACATCCCCCATGGCTTGTACTTTATTTTTGATTTGAGGGTGGATTCTTGGCATAGGGATATTGGGATTACCTCATAGATAGCTGGGAAAACACCATCACATATAAATTGCATGTGGTTCCTATATTTAAATAAATGCAATTTAAAGTAGTGGTGAGAGATTATGGTCCTGACATCAGGGGACCAATTTTGGATGCCGAGGAAATCTACAAAGGCAAAAAGTGAATCCAAGAGATAGGACATCATATGAAATTTTTTGGAGGTCCTTCTTTTGATGGCTATGAATTATTTGGCCAAGAAAAATCTTATTAGGTCTCTAATGGGAGGGGTTAAGTTTCATTCCAACATGTAGTGGGTGTAAGATACCCAGACTTTGCTTATATAAGTAGTGGAAGGGGCACCAAAGGCTTGGTTCAGTAAGGCCATATCTATCCTAATGCCCTTTATAAATTAGACAATAGGAATCCCACCATTTGGGAACTTAGAAACATGAGAGCCTTGGATTAACCAAGGTGTGAGGATTGAATATAGGTCTTGGGTGTTTATCCACTCTCTTATGGATGGGAGATAAATATGAGGTAAGGGGAGATTGTAATAAGTTTCAAAGGCCATAGGGGTGATGCATTTAACCTTATTACTGATTCCCCCTTAAATGATCCATTCCCCATCTATTTTTCAATTAATGAAAATGGAAGTAAGGAGGTTGATATAATATATTACCTCTAGTTTGGTTGTAGCATGGTGGAGGCCTATTAGCTGAATTAAAACTAGGTCATTATATATTTGGTGCATAGTAGCATTCTTCTTTTCCTCTTAGGAAATTGGTTGCAACTCCTCCACAAGGAATAATAACTCAGACTAGTTCATAATTCCATGCACGTTTAGGGATGTTAGGTCAAACTCTATGTCTTTGAAGATCCTTCCCTCATTGTCTGAGGTTAGATAAAGTTTTCCTTCCATCTTCATCTATTGCCTACCCACTGGCATTGATGATACTAAATTATATTTTCAAGGTCACCAAAGTTTTGATAGGGCACTTGCTTCAAAATTCAGTTATGTTATTTTGATTACTTTGTGACCAATTGACCTAACTTGGGTTTTCTTTATAGAGGGTTTAAGGGTTTTTACCTTTAATGGTAGAAATATCTAGTTTCTAAATCTTATATATGCCTTAGATTTTATGAGACCTTATTCTCATTCCATCTACTCTTTCAAGCTTAGGAGATCTTTGATTTTGACTCTTCATGCTTATGTGGAGCCTATGTGGCATGGCTCTGTGTTTTTTGTGGTAATTTTCATAAATGCTAGTTAGAGACTAGCCATTGGCTTTTAAAAGCTTTCTTTATTTCACTTTGATAATATATATCCAATTTATTGTGTTTTTATTGGTCCCTTGATCTTTAAGTTCATGGATATGCCACTTGGCACCTTGACAAATCTTACCCATGTTGCTTATTCTTTCCAGTTACTATCTCGGCCATGTTTTAGCCATGTGTTGAATTCACGAGGCCTTTGAGAAGTCTTTAGACTCATCACACCATTGGATCAAATCTATTAGGTGAGTGGTCATCATTGATTTTTTCAAGGTCTAAGTCATTTCATTAATCATCTTTATTAAGTGGGTCCCATTAAATTTTCATCCTTCAAATGGAAAGCTACCATGCTTCCTCCTCATGGGGCTCTCTGTACCTCTGTCAGTTACCCTAGCCATGGGTAGGCCATGTGTGAAGATCATGAAGCCTTTGAAAATTCTTCAAGTTTGATGCACTATTGGATCAAATCTAGTAGGTGAATGATCACCATTGGATCCTACAAGATGCACACCTTTTAATTAGTCTTATGACTATATAAACTTAGACTTAAAATGATGTTCCTAAGGTACTTTTATGTTAATAAACACAAATTGACTTAGGATAAGAAATTTTATGCTAAGTATTTCTATGTAAAAATGCTAAGAATTCCTTTTAAAGGGTCTTTAGAAATGCCCCCTTTGTTTAGGCTTTGAAAAGTTATCTAGGTTAAATTTGGTGGGCTCGATAATGTCAAATACGTCCTCATGGACATAAAATGATGGGAGTGAGCTTGTCAAATTTAAGATAATGGAATTTCTTTAGTCCAATGACTAAGTGACACACATCAAGTTCTTAGGAATTCATGGGGCTTTAGGGTTGATGCACACCATCAAATTAAGGCCTTTGAGGTAGTGAGGACCATCAGATCATAATCTAAGTGCTTGATAATGATTGGTATCCCTTTTGGTGTTAGCTTTGGTTTGCACCATTGGATCAAAATCTTTGATTGAATATGAGGCATCAGATGTAAAAAAATGTGTGAGAGCTTTAAGTTAAGGCCCAATATGTATAAAGGTTTTGACTAAGGTTTTGACCTTTAAAATTTTGTTCGTGCTTGAAAACACTAAGATATTTAAACCTTAATAAATATGTAGTTAATCTAAAAGGGCTCTCAAGTTTTAAAGGGAAAAATAAGAGGTCTAATTCTTGATTTTATATTAATGTTTGGTCATGTTTAAAAAACATAATTGAAGAATAATATAAAGTTAAACTTAGGGTTTTTATAACTAAAAGGAAATATAATTTCTCGCTAAACTTTTCTCACATATGTTTGAATTCAAACCCCTAGGGTTTACTACTTATGAACCCTAGCTTTCTCCATAGAACATGCAACTAATCACCTCAAAGATAATCATTAGTAACATTAGTCCATAAAACGTAATCATAACTAGATATATTGAGGCTCATTTTTTTATTGAATTGCCTTTAAATTTAAAGAGAGAATAACCCTTTCACATTCAATCTAGAACCCAGATGTTTTGAAACATTCACAAGGGTCCCCTTTCAGTAAAAGCAAAAAAATGGGGGGATCTTGATCTCAAAAAAAATTAGAAAAGATTTTGAAGGAATTAAAACCTAATTGAAATCTTCAACAGGTTTTTGGACCTAATGAATGGTCATAATGTTAATGTGAGGTTTTAAACAGAAGACACAGTCCTAGTAAATCTTCACCTATATCCATGTAATGAAAGATATGGACTAAAGGAGTAATATAGTGAAGAATGAAGGTGTTTTAAAGTGTGCATAAATTTATTTAAGATTCCAACAAGTTCAAAATCATTATAAATGTGGTTAGTATAGTGGATGAAGACTCAAAAATCCTAAGCACATTCAAGTCACTCTTTAAGGGCATACACATGTTGTAACTAAGGATAGGTAGTTAGGCCTAAAGGGAGGGGAAAATATGAGATGATTAATACTAATTTATATCTTATATATGAAACATATTTCATAAATCATGTTGAGGCCAAATAATATGGTGTGGAGGATAGAAAAGCAGAGATCCAAAAACTCATATACATATAGTCAACACATATAACCTATGTTAGGATAATTTGTGGTATATAAACCTATACAAGTGTGATAATGCCTTCAAAATTGGTACAAATTATTATGGTGACTCGATTAAACTATTCATTTTATTATCAAATATAGACAACTAGCGGAGATATTCACTATTTTGTCTCAGAACTACTTTAGTTAGTTGACAGTCATTGATGAGATCAAGTGAGTCATTTGGGAGTTTGAGGACAATATAGATACATTAGAATTCATAAAAAGTTTTGAGACAATAAAATGTGATGATATTTTCTTCATATAATATGTGAGATTGGTGACACTCATGTTTTGAAGTCAAAATGCCCATGAGGGCTAGCTAAAGAAGACAAACCTAAGGCAAGCCTATTCATACCATTTAGAGTTTTGTACATACTTAGGAGTTATTAAAAAGTTGATAATAAATAATAATTTAGTGAGAGGTATGTATTAATGTTTTAAATTTATAATAGGTTTATTTGGAGGCTTAAAAACACCAAACTCAGTCTTAGGGTTACTCAAGCCTAGTGAAATCCAGACCCTAAGTCTAACTGTGTAAGTTAGGCAGAGGATAGATGCTGATAAAATGACTATCTTAGGAATGTTTTCAAAATTTAAGGGCATAAAATTTATGTTGAAATTATATAAATACATTGAATAAATTAATTAATTTAACCTTAAACCCTAAATCACATGGGCTTAGTGTGAATTGTTGTTTATAGACAGTTATGTGATAGAATGGAGTTCAAGTAGAATTTGAGTTTGAAAAGTTGGAGATAGATATAAAGGAATGAGATTTGAGTGAAAAACATGATATACTAAGTTTTAATTCCCATATCACCTACAGTTTGCTTGACCCTCAAACATAGTCAAGGTCAATTAGGCCTAAAAGCCTATCTTAGGTTTGGAAACTCCATGCTTACATTAGTAACATAAGAAAGCCTCCCATGCAAATAAAAGGATAGTGGAAGGTGTGGGAAGATGGTTACAAGTCCTAATGGTATGTTTTAATTAGATAAATGCAACAAGAAGTCCATATTAGTCTCAAGAACTAACTCAAACCACACATCCCTTAACAATCAAATCGGGCTATCTATTCAAGTGCTTAGATCTCTCACCATAGAGTGACTTGAATAAAATGATCTTAGTAAGAGTGATGAACCTAAACACACTTAATATCCATGATAGAGAGAGTTTGTTTTAGGGTCCCACCTTTATGAAAAAAACTAATAATATAAGCATGTTCATATTACCTACAAAAGACTACAATTACACTTCCCTATGTTCATATCTTAACACATATTTTTCATGGGAACTTAATCTATTCAAGAAATTTAAAGGGGTAAAGTACTTAAAATACATAAAAATAATGTTTGATTTATAGGTCCCTACTTTAGAACCATCATTAATATGGTGGACCTCCAAAATGCTCTTTAAACCCTAAAATAGATCAATCTTGAGAAAATTGAATATTTTGGAACCTAAAACTCATTAATGACCCTAAAAACACCTAAAACATCTAGATCACTTAGAAGATATATTGACCATGTACTTAGTTATACAGATGGTGTGTGAACTTGTCAAAAAATAGTGTTTTCTAAGGAAAAAGAGCAAAAATGATGTACAAAGTAGTTTAAGAGTTAAAAATCATTAGATATTTTGTTTTGAAATTTTTTTATCTCCTTAAGTAATTGGATGTCTAAAAACATGCTTGTAAGTACCAATGTAAGTCTTTTCTAAATAACTAGTGTACAAAAATGAAGGAGAAGGTGACATAGTCACCTAGTTAGACAAGGTTACAGGTGTGAACTACTCAAAAGGGATTATGGTATGATGTAAGGTGTTATTTTAGTCATAAAACTCATCTATTTATAGGTTTTCAAGGTTTCATATAGGATTTAATGGCCATCAAATGCAATCATTCAAGCTACTAGGCCTAATTGGCTTATTTGGTCTACTTAGTCAACAAGTAAAGTTGAAGATTGGTGTAGAAAGGATTTTTTAAGGGTGATTACAAGCTATTAAAAATAGTAAATAATTAAATTTAGAGAGTCAAGTGCAAATTCCATGGTCATAATGGAGGAAGGAGTCAATTTCTTGACTGGGTCATATACTTAAAAAGAATATGAACTATTATATGTTTTGTGATGGCCTAATTACACTTAATTAATGGTGTAACTACCAATAATAGAATTTATTTTACCGAAATAGGGGCATAACATGCTTGAGATAGATTTAACAAGTCAATCAAATCCTCCACTACCCCATCTCAGCACTTAAGGAGTCATTAAGAGGATCAAGCATAGAGAGTCATTGGGAGGACTATTATAACTAATTATAATCGTAGTAATGCATTATCTATTATCATTAATTACCTTTTCATCTCTCCTCCATGCCATTATCCTCTTCTTTCTATTCCCTTTCTATTATATATTTAGGCTTTAAGGCTTAGATTTGTAATCCCTCTCTTTGGCATGAGTAAACTCTACCTAGATTGGCACTTTATAACCTCTTAAGTGAATAAAAATGACTATTTGAGACTCTTTGATATATATTTAATGTGTTTAATTAGTTTGATTTTCACATGTGGTAGTTTCTTTCCCTTGGCAAGTCTTAATCTCACCTAGTTACTAGTATATGATCTCATGTAGGTCACATATAGTGTTTGAATGTCAAGCGGGTGAGCTTAGAGTGGAGATATTGATTTTTTAGTGCCTTGTATTAGGCCTTCCATCATTACCCTCATGTTTTGACCACTTAGTGAAACCTTCATGTGAAACACTTTTGCATAGGAGTCCTTGGAGTTGAAGGATTCAATCATTTGTTTTAGTTACTAGTGTTTGTTAAAGTCCAAATTGAGTGGATGAATGTTTACATTGGTGCATCACCATCCTTTAGAGTAGATTTATTTTTTACATCTATCCTTTTTCACCTTAATAGTAGTAGGTTTTAGTAAACTAATCCACAAGTGATGTACCAAGAGAGCTAGCCCCATAATCTAGAGGTTTGGTAGTTATAATTTCACCCATAACCTTTAGGCATTCCTATGTTAGTCCACATTTGAAGTATACTAGAATACTCTCCTTCATAGGGTTCAACATGGGTTGCCAACAGTTTTGGTAGACCTAGTGGAACAAACACACTCTTGCATTAGAGCCTTCACAATAGCATCTTGTCCATCTCAAGAATATATAAGCACTGATAGGCCAAGTTTTAGTCAGGAGTTCATGATGAGGGTCATCACAAAGTCATCATCTCATGGTAAGAATGGTTTCTATTAATAGTTGCTTTGATATTTGTATGTCTTGTGATAAGTGATGGCTATATATGGGGTGAAATTCTACCATACAATTCCTTATCAATAGCCTTATGAATCATATGTATCACATTATGAAACCTACTAGCTCTACCATGATCCATTTCAACCTTATGATGATCCCCACTAACCTTATATTGAACCCTATTAGCAATATGGTGGCTCACACCAATCCTACTATACCCCTCATCAACCCCCTTGACAACCCAATCACACACCTCAATAGCCTTATGAACCTTTTTACCCTCCCTATGATCTATATCATTTATAAGGTCAACCTTCTTACCAAAATTTCTCTCCCTCTTTACCTCCTTAACCACCCTTCCAAGACACAATTTTTTTGATGGGTTGGAAGATTTGAAGAGTATGAGCCAAATAATTGCAAATGAATTATTAACTTTGAAATAGCAATAATCATGCCAACCATTTCATGAGTTTTCACATCTTATTACCCCATGATAGTATCATTGAATTTATTGGGTGAATATTTTGTCATCAACTAACTGATGACAAAATGGGTATATCAACCATAGCAGAGGGAGATTTATGCCAAGAAAAGTGTGGGTTTACCATATCTGGACGAGGTAAATCTCTCCTCTCATCAAGGGGAGGTTCCCTATGAATATTTATATGCTATACGTATATATAATTAAGTAGAAAATAATACTTGGGGTGGTATAACAGCATCCACCTCTCTTTTTTCAGAGGTGATGTACAAGGAACAAGAGAGAGAGAAATCCTAGTCATTGGCCAATAGCATTCCTCTTCTTTCAGGAATGGTATCCAGTGTAGAGTAGAAAATCACCTGAAGTAAGTAACAGAGTTCACAAGGAAACCCATGTAAGCACAAAGTCTTCCGTTGTCTCCTTCACCAATCTGGAACAAGCATAACCATAGAGTGTAATGAAGCACAAAGTCTTCGCCTGAAACTATAAAAGATAAAAGGATCACCAAGATAAAAGTAGCTCAAATTCTCTCTTCTATCTTTTATAAATGTCCTCAGATAATGTCAACACACACATTTTGATTATTAAATAAAACAAATAAGAGATTATCAGGAAAGAGGACATAAGAACTATTTCCTAAATAACACAGATCACTTCAACACAAAGTATGAAATAAACCTGCTTCTCATTCATTCAACAAAATATGATTTACAAGTTGAGCACAAAGTCTCAAAAAGTGTCTCAATTTTAGCAGAGTTTTTGCTCTCAATTATAAGAGATATATTTACAAAAGAGCTCTCCACTATTCATAATATATCTCTAGTAATTGAGAGCAAAAACTCTGCTGAAATTGAGACAATTTTTTGAGACTTTGTGCTCAACTTGTAAATCATATTTTGTTGAATGAATGAGAAGCAGGTTTATTTCAGACTTTGTGTTGAAGTGATCTATGTTATTTAGGAAATAGTTCTTATGTCCTCTTTCCTAATAATCTCTTATTTGTTTGATTTAATAATCAAAGTGTGTGTGTTGACATTATTTGAGGACATTTCTAAAATATAGAAGAGAGACTTTGAGCTACTTTTATCTTGGTGATCCTTTTATCTTTTGTAGTTTTAGGTGAATACTTTGTGCTTCATTTCACTCTATGGTTACGCTTGTTCCAGATCGGTGAAGGAGACAACGGAAGACTTTGTGCTTACATGGGTTTCCTTGTGAACTTTGTTACTTACTTCAGGTGATTTTCTGCTCTACACTGGATACCATTCCTGAAAGAAGAGGAATGTTGTTGGCCAATGACCAAGATTTCTCTCTCTTGTTCCTTATACATCACCTCTAAAAAAAGAGAGGTGGATGTTGTTATACCACCCCAAGTATTATTTTATACTTAATTATATATACGTATAGCATATAAATATTCATAGGGAACCTCCCCTTGATGAGAGGAGAGATTTACCTCATCCAGATCTAGTAAACCCACATTTTTCATGGCGTAAATCTCCCTATGTTGTGGTTGATATACCCATTTTATCATCAATTAGTTGATGAAAAAATATTCACCCAACAACATTTTGGTGACTCCATTGGGGACACAATAATTTTGTGCAATTTAGAACCTCAAGTTTTAGATTGAAACATCACCTATGTCTTACCCATAATCATTATAACCCTTATCCATTACATAGTCTAGAAACTCTGTTCCATGTCTTACCATTATCATTATAGCCTTACCATCTTCCTCCATCTCTATTATATTATCTAGTCTACAAAACCAGAGCTGCTAGGAAAGAGTGTGCAGTTTGAAGCCTCAAGCCTCAAGCTGAAGCAGGGCCAGTTCTTTTCCATTTTTGTTTTGTAATTTGGCCACTCCACCTAGATTTGTTATTCCTATTTTTCATAAGTAAATCATGGTAGTTCGAGGCCCCTAGGGTAACTCTTTTGGCCCACTCAACTTGACTCCACCTCTGCATGAGCTTCCACACAGTTCAAGGAAAAATTTCCTCAAATTCTTTGGTGATAGGAAAGTTCATCCTGATGAACACATCATAGCTTTCATCATAGCCTATGGCATAATAGGGGTGGAATTTGAAGACATAATAGTCAGGTTATTTGTGGAGACACTACAAGGCACTATTGTAGACTAGTTCTACCACCTGCAGACTAGATCAGTGACTGATTAGGACACCTTAAAAGACAAATTTGAAGCCAGATTCAAGCCTATAGAAGATGCACATGCATTGCTGGCCCAACTCACTTAGATGAAGAAGGAACCTCATGATCCTATGAGGGACTTCATTTCCAGGTTCAACAAGCTGAGGCACGGGATTCCCATGATTGCCCAGTCGACACCTCAGAATCTCATGTGTTTCTTCATCAACTCACAGCTGCCTAAAGTGAGTTTCTTGCTGAGACGGGCTAGAAACATAGACCTTGATGCTACTCAAGACTTGGCTACTGAGGTAGAATATGACCTTATCTTGGCTAAAAAGATAAGAAGAGATCCAAATAGAGGTAAATCTTCTCCTTCTTCTGAATATTCCCCTTCAGCCACCACTGATCCAATGGTGCAAAAGCTAGCAAATGAATTGTTAGTCCTCAAAAGGCAAATGGCACAAGGTATGTCTTCTACTCCTCTATATAAAGATATACCAAGGAGGACCTTCCCTAATCATCCATATCAAGGCAACGCTACCAGAAGTCAAGGGTAGCCAAATTGCCTTCCTCCCCCACAGAGGAACCTTGCCCTTGAAGCACCTCCAACCAACTCAGCAGTTGGATATTTGGAAATAGAACATGATTTCTCTTTCCAATCTGAGTTTGATCAAGAAGAATTAGCTAGCAACTCCCACATCAGTTTCTTGAACTATCAAGATGAACCCAGAAGAGAAGGCAATGCAACTGAGGGGTCAAATGTTGTGTTCACTCAGTCCTAAAACTAGTCAACTCAACACATTGATAAAGGAGAAATAAAGGAGTGACCTTAGCCTACAATTTTGATTATTGAATGTTGAACCACTCTATCTTTTTAGCCAAAGGACTTGGTAATTGTTAAAGAATTGATTATCCCAAATAGTTCTGCAACTTCTACTTCAATTTCATAGTCCAGTCCACCCGCCCCTCCCAAAAACCAAAAGGATGAACTCCCATCCTCTGTGCCTAGTCCAATTCAGTCATTTGACATAATTGATCATGTCAAAAAGACCAAAAGTCAAATGACTAAATTTGAAGCCCTGCAGTCCAACCCCAATCAGTTGGACAAGTTGGTACAACATGTTAAGACCCAAATGTCGGCCCCTGAAGCTCAAATTTTGTTTGAGTTTTTAGGCAAGGGTGATTACTCCTTGACCATGGAGGACCTCCATGTTCCTAGAGACAAAATTATGGTAGGTGGTGATCCAGGAATTGATTCAAACTAGACATCAGAAGGATTGGTAGGGCGTAATACAAATGAAAAAGGGTCTTCCATCTCTAATGGAGAGAAATCTGACAGAATATCTATTTCTGGTGATGTTTGGATCTGGAAAATGGATGGCAACAATTCCTCTATAGGTGTTGGGGCCAAGTTGGTGTTGATATCTCCTAAGGGGGATATTCTTCCTTCTTTACATGAGTTGTATTTTAGCAACACCAACAACACTATCGAGTATGAATCTATGTTACTCAAATGGGGAGCTACTCGAGACAAAGGAGATGTCAAGCCGGTGGTCTACTAGGGATCTGAAGGGGACAATCAAGACATGTGTTAGACTAAACTATCAGAATAACAAATTATGGTAATAGACCAAGTTACTGCCCATCAAAATCAAAAAAAGGGACTCTACAGGAGAACCAAGATTCATGGTTCTCAGACTAGAAAGCAAGCCTTGCTAAGGGGCAGTAAGAAAAGAGAACCAAGAGGAAGACACAGAAAAGTGGTTTCCTGGTGGAGAGTTCCATTTGCCAGTCACCATTTCTGGGGACAAAATGGTTTCTTGTTAGTTTATCAGGATGGCACACCATTTTCACTATCTCACAGTGGGTGGCATCTGAAGCGCTTTAAATTTTGAGGCATCAGAAAAGATCATCTGTACATATGTATATCTATATAGTCTTTAGTTCTCTTATGTGCTTTTCATTTTCATTTTTTTTGGAGACTTTCTTTTTGGGTAGCATGACTCCATAGCCCAATGGCACACTTTTAAGGCACTGCAGATTCTAGATTCTACTCCCTTTAATCAATTTTTGCAATAGAAGGAAGTTCCCCAGCTGGAGCCAGCTGTTGTCCCCAAAAAATGACTACTCATTTTTGGGACAACCTACAGATCAAAATCCTCTCTTCCCCTTTCAAAAATTATTCTAAGCATTTAGGGTCAAAGGGTTCTGCAGGTGGTTTCAGTCAAAATAATAAGTTTTTCAACACTTAGTCATTTTTTGGGACTGTTTTAGTGCCTTGGTTCAAATAGAGATCTCTATCGGCAAACACTAGCAGCAGGTTCAACAGGTTCATGGTTTAATGGCTCGATTCAACCAAGTGGTTCAACACTTTATTTCACTCATGTGGTTCATTCCCTTTGTTTCAGCATCTTTTGGTTCAATGTCTTGGTTCAACAGAATGGTTCATCACCAAATTTCAAAGGGGTGGTTTAACGCAAAAGGAAGCTTCCTGAAGGACAAGTCAAGGGCACTCAATCGATCAAAGCACCCTTCGAAAGGGTCATTTTCAAGGAAGCTAAAAGATAATTCTTTTAGATTTGTTTAAGGCATTTAAAATTGTTTCCCCAGACTTTTTGTCTATGAGAATTTTCTTCGGGAAAATATCCGCTGGAGGAAGCGTAAGAAAAGCCCGAGGGAATATCCAAAGGGTCACCCGAGGAAGCCTAAAACGCCATTTAAATACTACCCGAAGGATAGATATCCTTTTGGGAGGCTATTCTAACTCAAAATGGGTCATTTCTCAAGACTCAAAGGGACAAGTTCAATCTGGAAAAATACCAAACAAAAAAGCCGAAAGAGGACAAAGGAATGATGCGCTTGAAAAATGTCAAATTCAACACAGTGAACTAGTCGTTGATCCTTTGAACATACAGACCAAAATACATTCATAGATTTCAAGGCCAAGACAAAATCAAAAAGCAAAGGAAAAGCCTGACTAAAGAGAAAAGCCCATAGAAAATTTCCTAATGGAAAAATACAGTAGAACGTGACAAGTGTTTGCACCCAACATGCAAGAGCGGCATTTTTTGCCACCCTTGCATCTTTTGGTCTCTTCTATGCAGAAGCGGTAATTTTTTCCACCCATGCATCTCTATTTCCTCTCATCTAGATGCAAGAGCAGTGATTTTTGCCACCCTTGCATGTTCTTCTTTAACATGCGTCGGCGGCAATTTTTGCCACCGACACACTTTCTCCCTGACGTGCACAGGCGGCAATTTTTGCCGCCTATGCACAAGAACTTCTCCAATATGCAAGGGCAGAAATTTTTGATGCCCATACATTCCTTCTCTCTTCTTCCTCTTCTCATGCACTTTTGTCATGTAAAAGTGCATGCAATTTTGTAATGTGTAATTACATGTGAAAATTTTAGAAAAATATCTCAAAAGTCAAAGATGAGCCATCTTTGACTAAGATATTTTTTGTATTTTAATATTTTCTAGTTTTTGAAGGTTTCTACCTATATATAGTGGAGACCTCTTTTGTAAATATATCTCTGATAATTGAGAGTAAAAACTCTATTGAAATTGAGACACTTTTTGAGACTTTGTGCTCAACTTGTAAATCATATTTTGTTGAATGAATGAGAAGCAGGTTTATTTCAAACTTTGTGTTGAAGTGATCTATGTTATTTAGGAAATAGTTCTTATGTCCTCTTTCCTGATAATCTCTTATTTGTTTGATTTAATAATCAAAGTGTGTGTGTTGACATTATCTAAAGACATTTCTAAAAGATAGAAGAGAGACTTTGAGCTACTTTTATCTTGGTGATCCTTTTATCTTTTTTAGTTTCAGGCAAAGACTTTGTGCTTCATTTCACTCTACGGTTATGCTTATTCCAGATCGGTGAAGGAGACAATGGAAGACTTTGTGCTTACATGGATTTCCTTGTGAACTTTGTTACTTACTTTAGGTGATTTTTTGCTCTACGCTGGATACCATTCCTAAAAGAAGAGGAATGTTGTTGGCCAACAACCAAGATTTCTCTCTCTCTTGTTCCTTGTACATCACCTCTGAAAAAAGAGAGGTGGATGTTGTTATACCACCCCAAGTATTATTTTCTGCTTAATTATATATATGTATAGCATATAAATATTCATAGGGAACCTCCCCTTGATGAGAGGAGAGATTTACCTCACTAGATCTGGTAAAACCACACTTCTTGTGGCATAAATCTCCTTGTGTTGTGGTTGATATACACATTTTGTCATCAGTTAGTTGATGAAAAAATATTAACCCAACAGAATTTTAATTCCATCCCAGTATTAAGTTCTTCCATTCATGCCTAAGGCTACAATAAATGAAAAAGAATAATTTCCTACATCCAAGTTTATAACTTGGAAAAAAATGTGGTAATCAAGGGGAGGAGGAGACTAGTCAAGTGTAATCTAAGATGTTGAAGTGGAAGAGAAAATAGAACACATTCAATCCCCACCCTTCCCTCTTAAAGAGCCCAATACCTTCCCCTCATGGAGGTCTATTGAAGACAATATACAATAGATAAAGTGATGGTTGTCAAAGTTAGGCAACTCAATAATCATGATAAAACATCTATAATATTATTGGATTTGACTCACCTTCTTGAGATCTTTCAAGAATCCACCATGCCATCCCTTGAGAAGGAGCCTATTATGTATGAGACAAATAAATAATAAATAATTGTAGTGATAGAAGATGAGAGTTACTTAAGTGAGAAAGAAGAGTAAATCATCATTGGGACACCCTTTATCAAGGTTAGGTGTGAATCAGTCCTTCAAAATGCAAAAGAGGATGAACTCTAGGAGCTTGATTGGGTGCAAGATAAGCTACAAGAAGAAGACACTTCAATTAAGAAATAAGGGGATCATTCCCAAGACTTATTTATTCACATGGTATATGTCTTTCATCATGATAGTCCTTTAAAACTTGCATAAGTTACAATAGATAAGTGTAGGCTAGCTAATGAAGATGATGGATAAGGTAACTTTGAGATCATGAAAAATCATCAATTTGTTTTTAAGGACTAAGGAATTTCAAATGACCAATCATAGATAGAAAAGAATGACTTGTAGCCCCATGATAATGATCATGAAGGTGACATTTTAGACTATGATCTGATTACTCCTACACCTTCTACTATTCAACTTGAAGAGAGTCCAATCATACTTGAGCCAGGTAAGAACTAATCAATGCACTTATTTGAAATCATCAACTTAGGATGCTATTTACTTGAATGTGATTCAATTTATATTAAGAGAAGTAGTTCCATCAAGCAAGAATGAGTAATCCATCCAAGAACACCATTCCAAGAATTTATTTTATCAAAAGATTACTTGTTTGAGATTTTTAAGAAAGGTTATCAACTCTTCAATCCATCTACATATATCTTTTCACTCTTGGAAGGTGGAACTAAACTCAAGTAGCCTCAATAAGTCATAAAACTAGATGCCACTCTCTTAGAAGTCATCATTACATCTATAACACATGGGCAACCTCAAACTATCCAACATGATCAAGAACAACTCGTGACTAAGGTAGAATTGACATTTTTGTTGCAATGAAGGCAAATTTGGAATGAGTATGATTGGGTGTTGGACTCATATAGTCAACCCATGCATTTGAATATGGAACCAAAATTCCCGATTACTTTCCCAAGAGGCCATGAACATGCTAATGCTCCTAGATGTAAGTGAGAGCTCTCATATAGTGAGAAATGCCTTATTTAAATCAAATTAAGATGTCAAAACTAGACCTCATGGTGCCATAGTAACCAAATAATTTTTTTGTTTGATCCTGGAAAAAAGATTTTGACTCAAGTTAGTTATTTGTGTTTTTTCATCTTGTTTCAATAAGTGGTTAGCATAGGTTTGTAGTTAGTTCCCTTCTTGTTTTGTTATCTTGCCTTATTTTTTTACTTAGATTAGGTGTGTTTCTTAGGATTAGGTGTGTTTATTTTGTTTTATTTGTTGTGCCTTGTTAGTTTTTTGCAATCAAAGAGTTTTCATATGTGATAATTGTTTGGTGGTATAAGAGGGTAGTCATCAAATCAAAGTTTTCATGTTTAAACATTGTCATTGTCATGAAAAGTCAGTAGGTTCCCTAGACCAAAAGGCTGGTCAACCCCTATGAGTTGCCAAAAATGTTGGTAATTTGGCTAAATAATTGATTTAGCCAAGTGTTCATATTGTAAATTTGGCCTCCCAAGACCAAATACTAACCCCTAAAACTAAAATTATTTCATGGAACTCGCTTAAGCTTATACATGGTGATCTTTATTCATGACGATGTCTTCATTGGTTTTTTTTGGACCCCTTTAATCATATCAAAGATGTTGTGGTATGTTTTTAAGCCTACTTATGAATCCATTATGTCATTTATACCTTGAGTTTATTAGGTGATGTGACATTAGTCATGGTCATGCTCATGAATAGGAATATGTCAAGATGTCTTATGAAGGTCTAATAGTGTTTTAAGGTCATTGCTCGTGATATACTCATCCAATCCTAATTTGCACCTTAATTCACCCTTAAAATCCTTTTAAGACCCTTAAATACCTCATATGAATCAATACATCTTATAAAATCTTTGTAAAATACCATATTTTAAGTATTTCATTATCAGATACGTCTTAAAAAGGGTCCCTAAGTCACCACTACATGTTCACACCATAAATTCATTTTAAGACTCAAATCCACCTCACACATGCCAAAATGTGTCTCTCCAACTCCTACCATATTTATTACTTGAAAATATTATCCAACTTATGTTTCCCCTCATTTCATCCTTTAATGGTGGTTCAAGGTCAAAGATCTAGAGAAAATGTAGGAAAAGAGACTTTTTCATGTGTTTCTTATAGTTGTATAGATTTTTACAGATAGTTCCATTCAAGGGAGGTCAAGAGTTTGAAATTGGATTCATGGTAGGTATTTTAGTGGTTTTTCATGGCAAAAGGATTTCAAACAGTCCAATAATTGACCTCTTTCCATCAATCTCATTTGTAGCTTGGTAGATCCATTTAGGTTTACAAATGGTATGGCTATGAGAGAGAATACGAGTATCTAAAATTTTGGGCAAAGGAGGGGAACCTAGATAGATTTCATCTTTGGTAATTTTTTCTCATTTTGTCTCTCTCTCCTTTATGAACAATCCTTAACAAGGTAGGTCACTCAAAATGGTTTATTCATTTAGGGAGGGAATGGGTTTTCCATGTTTTTTCCTTTCTTGAGCATGGGGACAGAAAAATGGAAGCTTATTGAGCTTGTTAAGAGTCTGAAGCACTTTCCAAAAACATCTCCAACCTCATCTCACACATGTGAGTTTATAGGGCTGAAGAACACATAACTACTAATATGCAGTCTACAAGCAATGTGTAAGATCATTGTACAGTTCAATGGTGGATCCATGTTTTTCAAAGCATAGTAAGATATTATATGTGAGGTTTCATTCATGATAAAAGACATTCTTTCATGTTTTTCAAAGTTTCCTCAAGGTTTCACAGCCTATCAACCACTAATATATCCTCAACTCCCTTGTAGTCTCATTTAGTAGATATTAAGGTAACTTAACATATGTTAAGGTAGTTTGGAGAATCCTAGGTTTCTCTTTTAATAGTGTATGCTTCATCAAAGATCTCCAAACTGATGACTATGGTTAGGCATATGCTTATGCTCACCTAGGATCCTTTAAGACTATTTTGACTGTGTATTCATGTTTCATTGCATTTTCATAGTTTTATCACTACTATTCAATCATTGTTATAAGCTTATCACTCCATCTTTATTCTCCCATATATCCCATTATCCTCATATCAATACTACCTATCCACATCCACATCTTAAATCCACTATTTTGATAAAGAGAAAGGGTGTTAGGGATCATTATTGTTATGAATATGTGTTATATAGCCTTAAGTCATGCTAAAAAAGTAGATCTTCACCTATAGACAAGGTGAAAACATAGTCACTAATACTTCATGGAAAGTGGGTTATAAAGGAGGCTAGAAGAATGTCTAAATGAAAGGATTTTATTTGAAATATCTCTGAGGATATTTTCAAGGAATCAAATAGTTTCATATGTCATGTTAATGATCTTCTCAAGGTCTTTTAGCATCAAAATTCCACCTATGTCCCTAAAATATCCCTTAACAGTAACCTATAGCTATCATGAAGGAACACAATTAGTATGAAAATTAGATAATGATAAAGGTGCATAGATGAGGGTTGGTAGAGATGTTAAAAGGTTTTTGATCCCTACTTGGAACTTCATAAAATCTCAATAGGCAAAGTAGACAATCATTGAAACCTATAAATAAAGACCTAAAGACGCATACAAATTTCCTTCTCATACACATACAGTTCTATTGGTAGTTTGGTCTATTTTCAAGCTAAGTTAGGAAGGTAGAGAATATTTTGAAGGAATTGAAACCTAATTGAAAGCTTCAACAAGTTTTTGGATTGAATGAAGGTTTAGAATATTAATATGAGGTTTTAGATAAAAGACACAGTGTTATTAAATCTTCACCTACATCTATATAATGCAAGGTGTAGACTAAAAGAGAAATATAGTGAAGAATAAAGGTGTTTTAAATTGTTTATAACTTTACTAAAGATTACAATAAGTCCAAAATCATTGCAATTGTAGTTACTATATTGGATAAAGACTCAAAACTCCTAAGCACAATCAAGTGACTCTTTAAGGGCATACATAAGTTACAACTCAAGATAGGTAGTTAGGCCTAAAGGGAGAGAAAATATGAGATAGTGAACACTAATGTCTATCTTGGATAGGAAATATATTTCATAAATCATGTTGAGGCCAAATAATATGGTGTGGAGGATAGTAAAGAGGAGATTCAAAAACTCATATACACATAGTTAATGCATATAGCTAGTGTTGGGAGAATTTTTGGTCTTGAAACCTCTACAAGTGTGATCATGCCTTTAAAATTAATAAAAATTATTATGGTTACTATATTAAACTATTCATGTTATTCTCAAATTTAGACAACCAATGGATACATTCACTATTTTGTCTTAGAACTACTTCAGTTAGTTGAAGTCATTGATGAGATCAAGTGAGTCATTTGGAAGGTTTGAGGATAAGAAAAATACATTAGACTTCATAAAAGGTTTTGAGACAATATAATGTGATGATAGTGTCTTCATATAATCTATGGTATTAGTGATATTTAGGTTTTCAAGTCAAAATGCCCGTGAGGGCTAGCTAAATAAGATAGACCAAAGGCAAGCCTATTCATACCATTTGGAGTTTTATACATACTTGGGAGTTTTAAAAGTTTTATAACATTTGATAGGTTATTTATAGAGATGTATTAATTTTATCAAGTTATAATAACTTTATTTGGATGATTAAAAACACCATACTCAATCTTAGGGTTACTTAGGCCTAGCGAAATCCAGACCCTAAGCCTGAATGTGTAAGTTAGGCAGAGGATAGATGATGATAAAAGATCCTAGGAATGTTGTCAGGGTTTAATAGCATAACATGTGTGTTGAGACTCTATAAACACATGAAATAAATAAATTACTTAGACCCCAAACCCCAAAGCACACAAGCTAACTATGAATTATTATTTACAAATAATCATGTGATAGAATGGAGTTCAATCATAATTGGAGTTTGAAAATATGGAGATAGATATAAAGGAATGAGAGATGAGTTAATAATATTATATACTAAGTTTCAACCCTATATATCACCTACATATCACCTAGACCCTCAAACGTAGTCAAGATCAATTGGGCCTAAAAGCCTATCTTAGGCCTAGAAACCCCATGCTCACCTCAGTACCATAAGTAAGCCTCCCATGAAAATAAAAGTCTAGTGGAAGGTGTGGGGGGTGATTAAAATTAATAATTAGATGTTTCAAGTAGATATATTCAATAAGAAGGCTATATTAATCTCAATAACTAACTCAAACCATATAGCCCTTAATATTCAAATTGGGTTGTCTATTCAAGTGTTGATATCTCACCACATAAGGACTTGAGTAGAATGATCTTATCAGGAGTTAGGCACACTAACACACTTAATTTTTTTTAATGGGCCCACCTTTATGAACAAAGGCTAATACTATAAGCATATCCATATTATCTACAAAAGACTACAAGGATACTTCCTTATGTTCATATCTTAACACATCTTTTTCATTGTAACTCAAGCTATTCAAGAAAGTTAAAGGGGTTAATGTACTTAAAATTCATAAGAAGAAATTTTGGTTTGGAGGTTTATACTTTATGAACCATAGTTAATATGGTGTACCTTCAAAACCCTCCTTAAACCCTAAAATAGACCAGTCTTAAGAAAACTAAAGATTTTGGAAACCTAACACTCATGAATCACCCTAAAAACACTTGAAACATCTAGATCACTCAGAAAAGATCTTGACCATGGAACTTAGTTGTATGAATGGTGTACGGACCTATCATAAAATAGTTTTTTTAAGGAAAAAGAGTAGAAAATGAGGTACAAGGTAGTTTAAGAGTTACAAATCATTATATACTTTTTTTTGTCACTTCTTTTATCTCCTCAAGTCATTGAATGTCTAAAAACATGCCTATAAGTGCCTCTATAAGTCTTTTCTAAACATCCAGTCTACAAAAATGAAGGACAAGGTGACGTAGTCACATACCTAGATAAGGTTGTAGGTGTGAACTACTCAAAAGGTCTTATGGTATGATGTAAGGTATTATTTTAGGCTTGAAACTCATATATTTATAGGTTCTCAAGGTTTCATGTAGGCTTTCATCACCATCAAATACAATTAGTCAAGCTAATAGGCCTAATTAGCTTATTTGGCCTACTTGGTCAACAAGTAAAGTTGAATATTGGAATATAAGGGCTTTTAAAAGGGAAAATACAAGCTATTACACCTGGTAATTAACTACCTTGAAGGAGTCAAGTGCACATTCCATAGTCACAATGGAGAAAGGATTCAGTTTCTTGACTTGGTCATATGCTTAAAAGGAGTATGAACTATTATATGCTTTATGATGGCCTAATTACACCTAATTTAATGTTATAAATACTAATAATAAAATTTATTTGACCTAAATAAGGGTGTAGCATGATTGAGATAGATTGAAGAATTCAACCATATCCTCTACTGCCCCATCTCAGTGCTTAAGGATTCATTGAAGAGCATCAAGCATGGAGAGTCATTGAGAGGACTATTTTAACTTATTGTAACTAAGTAATGAGTTGACTATGGTCATTGATGACCTTTTCCTCTCTCATCCACACCATTCTCCTCTTCTTTTTCTTCCCTTTCTATTATATATCCAGGCCTTAAGGCCTAGATTTGTAATCCCTCTCTTGGGCATGAGTAAACTCTACCTAGATTGATATTGTGTAACCTCTTAAGTGAATACAAATGAATTTATTAGAATCTGATACATGTTTAGTGCATTCTATTAGTTTTATTTACACATGTGGTAGTTTATCTTCCTTGGGAAGTGGTAATATCACTTAGTTACTAGTATATTATCTTGTGTAGGTCACATATAGTGTTTAAATGTTAATTAGTTGAGCTTAAAATGGAGATATTGATTGCTTAGTGCCTTAAATTAGGCCTTCCATCATTACCCTCATGTTTTGACCACTTAGTGAAACTATTATGTGAAACACTTTTGCATAGGATTCCTTGGAGTTGAAAGATTTAGTTATTTTCATTGATTACTAGTGTTTTTTGAATTTCAAATTAAGTAGATGAATGTTTACATTGGTGTATCACCATCCCTTTAAGTAGATTTGTTTTTTGCACTTTCTATCCCTTTTTACCCCAATAGTAGTAGGTTTATTAAATTAATCCATAAATTATGTACCAGGGGAGCTAGCCATATAATATAGACTTTTCTCTAGTTATAAGGTCACCCATAGCCTTTAGGCCATTCCAATGTTTGTCTAGGTTTAAATAAAACTTGAAAACTTTCCTTCACAGGGTGCAACTTGGGTTGGTAGTAGTTTCACCATTAGGTGCACCTATATTATTTATCAACAAGAAGGATAGAACCCTTTATTTGTGCATTAATTATAAAATGCTTAATAAGGAAATGATAAAGAACATGTATCCTTTACCTCACGTTGATGATTTTTTTGATCAAATGCGTGGTGTAGTGATCTTTTCAAGGATTCATCTTCGTGTTGGGTACCATCAATTGAGAATTTGAGAGGAACACATTCCAAAAATAACTTTTCTGACTCTTTATGGTCATTATGAGTTCATAGTACTTAATTTTAGACTAATGAAGGCACTTGCAACATTCATGAATCTCATGAATATTGTGTTTAGGGATTACCTTGATTAGTTTATGCTAGTGTTTTTGGATTATATTCTTATATATTCCAAAAGTGAAGAAGAGCATGTTGATCACTTGCATTTAATTTTACAAAGATTAAAAAAATATAAAATTTATGGTAAGTTGTTCAAGTGTGCTTTCTTTCAAATAAGAATATAATAATTGGGATAAAATACCTCTATATAAGTAATTTAAATGGATCTATCTAAGATTAGATCTATTATGGATTGGCCAACAACCAAAAATTTACATGAGGTGCATAGTTTTATGGGTTTAGTAAGGTAATATAGTAAATTTGTATCAAATTTCTCCAAGATATCCAACCCAATCACCTCTCTTAAGCAAAAAGAGCAAAATTTATTTTGGTCTAATAAGTGTGAAGAAGCCTTTTAGGTTCTAGAAAAGAGAATTACTTCAGCACTAGTTTTGTAGATTCTAGATCCAAATGATCACTTTGAAATTATAATAGAATCATCAAGAGATGATTTAAGAGGAGTTCTTATGTAGTATGGCTTAGTTGTGGCCTACAAATCAAGGAAATGAATGTCTTATGAGGCAAATTATGCTCCTCGTGACCTATAACTAGTTGTCATAGTTCATGATTTATATGTTTGGAATAATTATTTGTTGGGAAATATTTTTGAGATTAAAACTAATAACTTAGGTCTCAAGTACATATTTACCTAGCCTAACCTTAATGTTCATAAGAGGTGATGGTTATAATTTCTATTAGATTATGATTTTACCATTAACTAAATTAAGGGCAAAGAGAATAGATTTGAAAGTACCATTAGTTGTAGAAGGTATTATTGTGGCCAACATGCCCCCTTTTATTCAAAATGGGGGACCCCTCTAAAAATACTAGGAACCAGAGCTCTAGGTTCCTTTCTTTTGTTCTTTTCAATTTCACCTAAGCATAAATCCTTGGAATAATATTGTCACCCTAATTTCCTTGAGTAGAAACAAGCCTAATTTATTTTTATGACTAAGGCATACTTATTATTTTGTGAATTAGAATGATAACATTGTAAATCTACTTCAAAATAAGTTCCTAGAGTCTCATTCATTTCCTAGATCAACAAACCCATTGCCCTTTATGGCAGATTGAAATCTTAATGATAGATAAGTAAATATTAATTGTATTATGTCCCCTTTTCATTTCTTAAATAGTCTTTATTTGTGGATTTCATAAGGGAGCTCAAGATATCCTACCTCAATTAGAAGGTACCAAGTTTTCAAGTGTCAGAGAAGCTAGTCCTTAGACCTATAATAGATGTTAGATCCTAGGAAATCCCAACCCAATTAGTAGGCAACATGTTGCCAAGTGTTAGAGTAGCCAATCCCTAGACCTGTCCAATATGTTAGATCTTAGGAGATCCTATTCCAATCAAAAGGCACCATCTCTCCAAGTGCCAAAATGGATAGTCCCTATACCTATCAAATATGTTAGAGCCCAAAAGACCCTGACCCAATTAGAAGGTACCACATTACTAAGTGTCAAAGCAGCTAGTCCCCAAACCTATCAAAGATATTAAATCTTAAGAGAGGCTAGCCCAATCAGTAGATTCCACATCACCAAGTGTTAGAGTGGCCAATCCTTAGGCATGTCATAAATGTTAGATCTTGAGAGAGCTTAACCTAATAATTAGGTGCCACATCACCAAGTGTCAAAGCAACTAGTCCCTAGACCTGTCAGAGCCTAATAGAGACTAGCCCAATCAGCAGTCACCACATCACCAAGTGTTAGATCAACCAATCCCTAGACTTATTAGATATTTTAGATCCTAAGAGAGCCTAACCTAATCATTAAGTGTCATGTCTCTAAGTGTTAGAGTAGCTAGTCCTCATACCTGTCAGATATTATTAGATCCTAAGAGAGCTTATCCCAATCAGTAGGCACCACATTTACAAGTGTCAAAGTGGCTAATCCTTATACCTATAAGATATGTTAGATCCCAAGTGAACATGTCTCAATCAAAAGGTGTCACATCACCAAGTATTAAAGCCTAAGAGAGCCTATCCTAATTAGTAGGTACCACATCACCAAGTGTAAGTAGATGAACTAGTAGCCACCTAAGGCTTTGGGAAGGTCAGAATAAGGTATAAATGAGGCTAAAGAACTAATCATGAAGTGTCATATGTCTTTAAGTAATACTTCACCCTTCCTAAGGATATGACATAAATTAAAAATCCATGCCTAGGTGCCAACCATTAATAGGAGAACAAATGAGTAGATGACACATGGTGTAAAGTGGAAAATTCACCAAGAAGATTTTAAAAGATGTGACTATGTGCCTACCATGTACTAGGCATTAATAAAATAGAAATCTGAGCCTAATTAGACTGCTTTAAAACATCTCATCATCATTATTAAATCTAGTAGGTGATAGAGGATCATGGGATCCAAATTTAACTATGGATTGAGAAGTAAAGTGATTAAATCCATCCACCAAATCAAATCTTAATTGATATCAAGTGAGTCAAAAAATTCCATTAATACATGGGGATATGTGACTGCATTTATAAAATCTTAAGGAAATCCCACTAATGATTACCACTACATACCTTCAAGGGCACTCCAACCCTTATCTTTCCAATTCTTGTAGAGTACCCATATGTTTCATGCCTCCTATGTTTAGAGCCTCCCTATTTCCCCTCTATCCTACTACAATGGTCACATCCTCTTCAAACCCAAAGGTTGAACTTGATTATTGGGATACCACATTTCTAGCTAGCTTGACCAAGTTCAAGCACTACAATGACTTATTAGAATTAGTTAAAAAGTGCCCAAAGACTCAAGCTCTAATGATGACTAACAAGTAGATTTTGAGGATAACCTTTGGTCTTACAAGAAATATGGACTTCATAGAGTCATTACCTAGCTAGAGTCATTTCCCTACACTGACTTATTCAGTAACCTCCTTCATACTACCATCCAAATACAAGATGAGGTCTATGACTAGGTATGTTCACCTAAATCTTAGCACCAAATTTTTGGTATCTCTAAGAACACTTATAAGTCATATTACTCTTTCCTAGACTACACTTTTTCTTATGATGCAGTAGTGGTGAAGGTCTAGATGTAGACCTAAAAAATATATGATGTCTTACATGATTGGGCTAAGAACCTAGATGTTAAATGGGTTAACAAGGATGACATAAATGAATACATGGTTCACACCTTCTAAGAGGAAGTTTAATTAATCATTATTTTATAAAACTAACTATTTGAGTCCCAAGACTACTTGCACATCAATAAACTATGGGTACCCCTCCTCCATATGATCCTCACATGCTCTAAATTTTTAGATATGGGAGGACTGATCAACTTCAAGTTATTTAATTCCATTGTAGATTCCTTATTTAAGAGTAATTTATATATGATGAGATACCTTATAGATGTGGTCTATGAGACACTCTCCTTCAAACCTTTAGCTTTTCTTGCATGGGCTCCCAAGGGCTTCACGGTCCATATGATCTTCTACAAACTAAATGTCCACTAGTTATAAAACCACATCTAGTACATATTTGAGTAATTTTACTTGATGGTATACCAAGAAATTAATGAGGCCCTAATGCCCCGTCTATCACAATCCATCCAATAGTCCATCACCACCATCGATGACTACTAGATTTATAGAAAGGACATTATGACCTAAATTATGGGTTTCCTCAAGCATCCCTTTCACCTTCCACCACTCTTATACCTCTTGTAACTTTAGCAATTGTCCCAAGGTCATAATCCCCAAAGATGACTACCTAGGGTCACCCAAATGTACACTAGAGCTTCAATCAAACTTCAGGGAGAATGAAGAGTACATTGATGCAAATTTTCATCTAGGAGGGGAACCTAGTGGTTTAGAAAACCCATCAAGATATATCCTCATTCAATAAGGTGAGGTATTCCCTTGGGGAATAAATTATATCCTATAACTCACTCTTCATTCTCTGGACAACTCATGATATGTCCAAAAAGCTACTTGAATATATACAAAACTAGTTTTAGACCTTTGAGGCCCAGATAAAGAGCTCTTTTCTCGTTGGACTGATTGGGAAGGTCAAGGATGCACTCTTAATCCTCTTTTTAGTTCTTAGGAAAGTAGTGTAAAATATATCTAAGACCAATGTGTTTATCCAATAGACTTAGGATTACTTGGAGAGGATTGTAGAGATATATCAAAAGTGTATGAAGTTATAGGTGGTGATTAACAAGGGCATGTTACTAGATTTAAAACTAATGCCAAACTTATACTAAGGTTTTTATCAAACATACACTAAGAATATGATGGATACTATGGAGGAGTGGTTAGCTATGGCTTACACTGAAACCAAAGTCTTGGAAGAAATCAAGAAGAAGATATTGGATTGTATTGAGTTCATTCTAGATCTAGAGACTCCCTTTTTTGCCCTACTCTTCCCTCTCCTTTTGTGTTTGTTTTCTAAGAATAAACTACCCTTTCCCCTTGTATTTATAGATAGAAATCATAATATTCAAAATTTAATAATGATATTTAATAATTGGACCAATGTGTATGAACTTTATATTAAACTTTTAGTGGTAATAATGTATCTCTTATAGACTATTCATGCAAACTCCATTTGTGAAGTCAAATACCTATAGTTGTGCATTAGGCTAATCCCAGATCAATCCTAAAATAGAGGATGAAATTTTTTATTTGTCCCCACCTTCCCTTTTAGGAAATGCCCAATCTTAAGGGAATTTCATGAATAGAGGAGTTTAGAATAATTCAATAGTTGGCTCTATAAGGAGGGCCTTATTGGAATAATGCATGCTTGTCATTGATTTTGATTTATATGTGTGTATAGATTATACTTATTGATAATAACATGTTGACCACTATTTGATTATGAATCATCTTGGAGACTAGTTCACCTATTACCAAGGCTAGCTCCCATTGAAGCCAATTAATAATTTCCCCCTACTTTTTCACAAAAAACCTAGGCTCAACCAACCTAGACCTACTATAATTCCAATAAATTAAACTCTATAACCCCTTCTAAATTTTAATCCTAAGATGGTCTGGTTAGATATCTCTACCATTAACATCATGGGAGTCATCCATGATTTACTTAAGAACCCTAAGAGGTATCTTCCCCATTTCACCCCAAGCATGGGGTGAACTATGGAGGAACATATAACATCTTATAAAATTATACTAAGGCTTTTAAATTAATGCATGAGGACAATGTGTGTAGGATTTTCCCCTTCACACTAATGGACTTAGTTTCCTCAACCTTCTTGAGGATTTTATCTTTAGTTGGGACCATTTTGGTACTACTTTCCTCACCTAATTTGGATAAGTGATAGACCCCAGTGTCTTATATCATCAATTTGATTGTATCAAAAGGGATCCTAATGAGCCTATTAGGTACTTTAATGCTAGGTTTTAGAATATATACAGTCAGGTCACCATGATTTATTAACCTAAGCCTCAACTAGCACTTGAAAATTATAATGATGTGTTAGACCCTTGAACAACCAAGTTCTTGAGGAGGGACACAGCCATAGTAGACCTATCCTTAGCTTATGAAGGGGCCATAAAATTAGATAGGAAACTAAACCCTCAAGATCACATGATGACCCCTACTCCCATTATGCTACCATAGATTTTTGCATTGAACTTCTTATCCAACATTAATCTTAATTCCTTAATCTTCATCTACTCCTTGTAATGCATCAACTCCCATTGGGTAAACCCACTTTGAACCAACAAATAGGTTTTTTTAACCTAGTGATCCATGAACTAATCCCTTAGACTCAGCACCTAGTCATATTGCCCATAGATAACAATACCCAAACCACACCTCAAGAGTCTACCAAGATTGAGTTAGATGTCATTCAATGGATGGTATAAAAACTCAGCAATGACTTCCTTGGGCTAAAAAGGTAGTGAGTAACTCTAATACAAAAAGTTACAAAAAATACTTCACATATCAAAAACCAAACAAGAAGTATATCATTACTCATACCCCCCATAACCCTTACCCAATAGGCTACCCAAAATCAATATATTTGACATGACCTTTCCTAACTAGTGTCAAGTGTATAACATAGCATCACATGGGGAACTGAACTACATGGAGTTTGCTTATATTTTTTATATCTTCTAGAAGAAAATGGAAGAATATGAGGTGGTCCCTAATCATCTTTAATCCTATAACTTGGGTAAATCCCCTAGTATTACTATGGTGTAGAGACCATGGATTTCCCTAGCCAGGAAGAAAATGAGCTAGAAGAGGGTATTAGTGAGGTGTAAGCATTTCATAAATTTCAAAGCATCAAATATGCCCTTAGGCATAGGTAACAACAATAACCCCTTACTACCTTAACCCCATAATAATGGTGTGACCCCACCAGACTAAAATGTTAGGAATGATTCCCCTCCTTTAATACCTTAATAACTTAAGGAACCTAAAAAAACCCATCAGTCCAAAGTCAATGTGATGTTAGCAAACATATATGAGAAAATTAGTCTAGTCCCCATAAAGTCAAATAAGGTAGTGGTCTAGTTAGATAATTTATAATTGAAAGTGATAGGTGATTTTATAAACATACACATCTAGTTGGAGTTTTAGCCTACAATTCAACACATCATAGGCATTCAAGTAGTGGAGGTCCTCAAATTCTACTCCTCAACAGAGATTGGTCTAAATTCCTGAATGGGTATATGGCCACAAATTTCCCCCATGTGTGGTTATTATGGAGAGGAGTAGCCAAATCAATATGGGTAAATATAGAACCTCACATAAAACACATGAAAACTAGGTACAACACCATTAATGAGAAGGTAAACCTAGTTTCCTCAGACCTAGGCATCTACACACTAAGTACAAAACCTCCCAAAGATCAAACTAGTCAATACCTAGACCTGTTGGGCTTATGGTCTCTTTATATAGATAGAGCTCATTCTAAATAAGTTATTGGGGTTGGTATCCTACTTATATATCCCCTAAGGTGTAAACATTTATCATCACATACATTTCAATTTCCCTACATGAATAACTTGACAAAGTATGAAGATATAATCCTAGGATTGCAATTTGCACTAAAATAAAAAGCAAATGAAATAAGAGTATTTATTAATTATGAGTTTGTGGTCAACCATATTAAGGATAAATTTAAATTCAAGTTTTCATACCTTAGGAGATATAATCATAGGTCTTGGTACCTAATCAAGATGTTTAACATGTTTAACATCATCCCTATCCCCTAAGAGGAAAATCTAGCTGAATCACTAGCATTTATGGTAGAAAACCTAACTCCCTTAGATGACACTAAGTTACAAGAGTTATCTTTGGAACTCATACCATGCCCCTCTTTCATAAACAATGTGATAAACTTTTAGGTATTCAAAGATGACTAGCAGATCATCTAATTCCTCAATAATAAAGGAATATTCGAGACCCAAGTTATAGATGAGAAAGACCTATAGAACCCTAGGAATGATCTAGATAATAATAAGATCTTAAATGTTCATAAGAACCAGATCCTAAAGGGGTTGATATCATTAGAGATAGCATTTTATGTGTTAGACCCCACTTTCCAAGAAAAAATACCCAAGTTCAAGGATCAAAAGTGTTGACTCATCAACCCTGGTCTTGCAAAAAATCCCTAGATGGTTAATGTGGGTCTTGATTGGATAGACCACAAATTGGATAAATTATGAAGGTTACTATTGAGATATAAGGATGTGATTACATGAACCTATGGAGACCTTAAGGTCTTTGATCTAAGAGAAATCACTCACACTATCCCCCTAAAACCCAGACAAAAACCCTTTAGATAAAGACAAAGGCTGGTAAACCCCATCCTAGATCCCTTGATACGTAAAGAAGTCCATAATTCATTATCTATAGGGATAATTTTCCTGGTTCACCACTCTACCTGGGTGTCCAACCTAGTGCCTGTGAAAAAGAAAAATGGAGAAATTTGCCTATGTGTAGACTTTCAAAACTTGAATCGGGCCTCAAATAAAGACAATTACCCATTTCCCTCCCTCTAAAAGGTAATCTAAATGGTGGGTGGATCTCAAATGATGTCATTTTTGGATAAATTTTTGAAATATAACCACATCTTGGTCAAACTCGAAGATAGGATTAAGACTGCTTTCACAACCAAGTGGGGAACATTTACTTATAAATGAATGCCCTTTGGGTTTATCAATGTTGGTTCCACTTTTTAAAGGGTGATGGAATTTGATTTTGAAGGAATAATAGGTAGATGTATAATAATCTATATGGATGACCTAATTATGTTTTCAAAATATAGTTTAGATCACGTATGCCACTTGGATAGGTATTTAAAATATACAAAAGGTATGGAATTTACTTAAACCTAAAGAAGAGCATGTTTAATTTCATCGAAATTAAAATTCTTGGTCACATTATCAAAAAATAAGGTATTGATATAAACCCCAAAAGGGAGGATGTAATTTCTAAACTTCCTTTTTTTAATAGTAAGAATAAAGTGAAGTCCTTCTTTGGCAAAATCAACTTTGTACATAAATTTATTTCTAGATTTCTTGAAATATTAAAACCCTTGAATGTAATTTTGAAACAAGATTCAAAAGTGAAATGGCATATATAATCAAAGAAGGATTTTTAGTATATCAAAGATGCTATTATGAAATCCCAAATCCTCATCATCCCAGACAATACATAAGATTTCTATATCTATCTCTTTATTTTAGAGCACATAATTTCCACTTGCCTCACCCAAAGGTTAGAATGAGAAGAGCACCTTGTTTTTTTTAAAAGAACTAACATTAAAGATGTTGATCTTAGATATTCTACCCTAGACAAGCATGCATATGCCCTAGTCAAGGTGGTAAAGAAATTCAAACATTACATCTCCTGGAACAAAGTTCACATTATTGTCTTGGACTGGCTATAAAAACAATGTTGGGGTAGAATGAGCTGTGAAAAAGAAGAGGCCAATGGATGAAAAAGTTATAAGAGTATGAATTTTAAATCAAGTTTGACAAATTGGTTAGAGGATAAGGCTTTAATTAATAAGGAAGATAGACCAGAGGATTATAGTACATGAAGTAGACCAAAAGAGGGTATTATAATTAGATTGATATGCCTTGGTCATGCACTTTATACTCTATGGAAGTGCACCTATAAGACTCAACCACACATAAAGGAGGGCCCTCTAGTTGAAGGATACATAATACATGATGAATAAGGGATTTATCTTTAGAAAGAAACATGAGGGAATTTACCTTTTATATGTATCACAAGAATAGGCCAAAGATGTAATGGCAATTTTCCTTGAAATATATGGAGCTAACCACCTAGAATAAAATGTCATGGCCCATAAATTTATTTGGTTAAAATAATACTAGCCCACTCTATTCAAAGATATTCACAACCATGCCTACTTTTGCAATTAGTTCCATATCTTTGTTAAAAGAGAAACACACAACAATTATACTATATCTCATTGTGGAGTCTATACCATTTGTATAATGGGGTCTAGATTTCATGGGGATCATAAACCCCAATTCATTAATGGCCATACATTCATTTTTATAGGCATAAACTATTGCATCAAATGGTCTGAGGTAGTTACAACTAAAAGAATCACCATAGTTGAAGTCATCAAGTTCCTTGAAATCACCACAACCACTTGTTTTTGGGTCCTCATCCCTTTGGTCTATGATAATGGTCCTACCTTTCAATCCACATAATTCATAGAATGGACCTATGATAATGGGATTACATTAAAGTTCTCATCCAATCACTACTCATAAGGGAATGGATTGGTAGAGTCCACTAACAAGAATTTGATTTATGCCAACAAAAAATCAACTAGAGAAAATCCCTGAGAATAGCATGCATTGATAAAACTTACCCTATGAGCAGACCCCACTAGGTATAAATAAGCCCTGATGATGGTTCATTGAGTGTAAACCAAAACATCAATCAAAAACTTAAACATAGTTTTATCTATAAACTCTCTACTCTAATCTATGGAGTATGGAAAAACTATTGCTTTAATGTAAACAAGCCCTCAAAATATCTCCTTTCCTTTTAGTTTATGGACTAGAGCCAATCATGCTAGTTAAGCTTAGGCTACCAACTTATAAGTTCATGAAGTAATTCATGAAACTAGATGATATGGTGGATTCGAGACTCCTCAACCTAATTTAATTAGAGGAATCCTGGGATGAAGTTATGTTAAGCTTTAGAAAACATTAAGATTCATTTAAAAGGTGGTTTGATAAGAGATAAAATATCAAGACCTTTAGAATCTTTGACCTGGTCTGAATGTGGGACAAGGCTCATAAGAAGAAAGGAAAACATTCAAAACTGATCCCCTCTATATTGGTTGATACTAAATGGATGAAATCTTGGGTTAGATCACTTTTGGTCTCAAATATCTCAAGGGTAATGAGCTACCACTTCAATTAATGAGCAGTTTTTGAAACACTATTTCTCATTTGTCCCCTCTTGCATTATTTTTGAGTAATCTAAGTAGAGGTTATAATGTATATATTAGATAGGTTTTTTTCATTGTTTGTTTGCTTTCACTACGTTTTTTATTTTTTTTATTTTTTCCACCTACATCTCCCTCTTTATTTTGTAATGTTCTTATGACAACCAACCTTGTTAATAATTTCTCCATGTAATGGTCAAAGCCCAAAAGGATTATTGAAAAGCAGGAAGACCCAAGTTGAAACCTTCGATCTAAGAAAGTCATGGATGGTAATTGAAAATTTTGACATTTCAAATTTTAAAGGCCAATTATTCTAAAATGAATAGGTGGATTTCAAAATAGCCAAGATATGCCACAAAGTTGTACTTAATATAATGTCTCAAGAAAATACCTGATTATTTGAGTAAATCAAAGATTGGTTGGGCATTCAAAGATTCCTCATCATATATTCACACTTGGTTTGGTCCTAAACCCTTAATGGATCAGACTAATAAATGATAATATTTTCATAGATAAGCTTGGAAAAGGATAAGAAAAGCATGCAAAATCTAAATTTTGAGTCTACCTCAAAATAGCTATATAAGCACTTTCCACTACAAGATTTTTGGCTTGGCTAGAAGTGGAGCAAGGCCATGAATGGGACCATAGGTATCTCTATCAGGGTTATGGACACTCATCTACTAGTAGATCAATGCCCTAACCATCTCCCCTCCAAGCCATCAAGCCATTAATGCCCCAGATGAACATTGATAACTAGTCTAACCTTTGTTGCTCGAATAAAATCTAGGATCAAATGGAAAATGAAAATCACTTATTACATACACTAGTGGGAATATATAGGGTGAAATATTAGTATGCCACTTGCTTTTACAATACTTTAGTGCCTTGTCTTTTATGTTGTGAGTAAAGTTCCATCTTACAAACTTTAATTTATTCAAGGAAAGGAAATTAAATTGGTTGGGTTCTAGGTTCTTGTCATCACTTTCCCCACTAAATTCACCATTTGTCATGGCCAACATGCCCCCTTTTATTTTAAATGGTAACCCCTTTAAAAATATGAGGAACTAGAGCTCCAAGGTCCTTTTTTTATTCTTGTCAATTTTTTCTAAGCTTAAATCATTGGAATAATACATCACCTGGATTTCCTTAGGTGGAAATAAGCCTAATTTATTTTCATGACTAAAGTATACTTATTATTTTGTGAATTAGGTGATAACATTGTAGATCCACGTTTGATAAAAATTACCAAAGTTTCATTCCCTTCTAAGAGTAACAAACTTGTCACACTTGGCATCACATTGAAATATTAATGACAGATGAGTAAGTATTAAATTTATTGTGTCCCTTTTTCATTTCTTAATTTTTTTTATATATTTTGTAGGAATAACCAAGATATCCTAACCCAATCAGAAGGTGTCATATTTCCAAGTGTCATAGCAGCTGGTCCACAAACCTATCAAAGATGTTAGATCCTAAGAGTTCCTAGCAAAATTAGTATGCACCATGTATCCAAGTGTTAAAGTGGCTAGTCCCCAAGCATATAATAGATGTTAGAGCCTAGGAGAGCCTATCCTAATCAGCAAGAACCATATTTCCAAGTGTCAAAGTAGATAGTCCCTAAACCTATCAAAGATGTCAAATCTTAGAAGATCCCAACCCAATCATAAGGTGCCATGTCACCAAATGTTAGAGAGGATAGTCCTTAGACCTATAATATATTTTATAGCCTAGGAGAGCCAAACCTAATCAATAGGTGCCACATGACCAAGTGTTAAAGTGGATAGACCCCAGACCTATCAAATATGTTAGATCCAAAGAGAGCCTAACCTAATCAACAATTGCCATGTCTCTAAGTGTCAGAGTGGCTAGTACTTGGACCTGTAAAAGATGTCAAAGACCAAGAGAGACTAACCTAATCAATAGGTGCCACATTTCTAAGTGTCAAATTGGTCAGTCTCTAGACCTTTCAAATATGTCAGAGCCCAAGAGAGCCTATTAGAATGGCTAGTATTTAGACCTATCAGAGATGTCAGAGCTCAGTAGATCCTAGCCTAATAATTAGGTATCATGTTACCAAGTGTAATTAGATGAATTATCAGCTACCTAAGGCCCAAACAAGGTTGGAATAAGGTATGAATGAGGCTAGAGAACCAATCATAAAGTGCCACCTATCCTTAATTGACACCTTACCCTTACTGAGGGTATGACATAGAGTATGAACTTATGCCTAGGTGATGATCATTGATGACACATGGCATAAAGCAAGAATTAACTAAAATGCCTCTAAGAGATGTGACTAAATTCCTACCATACATTAGACATTAATGAAATATAAAGTTGTGCTTGATTAAATAGACTTAAAACATCCCATTATCATTGCTAAATCTAGCTAGTAATGAAAGATCATGGACTCTGAATTTAACTCTAGATTTAGAAGATAAGAAATCCAACCACCAACTCAAATTTTAATTCATAGCAAGAGAGCCACCAACACCATTAATATAGGGGGATGTGTGTATGCATTTATAAAATCTTACTGAAAACCCACTACTGATTACCATTGCATACCTTTGAAATCACTCCAAACCTTATCTTTATAATTCTCATACAGTACCCATGTGATTTATGCCTCATACACTTAGATATTACTTATTTCCCATATATCCTACTATAATGGTTGTTTCCTCTTCAAAACCAAAGGCCAAACCTGAGTACCTGGATACCATATTCCCAACTGGCTTGACCAAGTTTAAGTACTATAATGTCTTGTTCAAAGTATTTGAATAAGTGCCTAGAGACTCAAGATCTGACGATGACTGACTAGTAGAGTTTCAATATGCCCTTTGGTCTTATAAGAAATAAAAACTTCATAGAGTTGATACAAAGCTAGAGGTATTTCCCTACACTGACTTATTTGAATACCTCTTATGCCCCACCATCTAAGTATAAGATAGGGTTCATAATTGAGTATGTTCTCTTGACTCTTGGTACAATATTTTTGATAGCTTCATAAATACTTGTAATTCTTACTACTCCATCTCATAATACACCTTATATTATGATATGGTAGTAGAGAAGGTCTGGATGGAGACCTATAAAATATATGACATCTTGCACAATTAAGTTGAGAACCCATATTCTAAATGGGTTAGAAAATAGGAAATAAATGCATACACAATATATACCTTATAAGAAGAAGTACAAGTATGCATGATTCTAATGAATTGAATATTCAGGGCCTAGTACTACTTACACATCAATGAACTATGAGTGCCCCTCCTCCATATGATCCTCGCACACTCTGAAGTTCTGGATATGGGAGGACTGGTCAAATTCAAGTTGTACAATTCCATCAACAATGCTAAATCCAAGATTAATTTATATATGATGAGCTATTTTATGGACATGGCCTATATGACACTCTCCTTCAAACCTTTGGCTTTTCTTACATGGGTTCCTAGGGGCTTGATGATCCATGTGGTCTTATACAAACTATATATCCACCCATTCCAAAACCACATCTAGGACATCTACATGTACTTATACCTAATAGTCTTCAAATTGATTAATGAAGCCCCAATGCCTTGATTATCAAAATAAATATATGACTCCATCACCACCATCAGTGACTACTAGATCTATAGAGAGGACATCATGATCTAAAATATGGGTTTCCTCAAATATACCCTCTACCTACCATATTTCATCTTAGATCATATGGTAGAGTGGGAAATAACCTACCAGATGGTGGATGGCATCTTTGCATTTTTTATACAATTCCAATAGAAGGCATGCCCACTATTACTGATCACTATTAGATACCACATGTACAAGGATTTCCCTCCAATCTAGATAATGGTGATCAGGTGGGACTCCTTCACCCTAGTGAGAGATAAGCTCTAAAATTGGGACCCAAAGGGAATGATTAGATCTCACTTGGCATGATATTTGATCTTCTTAAATATCAACTATGGTCATCAAGCAAAGGATGATGATGAGCTACATGTGTATGTTACTGATGACTAAGAAGTATTGTCCTAAATCATGGTGAATAATAAGAAAGGAAAGAAGATGGTAGGCCTATCTACTCTCCCTCCAAATCTTGCCTAATATATTGAGTATCCAACCCTGACTCCTACTATATCTAAGAGGATTTTACATGGCATCCCACCACCTTCTCCTCTTCATGCTCTAGTTTCATATCTACCTCCTCTAGTGGCTCCTGCACTTCATGTCTTAGCTCCACATCTACCTCCTCTAATCACTCCTCATGCATTAGATCCACATCTACCTCCTCCAATAGATCAAATAGTCTATCCTTGACCAATATAAACCCATGATACTTAATAGAAATCAACCCAAGCATAGCCAAGTTAACCACCATCACCTCAATCCTGAGCTACATAGACACTAAGATTTGATGTGGCTATAAGTCTAAGGGTGATCCTAGAATTAGGCCCCCAACATGAACTAGCACAAGTTCCATCCATCACACCTCCCATCTCTTCCAATTCCCTTCCACCCCTCTCTCACACCACTTTCAAACTCCTAGTCTAAGCACCCACTAGTTTCAATCCACTCCCACAAGCCCCCAAGTGGTGCCTCCTCTTTTCCCCATTGCACCCCCTCCATCATTTTTTCAATTGAATTTGGTCTTAGTCTTCTCAAACATCCTTAATTATTCATTCCCCTCTACCCCATCCATGTCACAACTTGGAACCCTTCTGATGCCTTATTTGGTTTTACCTTTAGTTTAGCTAGTGATAGACACAACTTCATCAACAAGTGTGGTTACAACCATCAATATCATACTACCAATGGTAGGAACAATCTCGATGCCCCCTCTATTCATCCTAGCACCTCCCTCAGTAGTTCTAGTTACTCTACCATTGACACCTACAATTCCTATTATCTTGGTTAATCCTTCAACTATAGCATTCAGATTTAACCTAGGTAAGAATCCCAATAAGAATCAAAAGGTAGCTCATACTCTAACTACAAGTTAAATACCTTTTTCTCTAGTCCAAATTCCTCCACTGGCTTCAAAAATTCTCTCAGTCCTAGCTATAACACCTCAATGCATTATTCCCCAACCCCTTCTTTCTATTACTTAAGGCAATAAGGGATTTATCTTCAACTAACCCATATCTTCCCTTTTGTTCAATTACCCTTTATTGAGGGAAATTTCCCCTCAAATGAACTTGATTTAGGAGTAGTGGTAGGCACAAATGTTTCTATGTGTCTCCCCTTTTTTTCTTCCCCCTTTCAATCCCATGCCCCCTCTATCTCCATTGATTTCCTCATTCACCACCTCCACTTCCTCCATTTCCCCTCCACCTCATGCTCTACCCTTCACCACCATCTCAGCCACTCCTTTTACACATACTAAAACCTAAGGAATGGTCCTAAGATCATAGGCCCTAGAGATGACTGCCCAGGGTAACCTAGATGTATAGTGGAGCTTTGATTGAACCTTGGGGATCATGAAGAGGATAGTGACACAGAGGTTCATCCAAGAGGGGAACAAAATGGTTTGTTATAGCTATCAATATTTATTCTCCCTCCTTAAGGTGAGGACTTCTACAAAGGAAGAAAGGATGGCCAAGGGCCCATTATCTATTCTTAGAAAAGCTCCTTGAGGATATACAAAGCAAGGTTTGGACCTTAGAGGCCCAAGTAAAGATTTATTTTCTTATTGGACTTATTGGGCATGTCATAGATTCCCTCAAACTACTCTTATCATTTCTCAAGAAGGTATTAGATACTCTAGTTGAGATTAATGTGCTTATCTAGTACACCCAAGCTTGCTTGGAGAGAATTGTAAAGATAGACAAGAAGTGTAGCAAGCCATAGGTGGTGATTAAAAAGGGAATGTTCCTAGAGTTGAAATTAATGTGAATATTAGACTTGGGGTTTTATAAAACATATGCATAGAATATGAGGGCTATTATGGAGGAGTGGTTGGTCGTGGCTCACACTAAAACTGAACCCTTGGAAGAACGTAAGAAGAAGATAATGACCTACTTTAAGGATGTCAATATCTCTATGTTATTCCACTTTGATGGCACCCTAATCAGCACAGGATAATTTGGAGACCACCTAGGTTAATTTGACTAGGTCATGAGGGATAAGGTTACCAAAACAAGCTAGGAAGGATCTTATGTGGTGCTAGAGCTATCAACATAATCCATAATAAGTGTAAACTAGGTCTCTAGGGTTTGGGTGTCAATGGAAGCACCCTTACAAGTCTATACGAGGTTAGAAATTAAAGATGAGGTGATATTTAGGGAGCCCCCAATGAACCTTTCCAACCTAGATAAGGAATTTGACCTTATGGAAGTCATTTTGGAGGTTATGTATGCCATATCAAAGTAGTTGGGAGACAGACCCTCACAACCACCTCTATGGATCAACCAAGTTATCCCCCATAGATATTTTATAGGTTTGAGGGGATTTGTTTGTTTTAAATGTTGAATTATGGTTGTAACTATCATGAGTGGCCATCATGGCCCAGGATGGGATCCTCATGCTATTTGGAGGTGATCCCCATCCTCATATATATAATTCAAAGTTGTATTATAATGCAAGGGTCAACCAAAATTTGCTCAAAAATACTATCATATTATAACCAAGATTTTACCTACTTTTCCCTTCATCTCTCTAGACTATGATGTTGGCCAAGATCGATTATTGTAATAGCACTCACTTTTTTAATGAATACAATTCTTATTTCTACAAAGGGTTTATTTTATGTCTCAGCTATCTTTCATATCTATTTCTAAATGTTTATCAATTCTAGATTAATTAGATTAATACTTTACTACTTTATATGTGTTATGGTTATGAAGTGCTTAGCTATTATAGTCACTATGTGATTTCTCTCATTTCCTTTTCATAGTATTATTAATTTGTGTGTTGATCTACAAATTATCATATGGTATTTATGTGTAATTTAATATAAAATCCTAGTACTCAAATTTAGTGAGGGCCCATATTTGAGGCATACTCTTGATTTCCCTAGACTTTCCCTAATATGTGTTCTTGGAGGTACAACTTAAGTGAAACTCAATATATAGTGGTACAACTATGGTAAGGTCACTTAGTTTGATGATCAATGCATTGAGTTCATTCTAGATTTGGAGACTCAATTTTCTACCCTACTCTTCCCTCTCTTTTTATGTTTGTTTTCTAATATTTAACTACCCTTTCCCCTTATGTTTAGAAATAGAAATCATAATACTCAAACTTTCATAATAATCTTTGATAATTAGACCTATGTGTATAAAATTTATATTGAAATTTTAGTGGTAATATTGTATCTCTTGGAGACTATTCATGCAGACTCTATTTGTGAAGTCAAATCCCTATAGTCATGCCTTGGGATGATCCCAAATCATTCCTAAAATGGAGGATGAAAGTATTTAGTTTTCCCCACCTTCCCTTTTAGGTAATGCCCAATCTAATGGGAATTTCATGAACAGAGAATTTTGGATCAATTAAACAAGTACATTATGGCTTTGGCCATAATAATAAGTAATTTTCAAGATCAGGTACTATAATTCTCACTTGAAGATGAATTCTATGAATAGGTTAATAAATATTTGGTTGAGAATTATCAAGTTCATAGATACCAAGATTTTTAATTTGATAATGATGGGATTTTAAGGTATAATGGTAGAATATATGTGCCTGATAGGGAAAATTTGAGGAATATTTTGCTAAAGGAATTGCACAATGCTCCATATTCAAGACATCCTAGAATGACTAAGATAATATCATAACTAATGCCATTTTATTTATATAAGGGAATCAAAAAAGATAAAAAAAAAACTTTATGTCTAGATGTTTGGAATGTCAAGGAGTTAAAGTTGAATTTATGTAACTTTCTAGGTTGTTGTACCCACATTCCATACCAGAATAGAAGTGGTAGTTTATTAACATGGACTTTGTCTAAGGATTGTCTATGTCTAGAAATTTTCATGACATGATCTTGGTAGTTGTAGATAAACTTACCAAGGTAGTTCACTTCATTCTAAGTAATTTAATAAATAATACACTGATGCTCGCCAAAAATTTTATGGAAGAGGTTTATAGATTTCATGGTTTTCCAAAAAATATCATTTTAAATATGAACCCTATGATGACCTCAAGGTTTGGGCAAACTCTCAATTTAGATTTGGGTACATAGTTGAATTTTAATATAGCTTACCATACAAAAATGGATGGGTAAATAGAGAGAATAAATCAAGTTTTGGAGAAAATTGTGAGGATGTATTACATGGACCAATAATATAAATGGGATGAATACCTACCATTGGTTGAGTTTGATTATAAAAACTCATACCAATCAGTTTTGAAAATGGCTCCTTTTGAGGCATTACATGAAAGGATGTGTAAAACACCAATCAATTAAGATAAATTGAAAGATAGAGTGGCCTGTGGACCTGATATGTTTATAGAAATGGAAGAGTAAGTAAAATTAATAAGGTATAGATTGGTTGAAGCCAATTATAGGTAGAAAAGTTATGTTCATCTAAAAATAACAAGGCATTTCTTAGTTGGAGATAAAGTTTTTATGTGGGTTAAACCCCAAAATAATGTTATTAAATTTGGGAAACCATTAAAATTTTCAATGAGATATGTACCCTTCAAGTTTATAGAAGTGATTAATATTGTAGCTTATAGACTTGTATTTCCACTAGTTTTAGCTTAAATGCATAAATTTTTTCATGTATCTTATCTTAAGAAATGTATTGCTAATCTTACACATGTTTTGAATTGGAATGCATTATAGGTTAAGGATCCAGGGGTGATTGTAGTATAACCAATAAGAATAATTGATACTCACAAGATTAGCTTACGTAATAGATAAGTATCATAGTACAAGGTCTAGTGAGACCAACATTCTAAGGATAGTTCTACATGAGAGAATTATAAAGAATTATTAAGGTTGTTTCCTCATGTATTTAAGTAATATTTATACTAAATATTATTTATATTTCTATTGAATATTATTTTTATTTCCAAAACTATTGTTTTAAATAAAGGTCATTAGGATGATGACCCATTTTAGGGGGGAAGGATGTCACATCCAATCCCACTCTATAAAACTATTTAAGCATTAATAGTGGATTATGAGACTAATGATTTGTAGTTTTGATTTTTATAACTAAGCTAGATATATATGTGTTGTAGGTTGATAGTTATATTATTTTTTTATGCTTAGTATTATAATTGGATAACATTTGCATATAATATACTATGCTTTATGATCATGATGATTGATTTCATTTGTATATTATTTGTATTTAGTAGATTATTAATGTTTATATATTGGTTATTGTGATAATGATAGATTAACTACCTATTGTTTAATTTAGGTGTTTATTATATACACATAATATTTTCAAACTTTATCAATTACTAATGATTTCTATCTTGTAGGAACCCATCAAGTCTCAATCTCTCTAAGTGGCTACCCCAAGGGGTACACCATGAAAGGGTGGGGTAAACCATTGGTGTTTTGCAAGATTATTGTCCCTTTTTTCCACTTGTTATCTACACACATGTCTTCTAAAACCATTCTCCTAAGCTTTACCTCCTATTTTTCGCCTTCCTATAGTATTTTATCACCTTCATTAGCCCTTTCCCTAACCTAAACCCTTTTTTTGATAGTTTACATGACATAGTTGGCCACATCAACCTTGTATTCTTATTGATAAAGCTTATTAGGGACTAGGTCTGCCCATGGTTGACCTAGTTCATAACCTAGAATGTTTTTTTTAATTACAATACTAGGTTGATTGAGTTTACCTTGACATCCTAAAATTTTGGAAGGGTTTAGGGTTAGATCCACCTATATAAACACATTCATTTTTCCATTTATAAGATATGGCAAGAGTTAATTATTCATTTACACTTATTTACAATCTGATCTTCTACCATTCTACTTGATGAGTCCTATTTTAGGGTTTCTAATTGAAGAAGAATCTTATCTTATGGAGAAGTTTTGGATGCTTTGCATTTCTTAATGATCCTTACAAAACACAACCTCTTGTGAAACACCATTGGCCAAGGGAGATATTTAGTCTCAATGGGTTCCTCTTCAAGGTAAGTATCTCTAACTTTACTCCTCTTTTTAGTAGATAGAAGTAGCATAAGTAATATATTTTGAATATATTGCTCTCTCCATGCATTAGGGTTTTACCCATACATATCTTAAATAGGATTTTCTTATGCATGTTTATTAACCCCCACTTTTCACCACAAGATTTGGTGAGAACTAGATTAGATTTTCACTTTACTTGTTATTAGTTTATTGAATATGAAAACATAGGACTTAGTTGGGGTTATTGTGTAGTTTTGCTTGACTGGAGGATTTTTAACCCTCCCTAGTGATTTTATTATAGTAAAATATCCCTTGGTTAGGTCTAGAAGATATATATTTGTGATGACCTTGATCATATAATGTATCCCCAATTGGAAGTGTAAGTAGGATTTATCTTCTCTGAATTAGGATTGATTTCTAGATCTATTGTATTTCTCATTGCATAAATTCTAGTGAACCCAATGTGAAATATAACCCTTATAGGTTTTTTCACACTTTCATTTCTATCATCTTATTATTTTTCTATATTTATGATATTGTGTCAACCTAGTCGATATAGTTCTAACTTTCTGTGTGTAGGTTTAACACATAGTCACATCAAAAAAACTCTATTCTTTGTGTGTAAATATTTATAAAATAACTAGACCAAATAGGTCAACACATTACTATTCTTTAGTCCTAAATAATAAACTAAGTCAAATAGGTTAACTTTGTCCTTCAATTTGCATCCATATCAACAAACTAAGTTGAATAGGTTGACTTAGACTCTAGGTCAGCATCTATATCAATAAACTAAGTTGAATAGGTTGACTTAGTCTATTAGTAAACATATAGATCAAAAAACTATATTGAATAGGTCAACTTAGTCATCTTATCTTACTTTAGCACAAAGGTTTTTGTAAAATTGGGTCAAACTAGTCAACTTAGTTTGTAGAACTTAAAAGTAGCATTCAAGGCATTTAAACACAAAAATTTCAATTCTAATCATCTTCCAACCCACCAAGGTTCCTCTCTTTCTCTCTTTGTCAATTCATTACTTCATTATAGTTCTATTTTGTGCAAGTTTGTAATCTTCAAAATTGCAACCCTATAGCAAACTAAGTTGACCTGGTCAACTTAGCTTTGTAGCTTATATTCTATCTAAAAGGCTATGTCAAACTAATTGAATCTATTCTTAAAGAATTTTTCTTCCACAAAATAATAATGACCCAATCGACTCTATTATGTACTATTTACATATAATGTCATTTGAACTAACTCTATACTATTCTAAATTTAGGAATTAACAACTATTTGATAATAATTAATTCATACTTTCATTTTTACTTTTTTGCATGCTTAAAGTATCTCACATAATATAATTTTATGTTTTTTAAAATTACCATTTATTTATACTATTTTTCTCTTTTTATACACACTACCAAATCACACATTATTCAAAACACATTTAACATTTATCTTCCCAAGGCTTACCTACTTGGAGTTCATCACCAAGAGGGAAAATAGCTTGGTTTTTTGGCTAATTATAAACACATGGTTAATGTTATATATTTTTAAAACACCCAACACCCTTATTGTTATGGTATTGTGAAGTGAGGGGGTAAGCCCCAATACCAAGCTAGTACCATTGCCAACATAGATCCCTTTCAGCCTAAACATCATGAAACCATCCATAGATTGATTTACAGTTCCTTATTTTCATCCAACTTCTATATCACACTTAAAATAAAACTTTATAATAATCTAACAACACTTAGGATGACCACTTAGTTAGAACTTACTTTTTAGTTGATTGCTTGTTCTCTGATCATTGTGTATTATCTATTAAAAACTTGCATTGGCTAGTGTTAGTGTAAGGTTTTGTGTTGTGTGCCCTAATTTTATCAATGACATTGATCCAATTATTTGTGTGTGCTTCCATTTCTTGCTTCAATCACATTGCAAATCTTTCCCTATTTTATCACTCTATCATTATGTCTAGTACAGTCTCCTACAAATTATGGTTCTCCCTATCTGTAGTACTAAGTTAACCTAGTCAACTCTATACCCTTATATACCCCTATATTATATTACTAAGTCAAATTGTTTGACCCTATATCCTTATCTACCTTATATCCATTAGTACATAGTCAACTTAGTCCACTTTGTACTCTTCTTAGCCCCTTTTTTATGAATACACAGTCAACCCAATTGACCTTGTATCTTATTAATTTTTATCTTCTATTTGGATGACTTAGTTATTTGTCCTTGATTTCTCTCTCTTCTTGCTTAAGATTTTGTTCATTTACTCAAAACATCATGAAATATCCCATTAGAATCTTCTTGGACAACTTAAATCCATTTAGACACTGTACGGGGTATTTTTTTCTCCCTTTCTTTACCTCTCAAGAGAACCCTCATTCTTGCAGCACCTCTTCCCCTCCATTTATAGATTGTAACATGGTTTAAATCACACCCTAAGATTAAGTGGGTGTATCTGATCCTTTTTTTACCTATCAAGATAATTCTCATCTTCAATATTTTCAACATAATGTGGGAGCAATTGACACAAGTATATCCAATAATCCCATTGGTAATCCACCTTCTAATAACCCTCCCCTTAATACCAATTCAAGGAGTTCTCCTATAAACACCAACCTACCAATTTATATGACTCAATTTATTTCATAAGTCATACAACAAATAAACATAATGAAAACGTCTAACACTTCTCAAATGATGCAATTACAACATCATTTGATCACCATGGAAAATCAACTTCCAGTTCTAAATCTTCAAGCTAATCCAAATTTTATTTCTCCACCTCTTAAAGATGCCTCAAGAAATTTTATTCCTCAACCTATCATGAATAACAAAATGATTGAAAATATCCAAAATGATCATTTGTCTCCTTTAATCATGTCTATTTATATTGGTAACATATCTCTAACTATCAATTATGATGGGACTAAAGACCCTACATCCTTAAAGTATTTGTCAATCTTTATAAAGAGTGGTTCCAAACTAATACCTTTGCCACATCTAAACTTATAGGTAAGACCTTCACTAGTTATGTATTAGAATGTTACAACCAACTTCACCAACATTCCATTTGGAAACTTAAAGATTTAAGTCATTCCTTTATTTAAATATTTTCAACACAATGACCTTCCTACAAACTACCTTAGACATTTTATTAATGCTAAGCAATATCCCAATGAATCAACTCATGATTTTATCAAATGATGGAAATGTATCACCCATAAATATAATCATAACATGATTTATGATAATTTTTTCAAATTCTTTATAGCTACTTTAACTCTTCAGTTCAATATAAGGTTCAAACTTTTGCTCCTCAAATGCTTAACGAAGCTCTTAACCAAGCCAAATGTCAAGACTTCCTCATGAATAAATTTGAACTTGATACCAAATTACTTAAGGGATATTTTAAAACTTCTAATAATTCCATCACTATAAATACTCTTCCAACCAAACTAATATTTTCCAAAGCTAACAATCCCCCCATCTTCTCACACACCACTAACTTTGCAGCAAATGAAATAATTCTTAATGCCCTCTAAACCTTTCACTTATCCTAATATTCCTTCTAAATGGTATGACCCTAATAAATTTTATTGGTTCCATGTTTAAATTATTCATTCCCATGAAACTTGTCAAGGACTTACAAAATTTTATTTCTACATGCTTGGTAATTCTTTCAATCACAAAGCCATGATCCAACTCCATCATGAAGAGTAAAACACTGCATCTCAAAAATAACAATATCCTAAATCATCCTCTTTTAATAACCAAAAATATTCTCCCATATCTAAAAATCATTAAAATACCAATGATGTTTGTGTCATTGATGCCAATGATTACCAATATTACAAAAATTCCCAATATGTTAACACAACTAAGGTCAATTATCATCACAAACTAGCTCACAAAGATCCTATCACAAAACCTAAGAAACCATATTTGGAAGAACAACTTCTCAAAGATACTACAACCACTCATTTATATTTGTAATCCTATGAGGAACCACCTCCTTCTTCAAAACCCCCAACCACTTCCATTCCTTCAAAATCTACCTTACCTTCTAAACCTCGCATTGGTTCTTATAAATCTAATTAGAACTTTCTTGAAGAACTCAACTTCATGCCTTGCAAGATTCCACTTATGGAATTAGTTTTTACATCTCCTTATCATCATAATTTACTCATGAAAAAATTACAATAAATTTAAGATCTATATTATATAGATGAATAAACACCCTCTACTGAGCCTTAACCTACCAACGTGCATACCATCAAATCCATTTGTCCTTCTTCCAAACCATCCATTAAATTTATTGAAGAGGACATGATTAATGATGATATCCTTTTTCATGATAATGATCCACCCCTATTCATTAAAAAATACTCTAATACTACCCTTATTCATAAAGTTTTATTTGATTAAGGGTCTAGTATTAAAGTGACATATTTGTGGATTATCCAACAAATTAGATATAATAAGGATCATCTCAATCAAACCCTCTTCACCTATTGTGGATTTGATAAAACTAATCAAAATCTACTTGGTTGTATTTGGCTTCCCCTAACAATCATATCTAAGACCATTCAAACTAAACTTATGGTTCTTAATTTTCCCCTATCTTATAACATACTCCTAGGCCTCCCTTGGACTCATAGAATGAGGGCCATCACCTCTTTCAGTATCTAATCCATAAAATTCTTACATAATACAAAATGATATAAACATGAGGTCAATCCTAACACTTGGAGTATTCAAATTCCCAATCCTAAATTTCAATATCACATTCCTACCATCAACAGTGCTCCCTTACCTATATTCATCAACATCAATCCAAATTTATAGGTCACTCTTATTGATTCAGTTGATGATGAACCTAATGACTTGAAATACTACTAAGCTACCTCCTTACATCTTAGAATAGCTTCTTCCTTCTGTATTACCTTGCGATCATACTATTCCTCTCATTGATGAGATCACTGATTTTACCCCTCCATATAATGTCAGGACTCTTCTTACCTAGAAGATGACTTCAAATGTAATGACTATAGAGTGAAAAAATTAATGTCTCCATGTAATTTTAGTTATCTCATAATTTCCCCTTTTAAAACTCCTAAATCTCATGCATGTACCATTTTTCCAACCTATGATGATAACTATATCATGGCCCAAGCTCAATCCCATGACTTAGCTATTTAACATTATCAAAAAACTTTAGCTCAAATACATGCTTTCAACCATGTTGTTTACACCATTTCCATAGATTTTGAATTAGCTCTCAAAGGTCATGTACCTCTTGTTAATTTTTTATTTCTTAATACTCTTTGGGTGGTCAAACAAATTGATGCAGGAGCATCTACACAAGACATGGTTATGATTTAAATTTAAAAACCCGATTATTGTATTTCCCTCCAAATGTTGAAATTAAAGAGAAATGGTAATTAGTAAAAGTGAAAAGGTAAAATAATTGTGGGCTGTTGAAGAAATCAAGGAGTGGTTGAAAATATTCCAACCTGGGCATGCTGTTGTAATTGAAAAACTGTATTTGATTCCCTTAAGCCAAGTTTGGCGTAGAGGTTAGGGAAAAAGATTTATTCAAAACAAAATATATACCATTCTGATATAGACAGGGAAAAAGAAGAGTACGTAGGGGACAGAAGGAGAGCCTCTCAGCAAGGAGAAAGGAAGAATGAGCAGCAGTATGTAAAAAGGAAGGACTGCAGTGCAGAGAAAAATGCAAAAAGCGGATGAGAGAAATATAGAGAGATGAATGAAGGTACAAGCGTTAACTATTTGCGTACTGCATCTGAAATATGTTTATTATTGAATGTAATCCCCTGAATCCGTTGATATGAACATAATAAATTAAGTTCTTAAATCTGGTGTTGTCTTATATCTCTCTGTGTTGTTCAATGTTCTGGTTGGAAGTATTGGTCCAGTTCAAGCATTTGGCATGCTTCAATAATATGATTGGTTCAGCCGTTATGTGTGTGTCCAAATCGAAGTGTTTTTACCTGTGTGAGTCAGTTTCAGTCAGGGCTTATGTGGTTGTAGGCGGTTGTCCAAACCAATCTAATATTCAATTTGTTAAGAGTTTGTAAATTCACACAATGTGAGGTATGTGGAGATCTTTTAACATGCGTTGTGACTCCTATGAGTCGTTCCAACCATTCTCAGCGTCGCTAAAAAAAAAAGTCTCATTTCATGCCATGACCAGCTTTCACCAAGTGTCAAATGTTGCATTTAGTCGGGTTCTGTAAAGTGTTTGTGAAACAAAAGATGTCGGGTCTGGGAGATGGTGCAGCCTTCCATCATTAACACGGGAAGTTAGAGTCCCTCCTTAATTGCATGCTAGCAGTGAGTGGAAATTATTAGTATAAAATGAGCTATCAGTCCATTATGAGAACCATATCTATGGAAAAAGAAACAATAGACAATATAGCCGACCCGACTTCACAACATTAACTCCTGGCCGCACAGCTGTTATTTCAATGTGGTTACTAATTCTGTGTCTCTCTCCAACCGGTAACTAGCATTCTGTTTTCCCTAAGGAAAGCCATTCAAATGAGATGAGAAAGGTAAAACTGAGCTACGTGATATGCACTAGAAGAAACAGAGGAGGAGCTTCCACTTATGGTGAAGAAAGGACCATACAGATAGTTTGATAGGAGTTTTGGGAAGAATTGTTGATAAGCTATAATAACTTTCTATTGTTGTTCAAATGATACAAAATGGATCATTCTTAAACAGTCCTTAAATAGTTCTTAAACATCATTGACAGTAGATACTAGATATTCATACACATCACTGAAATCAAGACACTAGTTACACAAAGATGATTCTAACATGCTTTAACCATCATGTTTTGTACTCATACTTAATTGCCTAAAATCTGGTTAGGAATTGTGCTTGTGATTGAGACAGAATTGTGAATTCACTTTCAATTCAAATCTATGTTTACCAAATGATGAATCTATTGTTGGACTGTTCTTATCCTTACCCTGTAGAGTCCATAGCTTCAGGCTATTCAAAAGATATGAGAGCTCAGATTTGGACTTTATTTTATTTTTATCAATGTAAGCAGAAAGTCTGGGTAATCTCCAGAAGGGTTAGCTGCTACTTCCACACACATAGCGATGCACCATACTTACAAGCATAATTACTGGTCTTTGACCAGACTCTCTTCAATCTGTATTTTCAAATTCGCTTTTCCAACCCACGTAATGCTTACTAGTCATTATCTGTTGATACTATGCTTTGTATCATTTGAACAACAATAGAAAGTTATTATAGCTTATCAACAATTCTTCCCAAAACTCCTATCAAACTATCTGTATGGTCCTTTCTTCACCATAAGCGGAAGCTCCTCCTCTGTTTCTTCTAGTGCATATCACGTAGCTCAGTTTTACCTTTCTCATCTCATTTGAATGGCTTTCCTTAGGGAAAATAGAATGCTAGTTACCGGCTGGAGAGAGACACGGAATTAGTAACCACATTGAAATAAAAATAAAATAAAGTCCAAATCTGAGCTCTCATATCTTTTGAATAGCCTGAAGCTATGGACTCTACAGGGTAAGGATAAGAACAGTCCAACAATAGATTCATCATTTGGTAAACATAGATTTGAATTGAAAGTGAATTCACAATTCTGTCTCAATCACAAGCACAATTCCTAACCAGATTTCAGGCAATTAAGTATGAGTACAAAACATGATGGTTAAAGCATGTTAGAATCATCTTTGTGTAACTAGTGTCTTGATTTCAGTGATGTGTATGAATATCTAGTATCTACTGTCAATGATGTTTAAGAACTGTTTAAGGACTGTTTAAGAATGATCCATTTTGTATCATTTGGTATCAGAGCTTGAAGCTCTTGGGGATTTAGGAATGGATTATAAGTTGCTGTAGAATTTGGAATGGTTGTATGTGTGAATGATGTTACAGTTGTGATAGGAATTGGCAAGGATCAACAGGGCAAGCACTGGAAGACTCTGCTGGAGAAAAGGTATGAGCAACTTTACTTTTGATATGAGTTTATTTTGTTAAGAAGCAAATAGGTGAAGAGAAAGGCAGCCAAGCCATTGAGGCTTAAAAAGAGAAGAAGCCAAGGAAGGCTTAGAGAAGAAGATCCAAGAAGAAGCTTGGATAGCTTACCAAAAGACTAAGGTGAAACAGACTTAGGTGAGGTAAAGGATGAAGTTTTGAGAAGAGTGATAGAGGGACTACTTAGAAGAAGAAGATCCAAAGCAAGGTAAGCTTGGATTTGTAATTTGTGTTTGTTGAAAAGTTGTCTAAAGAGTTGCTGCAGGATTGAGAGAAAAGGATCAAAAGACTAGGATGCAAAAGGCCTAGGTGAGATTAAGAAGATTGTCAAAAGACCAGTCAAGGAGAAAGGCTTGGGTGAGACAAGGGATCAAGAGACCAAGGTGGAAAAGACTTGGGTGAAGATCTCAGAGATGGAAGCATTGTTGAAAGCACTGCAGAGCAGCAAGGCACATGAGGGCAGCAAAAGGAAAGTAAGCATCAAAGGTATGACTAATATTGATTTTAATATAGAAATTGCTATTTTGAAGAAAGAATTAGCTAAGGTTAAGGATGAGTATGAGTCTTGGATGCAGCTGAATAGGAAAACATGGGTATGGCCAATAAAGAAGAGGATAAAGTGGCCAATAGTTCTTCTAATGAAGAGGAGAAGAAGGCAAAATGAGATTGCCATGAAGAGGGAATCCCAAAGAGGCAAGAAGATAAGGAGGTTGCCAAGTGAGCAGCAAGATGAAGAAGTTGTGAAGAAGGTTCTCATTGAGGAGAACAAGAGAGAAGAAGAAAGAAAAGATGAAGTGCCAGGAAGAGCACTTGAGAAGATGAAAGTGTCCATTAAGAGGATACTCATGGAGACATTATGGTCTCTTGTTTTTGTATTTTATGTTGTTTTTGAGTGGGTAAATGTAGGCATGAGCAGCCTTATGAAGGTCAAGAGAAGGGCCTTGGAGAGTGAAGAGATTGGTGCAGGAGAAGACACCAAGTGCACAAGTGAATGTGCAGGAAAGAGAAGTGAGTTTGCTGTTGATGAGGAAGATGAAGATGAATTCCAAGATGCCATTGAATGCCAGGAAGAGGAAAGAGGACAGCCAAGCACAAAGGAAGAGAAAGATTGCTCCGTGGAACAAGCTAACAAAGAGGTAAATGAAGTGTTAAGTGCTGATTTTGATTGTTATTGTGAGCATGAAGATATTAATACACAGGTTAGAAGAGGCAAGAGGAAGATGAAGTCCTCACACAAAGTGGTCAATCATGGCTACATAATGCCTAAGTGGATGGTGAAGCACACAAGCAAGCAACAAGTAAGCAAGCAGGCAAGTTTACCTTATAAGATTGATTTTTCTCATATGAATGTGCAAGAAAATAAAAAGACAAACATAGTTGGTTTTTCAGTAGTGTCACAAGAACATGGTTATAGGATGCCTAAATGGCTTGAGAAGAGAAATGATAAGAAGGAGAATCTAGTATGGGTACCTAAGAAGGCAAAGAATGAAGATGTGAGAAATCAATGGAGAAAGGTAAAAGATGACACAAGCACATGGAAAGGTAAGACAATTGTTTGCAATAAAAGGGATAATGATTTTTTTGAATCATTTAATGATATTTTTATGAAAAATGAGGAATGGAAAGTGGCTGTAAGAACTAATATGCAGCAAGGAGAGACTTCCAAAGGGATGGATGGTAAGGAAAGGAAAGAATATGCAGCAAAACAAACAAGATGGCTTCAAGCAGAGATTGAAGAAAGCAAGAAGACAGAAGGTATGAATACTGCAATTGTTTTTGATGAATATACTGATGTTGACGAAGAAGCTGATTTGTATGAAGAAACTATAAAATGGATGAATGTAATTATAGAGGATGAAAGACAATCTGGTCCTAAGTTTGATATAGGACATGAAGATTTGAATGAGTTTGTGTTGAGTGATGAGATGAAGAGTAAGGCTAGTAAGGAACAAGCAATCCTTCAGGTTGATAAGCCCAAGTTTGATGAAGATTGTGAGATAGATGAGATCTCACTAAAGGTAGAGTTGAAGATGTTGGAGCAGATGTTGGGTGATTCAAGAGAAATAAAGGAAGGTACAAGCTATGGTGAAGACAGCATTGGAAAGAGTGGAAGAAGACAAGAGCAAAATAATGAGACCAAGGCAGTTTTGGTCAAGAAACAAGAACAGAAATGTGAAGGCAGCCAAGAGGCTTCATGGCCTCAATGTTTTTCTACTAAGGTGGCTTTTGATGTTTTGAATGTAGGTATGGAAGACATATATGAAGATGAAGACATATGTTTTGAAGACATGTATGAAGATGAAGAAGCATGGAGATTGGACCTGGCAGCTGAAAAGGAGATGAGAAGAAGAACATACCAGAAGAGAAAGAAAAGCAAGATGAAAGGTAAAGACCAGCAAAGACAAATTCAAACATTGGCATTGATAAGAAGACCTTGGGATCCAGGTATAGAATGAAGGCTACAGCATGGATGCAGTATTTCATTTGAACTAAGGTTCAAATTGTTTCTAGAGGGAGAGTATGATGCAGGAGCATCTACACAAGACATGGTTATGATTTAAATTTAAAAACCCGATTATTGTATTTCCCTCCAAATGTTGAAATTAAAGAGAAATGGTAATTAGTAAAAGTGAAAAGGTAAAATAATTGTGGGCTGTTGAAGAAATCAAGGAGTGGTTGAAAATATTCCAACCTGGGCATGCTGTTGTAATTGAAAAACTATATTTGATTCCCTTAAGCCAAGTTTGGCATAGAGGTTAGGGAAAAAGATTTATTCAAAACAAAATATATACCATTCTGATATAGACAGGGAAAAAGAAGAGTACGTAGGGGACAAAAGGAGAGCCTCTCAGCAAGGAGAAAGGAAGAATGAGCAGCAGTATGTAAAAAGGAAGGACTGCAGTGCAGAGAAAAATGCAGAAAGCGGATGAGAGAAATATAGAGAGATGAATGAAGGTACAAGCGTTAACTATTTGCGTACTGCATCTGAAATATGTTTATTATTGAATGTAATCCCCTGAATCCGTTGATATGAACATAATAAATTAAGTTCTTAAATCTGGTGTTGTCTTATATCTCTCTGTGTTGTTCAATGTTCTGGTTGGAAGTATTGGTCCAGTTCAAGCATTTGACATGCTTCAATAATATGATTGGTTCGGCCGTTATGTGTGTGTCCAAATCGAAGTGTTTTTACCTGTGTGAGTCAGTTTCAGTCAGGGCTTATGTGGTTGTAGGCGGTTGTCCAAACCAATCTAATATTCAATTTGTTAAGAGTTTGTAAATTCACACAATGTGAGGTATGTGGAGATCTTTTAACATGCGATGTGACTCCTATGAGTCGTTCCAACCATTCTCAGCGTCGCTAAAAAAAAAAGTCTCATTTCATGCCATGACCAGCTTCCGCCAAGTGTCAAATGTTGCATTTAGTCGGGTTCTGTAAAGTGTTTGTGAAACAAAAGATGTCGGGTCTGGGAGACGGTGCAGCCTTCCATCATTAACACGGGAAGTTAGAGTTCCTCCTTTATTGCATGCTAGCAGTGAGCAGAAATTATTAGTATAAAATGAGCTATCAGTCCATTATGAGAACCATATCTATGGAAAAAGAAACAATAGACAATATAGCCGACCCGACTTCGCAACATTGACTCCTGGCCGCACAGCTGTTATTTCAATGTGGTTACTAATTCCGTGTCTCTCTCCAGCCAGTAACTAGCATTCTATTTTCCCTAAGGAAAGCCATTCAAATGAGATGAGAAAGGTAAAACTGAGCTACGTGATATGCACTAGAAGAAACAGAGGAGGAGCTTCCGCTTATGGTGAAGAAAGGACCATACAGATAGTTTGATAGGAGTTTTGGGAAGAATTGTTGATAAGCTATAATAACTTTCTATTGTTGTTCAAATGATACAAAGCATAGTATCAACAGATAATGACTAGTAAGCATTACGTGGGTTGGAAAAGTGAATTTGAAAATACAGATTGAAGAGAGTCTGGTCAAAGACCAGTAATTATGCTTGTAAGTATGGTGCATCGCTATGTGTGTGGAAGTAGCAGCTGACCCTTCTGGAGATTACCCAGACTTTCTGCTTACATTGATAAAAATAAAATAAAGTCCAAATCTGAGCTCTCATATCTTTTGAATAGCCTGAAGCTATGGACTCTACAGGGTAAGGATAAGAACAGTCCAACAATAGATTCATCATTTGGTAAACATAGATTTGAATTGAAAGTGAATTCACAATTCTGTCTCAATCACAAGCACAATTCCTAACCAGATTTCAGGCAATTAAGTATGAGTACAAAACATGATGGTTAAAGCATGTTAGAATCATCTTTGTGTAACTAGTGTCTTGATTTCAGTGATGTGTATGAATATCTAGTATCTATTGTCAATGATGTTTAAGAACTGTTTAAGGACTGTTTAAGAATGATCCATTTTGTATCACAAATCCTACCTTTTGAACATCCAACAATGATTGCATCTTCTTTACCACCTATAGATCCCATCATTACATCTGATTCTTCCCCCATCAAAGAAACTAATAATACACCAATCTCATCTGATCAACCTACTTCTTCTACTCCCAAGATTACATTAGATGTAAAGGCCACAAATGTTTACCAGATACATTACAAATGTGATCACCATGGTAATCAAATTCTTGATCTCGAAGTAGATATTGAGTATTATGGCCCTCTTCTCACATTACCTAGTGATGAATCCATTCTTGAATTTATTCATGCTCGATAACCTCAACTTCCTTGACAACATCACAAACTCAATAATTTCAAAAATAAAGCCCCTTATTTCAACTACATCACTAGAATCGACCCTAAATCTAATCTAATTTCTTCTTTAACTAATGCATCATATCATTTTCAAGATGTCAATGATATGCTTATGGAATAAACTACTCACATTGAATATGTTACTCCATCATACCCTTGACCTATAATAGTTTATCATGTTCTTTGTAATATTTTGAATGGGAATATTATACAAAAAATTGGTTATTTTAAAAATTCTATTTAAAATAAATATATAACTTATACTTAGAAATGATAATTTATTAATTTAAAGAAATATTTATTATATAATTATCATATTGTGAATAATACAATATAATCCTCAAGGGTTTTCATCGTTGGGTTATGATGACAAGGGTTTTTGTCCTTGCATCTAATTTTACAATTAATGGATTTCACCCTTAAGTGTAATAATAAGTGCAAAGATTGTACATGACTGAATTTTTAATACATGAGCTGAATGAATTCCTTATTCAACTTCAATTAATGAATATAAATACGTCATAACCCCTCATTAAATGGTGTGTCTTTTCCAAAGGTGGTGATCACTCATTTGATGAATGCTAAATTAACCAATTAATAATATTGATGTAATTAATTATTAATAAAGATTAGTTATTTAATTTTGATGCTACACCCTAGAGGTGATTTATTTAATGGTTTAATGTTGTGTTGATCATGGTATGATTTCCCTTTCTCTGTATTTATTGTTGGTAGCAATTTGTTTGCCTTGGTGGTTAACTGTGTTCTATTATTCTTGGTTGTTTTTATCATTCCTTACTTGTTATGTGACATGGGTGGAGTTTGAAGATATTACAGACCTCTCTCCTTAAATTAATTGTCCTCAAGAAATTGTAAATTTTGATGTTCAATAATTGATGCTCCTTCCCATGTGGTATCTTCAAGTGGTAAATTTTTCCAATGAACTAAATAATATATGATACTACTATTCCATAACCTTTTTTCTTGAGCCTTAAAGATGGTTTTAGGTATTAAAATCAACTTGCATTCTTTTTCTAATGGTGTTAGCTCTATATAAGTAGTAATGTGTTGGTTAAATTCCCTTTTTATGCATGAAAAATGGAAAACATTATGTATTCAGCTACAACCTAGTAATTCCAATGCGTAAACAACCTCTCCCATCTTCTTCATGACTTTATAAGGTTTGTAGAAATGTGGTTTGAGTTTCTCAGCTCCACTTTGCTTGATATAGGTCTACCTATAGGGATGTAAATAAAAATATACCATGTCCCCTACTTTAAATTTCCCTACTATTATATGCTGATTTGCATACATCTTTTATTGATTCTATGTTTGCTAAGGATTATCCTTGAGAGTTATAAGTATATATTGAATTTTTTGGAATAAGTCTTTGGCTCTTAAAACTATACTATCTTAAATGACCAAACCCATGAAATATTGTGCATCATACCCATATAAAGATTTGAAATATGTCATTCCAATTGACATGTGATAAGAGGTATTATAGTAGAATTCTCCCAAGTGCAACCATTTGATCCGTGCATTTTGTTTCCCTACTGTATCAATCCTTAAATACCCTTCAATCCATTTATGTATAACTTATATTTTACCATCCATTTAAGAATGATAACTTGTATTGGGGGTCAATTCAATGCCTATTAGGTGAAAGATTTCTTGCCAAAATGAACTCATAAATCTACTATCTCTATCATTAATAATGTTCTTTGATAGCCCATGTAATTTAAAGATTTATATAAAAAAATATTCCATCTACCAAAGGGGAATCATACTTAGTGGGAAGAGGAAATAAATGAGCATACTTCATCAAATGATCAACAACTACATAGAGGTAACTCTTCCCTTGAGCCACAGGCAATCCAGTAACAAAATTCATTGAACTACCTTCCCATTTTTTAGTAGGGATATGTATGGGTTACAACAAGCCTACTAGAAATTCATGCTCTATTGTGTTCAATTGTTAAGAGGACACTCTTGAATGTACTTAAGAACTTCACTCTTTATCCCTTTCTAAAATAACATTTCTCTAACCAATTGATATGTCTTAAGATAACCTGGATGGCCTGCTAAAGGGACGTTATGAATAGCCATTAACATTTTATGCTTAACCTTTGATTTTGGTACCAATAAGATTCTATTTTTATATAAAATGAGACCTTCTACTACCTTATATTGTTCATCCACTATTTTTCCCCCAAATATTGCATTAGCAAACTTGTTTTTAACATATTTAGCTATTATGAAAACCTTCTAATCAATTGTAATTGTAGATATGGAACATAAAGATGGTTTTATTGATAATTCATCCACTACAAAATTATTATTTCCTTTCACATATTCAATGTCAAAATCAAAGTCTTGGACCATGTTCACCCATTTATTTGTCTATCATTCAAATCCTTCTAATTTAAGAAAAAATTTAGACTGTTGTGATCTGTTCTCACCATAAATTTCACACATATCAAAGTATTGATGGAACTTGGCCAATGTATGCATGATTGAAAACATTTATTTGTCATATATAGAGTACTTGTGCTCATGATCTTTTAGTTTCTTACTTTTGAATGTAATTAGATTAACTTATTGCATTAAGATAGCACTAATTCCTTCACCCAATACATCATATTCTATCACAAAGGGTAATAAAAAGTTTGGTACAGCCAACACTAGGCATGAACTCATTTCTTTTTTAAGATCAAATGTTGATTTAGAAATTTTAGTCCAATTAAAATCTCCCTTTTTGGTTAAATTATTCAAAGGGATAGTTATCCAAGAGAACCCTTTAACAAATCTTAAATATTAAGTGCATAACCCTAATAATCCTCTTAATTGAGTCATGTTAGTAGGAGAGGGACAATATATTATAGCTCAAATTTTATCTTGATCAATGTGCACTCCTTATCTATTGAAAACATGCCCCACGCATAAAATTTTCATCATTCCAAACTCACATTTAGACATTTTAGTAAAAAGGCATTGTTGCTCCAATATTTTTAGTACTATGTCTAAATGTTTCAAGTGTTCCTCCCATGACATACTATATATCAATATATCATTGAAGAAAACCAACACAAATTTTCTCAAATCTTTACCGAATATATGATTCATATAGGACTAAAATGTGGTTGGAGCATTGGTTAATTTTAAAGGCATAAACAAAAACTACAAATTCCCATAATGACAACTAAATTCCATTTTTGAACATCTTCATCTCACATCCATATTTGATGGTATCCTAATTTTAGATTAATTTTGGAAAATAAACTAGCTCAATAAAGCTCATTTATTAATGCATCAATCCTTGGTATCGAATATCTATTTTTAATGGTTCTTTTATTAAATTGATGATAGTCTATGCACATTCTTAATGTGTCATATTTATTCTTGACTAAGACAATATATGAGGTGAAAGGATTTGAACTTGGCCTAATATGCCCCATCTCCAACAATTCTTTGATAGCTTTTTAAATCTCATTTTTATAGATTCTAGGGTGGTGGTAAGGTGTAATTATTATTGGCTTGTTACCAATTTATAACTCAATAATATGTTAAAACCCGCTATTTGGTGGAAAACCATATGGTATATTCTCAAAAACCTTAGCATGTTTATAAATTATGGGTTGAATATCTTCATGATGTCTCTACAGTTATGATTTTTTAGAAATCACAAAATATTATGTTTCTCATGAAACTTGGCCTTTCTTAAATGTCCTTTCCATCCTCTTAGATGTAACCACTTAGGGGATCCATTATCCATACCCTGAATAAGTACTTCTTTCCCATCTATTTTAAATTTTAATTCCATGGTTTGATAGTTTTGGGTAAATTCCCCCAAGTAATGTAGCCATTATACACCTCATACCAAATCTATTTTACTAATGACCGCTACATAGAAATCATAGTTTATTTTATGTCTCTTAAATATGAGATGGAATAATGGAATTCTTTGAGTACATAGAATGGTAAAACCATCAACAATTGTGACCTTAAACCCTTAAAATTCTTCTATTTTTAAATCCATTTTTGTTACCAATCCTTTTTTAATGAAATTATGGGTGGCCCCACTATCTATTAATATAGTGATTTTATGTCCTTGTAGACTCCCTCTTACTCTAAATAGATGGTATCTTAGAGCTCATAATAAAGTAACAAAGGTTCCCTCCAATGTCTTTTCTCCTTCATTTGATTCATGTATTTTTTTTTCAACTATGACCTCTTCTTTGTCAGGTTCACCATCTAAAATAACTTTGATGTAATGGACTTGCCCCTTTCCCAAATAATGGTGACATGGTACCCAAGGGCCCTTACAAGTGAAGCATAAGTTTTTCATCCTTATCTCATTTCTTGTTTTTGTAGACACTTAAATTTGGCCACTAATGGCTATATATCTAACTTTAGATAAATTTTTGCCAATCATTGAATGCCTAGCCCAAAAATTTATATTAGTATTGAATTTGGCTTCATATCCTTGAATTAAATCAATTTGGATTGTTAAATCAATTAAACAAGGTAAATATACACATTAAATTAATCAAAATCAAACAAATGAGCAAATGCCTAGAAATAATTAATTGACTTGCACATCCTAATCAAAATCAATTAGTAAGATAAATCAATTTAAAATCCTAATTGAGTTCACCCATGAGATAATAAATCAATTACTAAAAAATAAATTCAAGAGCATCTTGGAACATTTTAGAACACAATCATTACCTTTGTGAGTTGCCATGTGATGAAAATATCTAAAAGAATATTTTAGAAATATGTCAAACTCAATCAAAGTTAATAAATTCAACCATGGTTAGATTTAACCCATTCCAAGGGATTTGAAATCCTATAAAATCAAGCCTAAATCTCTTCATATAGGGATCTCAATCAAAGTATATTTATAATGTAGTAATAGATTCATGAAGCTAAAAGCCTAGTGTTATAATGTTGAAATTGAGCCAAGCCATATCAATCAAGTCAAGCATTCAACAATGGTGTATAGAGGAGATGATGTTAGCCATATGTCATTGATGAATACTTATTTTGCATAAACTGAGAAAGACAATGAATAAATCATTTGGATCTCTCAATGAAGGTAAAGATTGTTGTTATTTGCATTTTAATTGGGTTTTTTATTATTGTTTTTTTATTAAGCTCCCCTAAAATTTAGGCTTAGAGATGTTAGTATGTTAGTGTGTTGATTTCATGGTTTTATAGACTAACACTTGATATAACCCCCTATATTTTTCAAATTAATTTATCACAAATGGAACACTCAGTGGGACTATCTTCATGAATGCACAACCCACAAATTTTTTGTATTCATAGTTTTAATTCTTTTTTTGTTGTTTATGCTTTGCTATAGTAAAAATAGCCCATAAAGAAATAATAAATTTTTATTTCCTTAATATTTATTTTTAAATTTTTTTATAATTATATATAAATATTTTATGGATATTCTCTAAAAAAATTTAAAAAAAATCTATTTATATTTTAGAAGTTATAACTCTTTTAGTGACTATAACTTTCTATTTTTTTATTTTCTAATAAAAATGGGTTAGTATAGAGCTAATAAATTTTTTTATTGACTTTTTTGACATAAATATTTTTATATAGGTTTTCCATATACCTATAAATAACCTTAAAGAATTTAGTGACAAATGGATATATATTTAAAAAGTTATGTCTAAATTACTGACTATGGATTTTTATGATTTTTGTGTTTAGTTTTTTTGTTTTTAACCTTCTAACTTGTTGTTTGCATGTTTTGTAGGTTTATTTTATTTTTTGAGTTTTTTTCTTATTTTTTTATTGATATTTTTTATAACCTTTTCCTAACCTAACGTGTTTTATTTTTTGGGGTTTTGCCTTTGGGTCGACAAATTTTACCCTTCAAAGGTGCTTGTCTCATTTGATAAATAAGCTTCAAGGCTAAATGAAATTATGATGTTTTATTTATAGGACCTATTTGAAGAAGACCAATTCAATATAAATTATTCTTTTCACATTTTATTTGGATGTCTAAAATGAACTAATAATCCTTCATTTTGGTGTTTAAATAAACATTTGTAGGGTATTTTATTGTAACTTTTTGTGGTTTCTTTCGAAGTTCACAACTTAAAGCCAAGGGGTTAAAATAACACCACACATTTCATATAGTGATATAAAATTGAATACACTTCAAAGTTTTTATAATTTTTTTTCATTATTTGTTTATTCTAAACTTGTTTAAGTAAATAAGGAGTTGTGAGTGTATGCTCTCCCATCCGTCCCCTTTAGGGAACTTTTGGGATCAAAAGCGCTAACTTCTTTTTGAGTGGTTTGAAATTATTTCCATTTATATGTATTAAATCCAAGGGGGTAGTAATGAATATAATCAAACACTTTCAATTCAATCCAATTAAATTAACCTCACTTCAATTATTTGTAAACTTGCTTATTGATTGTGTGTTTTAGTGAAAAGAGACATGCATGTATGCTCTCCCATCCATCCCCTTTAGGGAAATTTTGGGATCAAAAGCATCATTTAATCACACTTTAAGCCTATTCCAAGGTATAAAAATAATTTCATTTAAATTCCTCCCCAAAAGTTGGCAATAATATTAGGTGATCTTGAGGCAACCATAAAGTCTTTCTATTGTGTCATTTATTTCACGCATCTTAGCTTGTGAAGGGGACTTCATTACCTCCCACAAGTTATTTAGGAAAAATTTGACCTAAGGTTTCATCTCTCACTATTGAATTCATCACCCCTACTAGGAACAGAGTTTTGAGTGATTAAATAACCTTTTAGTATTAGGGTTAAACACCAAGATGTATCTACACATTGGACATCACATTACACTGAACAAGCAATGGATGTAGTGGTTGTAAAAAGAGTAAGACATTTTTGTAACAAGCCAAGTATCATGAACACCCAATTAAAGTGCACTTATTTTGCATCATTTGGCATGAAATTCATTATGTAATTGATCCATCTAGAAATGTTTAAAAAATAATTAGTTTTAGTCAACCTCACATTGCCATACCCTTGTTGGGATTTGGATGATTATACTTAGTGTATTTTGGTCATTTTTTCTTGGTATGTTTTGAAACTAAAACTTGTTTATTTTATTATATCCATGTCCAAATCAATTTGTTTATATGCCACTCTTTTGTCTAAAAAGATGTTATGCTGACCATTTTACACCACACTTGTGTCTTATAATTTTTGCTAAACATGTTTGTGTGTGTGTGTTACTTGTTTGAGATGGGTACCGTTATGTTGCCCAAATCATTATAAATTTATGCCTTAGAGTATTTAAAATAAAACATTGATCACATCATTAGAGCATGCTAACATCATTATGCTACTCATTTTGTTTCAAGACTTGTTTATCATTATATCAAAACCATTATTTCAAACCAAGTCACATATGCCATTTGGACCTTGTTCATGCACCGTCATGATATCTAATATTGTCTAGCTTGTTTATTTTAATCATAGTTTTCAACCATTGAGTTTTCAATTAAACTTTCAAAGTTCAAATTCAAACATTGATTGATTTTTATTTAGGCCTCTCTTCATAGGGGCTGATACATAGATATTTCTCTTTTAAGTTGCGTAACTTAGGTTAATCAATTACCCAAATTTGAAAATTATATCTTGTTTGTTCATTTAGCTTATCCTCATCATTATTTGTGCTTTTATTTGGAAAAATAGTCTTTTCTCTAGGTGTTTTTTGTCTTTGGATTATACCAACTAATCATGTTTATGTTTGACTCTGTGTGTTAGGTTTATGTCAAAGTTGTTCTAACCTTGTTAGATTAAATCAAATAACATCAATCTTTGTTTCAAAGTCTAGCTTTTGACACAATTTGGCTAAAAGTCCTAGCTGATCATGTTTGTTTGAGCCTAGCTTTTGACTCTATGTTTAAACAAAAGCCCTAGCAACCTAACTTTTCCCTTTCCTAGTTTAAACCTTGTTTGGAACACCTTATCCTAGACTTTGACATGTCAGTTTTATTCAAACATTTGACCTTTTGTGTGTATGATATTTACCATTAGACATTTGAATTTAGACTATTTTATTCCAAGTTCTAGCACAAACCATTTTACAAATACAACTCCATGATCAAATCATTGTTTGGAGATATAGATCCACCCCTTTTAACCAAGTTAGATCAATTTTGAACTATTTGTCCTTTCAACATAGTTTTTTAGAGTTTGTAAAACTCTAAGCCTTTTTATTTTTAGAGCTTTCTTCATTGATGTGGATATGTCTAGATACACTTATAGTGGAGTCATGTACAATCTAAATTATGATAAAATGGCCACACAAAATGGCTTTGATTTATATGGTTTTATTCAAGACCCCTTTGATGATAACATGGTATGTGAGATAGAATTCTATCCACCTTGCAAAAATAAAATCAAGGACCAAAGTTAAGACCTCAATTGGAATGATATGGTTGGTGAGGAGGAATTGGGTGTAGACCTCTATGATGAGTATGATTATGAGACAAATTCATACCCTCCTTACAATAATCAATTTAGGGACCAAAGATAAGAGTCGATTTATAATCTAACTCAAGACTCTAACTAGGATGATATGGTTTATGAGGAAGACTTGGATGTTTTGGCTTAAGTGAGCAATCAACCTCCATGATGCCCTACCATTTTTATTCTAAGACCTCATCCTTTGGCTTGTGTGAGAAATCAAGCTCCACAATTCCCACCCATTATCCAACCACTGATCATTCCTCATCTAGTGACTATCATTCCCCACTTTAGAAAACCTCAGCCAATCCAATCCAAATATCAACCAATCTAATCACAATCCCAACCAATCACTCAGCCTAAACCTCATCCAAACATTTAGCCTTAACCCATTATTTAGCCTAAACCCCAAATAATCCAACTAAAACCCTAACCAATATAACCAAAACCTCAACCAGTCCAATCAATCCCTTAACCAATCTAATCATTTAAGGATTAGGTTGTGATCAAAATAGGTATTTTCCAACTCATTGGAAACCAAGGCTAAGAGACCCAACCAATCTAAGATGTTTTTGTTGAACCAACCATTTGTGATAAGTTAACCTATGATGAATCACCTTTCAGTCCTATACCTATTATCAAGGATTCTCACTCTGATGAGCCAATCTCTATTGAGTCACTTCTTAATGATTATAACTATCTTTGGGAAAATCATTACCTTGATCATATACCTATTTTTCAAGAGCCTCCTATTAACAAGATAGTCTCTAAGGAGTTGTCTCTTGACCTTTTCCCCATCATTAAAGAGTCTCACTATGATAAACCAATCTTTATGGAGCCTATTATGCCATCATAGACTGTTACTTATCCACTACCAAACATTCAACAAGACATCATTATAACAGAGTATCCATCAAATGAAGAATCAGAGTTAGAGTCAATTTTTATTCTTAAATTGGCATTTGATTTAGCATCAAAAGTAGAATCAATATTAGTCTCAACATCAAATTTAAAGTCCCTTGAGTCAAAATCAGATTCAAAAATAGAATATGTATATGGTTGTTACAACATTGGTTATGCATGCTTGGTAGATCAGTATGAATACATTTGTGATCCTTCTACAGTTTTTGAGGATGATTACTTCAACATCACCACAAGTTATCTTAATATATTTGATAAGGATTGTGTAGCCTAATCCATCCCATTACCATTCCACATACCATTACCACCAACCATTATAGCCATATCATTGACATTCCATCTCCCATGACTGTCGATTGGGACCACCAGAATCATACCTTGTTAAACTACATCCATGGTAACATATCAGATGAAGAAAAGTAAGGATTCTAACACCATAATCATATAGTAGAAGAATACTCTCTTAGAGAAACCTTTTCAAAGGTGTTAGGGGGAAATCAAAGTTAGAACTCAACATCTTCTAGTGAAACCTTTTCAAAAGTGCTAGGGGACAATAAAATTCAAAAGTCCATGTTACTTAGTGAAACCTTCTCAAAGGCACTATGGGACAACCAAGATAAATTCATTGGTAGGAACCTCTTCAAGGCACCAATGGTTGGGAATAAAATTTCTTTACTACTTAATGAAGACATTATCAAATATCAAATCAAAATAGCTTCCACTCTATAGCCTAATCAGATGGTAGCTACTCTTATGCCTAAACAATAGAAGAGTTTGGTGGTCTTATCAAGAGAATATTTAGAAGTCTTTGACCCTACCACACCCAAAGTTATATCAAATCTGAAATCAACAACATTATGTGTACCTAAAAATCATGATCTTCATTTATTTCCCATTTATTATGCATTCCAATATCATCCACCATTCCTTTTCAAAAACAAAACATCCATCCAACATTTATCCCTATTTACCATATATGTATGTATGTTCCTTTATAGAGGCTACAAAGATACCATGTCTTGAAGTTTGAAGGAAACAACATTAATGACTGATGAAGATCACAACAACATCATTTGCATCTAAATTTATAGCCAGTTCTTGATAGAGCAATTATTCAAATAAGGTGTGGGCTAGCAATTTGCAATTTACATGATTGACTATTCTGGTTGTATCATTTATTGATTAGGACATGCATCTCCACTTTAGTAGGAACAATATAATCATTTATCATACCCAAGCTAGAACCAAACATGTACCATATCATATCAAGTTATCAATCCTTTTGTTATTATCACATATCTTAATCATTTGCCTTATCACTTGGGTGTAACCATCCTACCATTTTATCTAATCTATCAAACCAATCATTATTATAAACAATCATTATCCTAGAATTAATACAAAACCATCCAACCATTCCATTCCTACTCGACCAAACATGTTTTGAATCCTATCAACCTATCCCATTTGACCTTTGTTCATCCATTGGTTTCATGTTTTTAGCATACAAAATCAAATCAGTTTCAATAGTTATTTCAAGCATTTTATACAGAGGTAGTATTTTGAAGCAATATAATAGAAGTTTTAGTAGTTTCATCCTTCATTTCTTATTCCCTTATTATCAAGTTTGTTTATGTGAGCCTAATTATATCACCTGTTGGGGTAAATCTGTGTTCACCGATCTTGATACTAGTTATATTGCCTACTAGGGTAAATTGGTATCATTGATCTATTAGTTGTATCCTAGTTATAACTGCCTATAGGTAAACTAGGGGCAACATTTATTTATTGTGCCTTGACATATCACCTAGCCATTCTTATGTCGTACTATGCCATCATACCAACTATGCCTATTTTGTTTGAATTAGCTACTACACTAGATAGATTCCTCTATTTTGAGGTGAACTACTATGAACTAAAACTATTTTGGGACAATGTGGGTCATGTTTGACTCACATTGAGGTTAGCTCAGTCCCCCTTTAGCAATTCTCTCACCATTTTGTGATTAACTTTAGCCATGCTCTCACGATTCTATGAGCATCATTTAAAGTTATAACGCTCTCACCATTTTGTGAGCATCAATTCAAGTTATAACACTCTTATTTTTTTGTGAGCTTAGAAATTTTTAGTGTCTCATCATTATTGATTGAGTTGAAATGCTTCAAAAATTCCAAAACATTTAAAAATCATTTAGAAAAACCAAAAACATTGACCACTTTTTTACTTTAAGGATTCTAGGAAACCTCACTAAGTCACAAGCAAACCACTTGTTCTTTAGTTTCCCCATCTTTTTTGGCCTTTTATCCTACATTATCACTATTTTTTGAGTTCCTTTTTTTTCTTATATCACATCCATCATGTCTCTCACATCCATCATGTCTTCTATCAATGATCATTTTCTTCCTATTTCTTGGGAGAACTACATTCATCTTGAAGTTTCATTAGATCATAATATCCATGAAACTATGTAGGCAGCATCCACTTTCCTAGTGCATATGGAGACAACTCAGCCACCCCCTTCCTTTTCTTCTATTCCCCCATCTTATTTGTTTATTCAGTTGTCACTTAGTTTCTAGAGGTAATGTTCTTCATGTTGTTTACACTAACATAGGTACTAACACTTATTTGTTTCTTTCTTTGTTTTATTTGTTTCATTATTTGTTTGTTTGTTTGTGTACCTATTTATTTTCTTTCAACATTGTGGCCTTGATTCAGCCTATGTGTGTTCATTAGGTGATTCTTTGTACATTATTCTTGAATCTATCCATAATCAAACATCTATATTGCCATCATGGTTTTTATCATTAGTGTAATTATTTTCCATTGAGTATTGGATATTGAGAGTTAGTTCTTATGCATATTTTGGCAAAACCCCCATGGTGTTCTATCATGAGGCCTACCATCAAATGTTACATCAAAAATCAGCTATGACAAGTCTATAATATCAATGTAGCATCGACATTAGCAATAATCCCAATCCAATACCCAATCATATCCCAAATAGAGTAATTAAGTAACAAAAGAATTTTAACCTTTGTCAGTTCAGATGAGCATCTCCCAAATAGCAAGTTATCCTAATTCATATTGATCCTCTATATCAACTTATCAATCCTCGACCATTAATCATGTTTTTCATAATTAGGGTATACTTTATCAGCACTATATACCATCCCACATGCATTCTCAATTATTATATCATCTGCTAGGGTAAATCATTGTGTTATCACCAATTTTCCTTTCTTGTTTATCTATCCTAACTAGGGTAGTTCCATCTTCTCAATGATTATATCACTTATTGGGATAAATCATTTTGTTATCACCAATTTTCATTTCTTGTTTGTCTATCCTAACTAGGGTAGCTCTATCTTCTCAATGATTATATCGCCTACTGGGGCAAATCATTATGTTATCATAGCATGTTTCCACTATTTAGATATAATGCTTATAACTACCTTTGGGCAAACCATTTTACACCATCCCACTTGCATTTATTAATTATTTTTCCCAACTTTAGTTAAATCATTGTGTTTTCACCCCATCATCTTCATTTGTTTGGTCCCTTCATTTCACTTCTTTCTTTTGAGGGACTGTTTGCTAACCCACTTGCCAACTACTCCCTCAAGGGGGAAGCTACATTTCAATCATTACCATTACAATTTTAAGCATAAATAACCATTTTATTCTTTAAAAATATGTTACTATACTTATATCTTGCAACATCTTCCCAAATAAGGGCAAAATATAGACACCTAAATTTGTCCACCAATGGCTTCATATCTAACTTTAGACAAATTCTTTCCAATAATTGAATACCTAGCCCAATAATTTCTATTAGTCTCAAATTTGGCTTCATAACCTTACATTAAATCAATTTGGATTATTAAATCAATTAAACAAGGTAAATACACACATTAAATTAATAAAAATCAAATAAATGACCAAATGCCTAAAAAGAATTAATTGACTTGCACATCCTAATCAAAATCAATTAGCAAGTTAAATCAATTTCAAATCCTAATTAAGTTCACCCATGAGATAATAAATCAATTAATTCAATTACTAAAAAGGAAATTCAAGAACATCTTCGAACATTCTAGAACACACTCATTACCTTCATGACTTGTCACTTGATGAAAATATTTAAAAGAATATTCTAAGAATATGCCAAACTCAACCAAAGTTAATAAACTCAATCATGGTCAGATTTAATCCATTCCAAGGGATTTGAAAGCCTATAAAAGAAAGCCTAGATCTCTTCATTTAGGGAGCTCAATCAAAGTAGAGTTATAATGTAGGAATATATTCATGAAGCTAAAAGCCTAGTGTTATAATGTTGAAATTGAGCCAAGCCATATCAATCAAGTCAATCATTCAACAATGGTGTATAGAAGAGATGATTTTAGCCATATGTCATTGATGAAGACTTCTTATTCATAAACTAAGCAAGCCAATGAAGAAATCATTTGGATCTCTTAAGGAAGGTAAAGATTGTTGTTCTTTCCATTTTAGTTGGGTTTTCAATTGTTGTTTATTCATTAATATCCCCATAAGATATAGGATTAGATATGTTAGTATGTTAGTGTGTTCATTTCATGGTTTTATAGACTAACACTTGATCTAACCTCCTCTCTTTATCAAATTCCTTGATCATAGTTTCTATTTCTTTACCCAGTTTAGGTGGGTCTCTTGGTTGGAATCTTCCTGATTGGAATGGTCTTATTTAATGGTCCCTTATTGTCCTAAATTCAAGGTTTATGGTTGTCCATTATTTTTTATTCTTAGTTGTATAAATGGCACAATTTTATTCTTTGGTGTTGATTCTCTAAATCTAATGATTTTTTAATTATTTCTTGAAGAGAGAGAGGATTAAAGGCTTTAAATAAACCCTTGAGTGGCTCAATCAATCCTTCCATGAACAATACTATAAGTCTCCTTTTATTAATGTCTGGAACCATCATGGTGAGCCTCTAAAATTCTTCCATATAGTATTCCACATTTCTAATTTATTTTAATAATGCCAATTCCCAAAAATGTATTTTGGGGTCAATTCTATAAAATATTTCCATAAAACTCCTAGTAAATTTGTCATATGATTTAATAAGATCATGCCTCTATGTAATCCATCCATGGTAGCACCATTCATGACCTATTTCTTTGATATGAAGGGTTGTGAATTTTATTGCTTATTCTTCCATCATAGGTCAGAGAGATAAGTATGTATCTAATTTTTGGATCCATGCTTGAGCTATGCATTTTTTAGAGCTATCAAAATTTGACAAAGTTAATTTACCCAATGCAAAATAAATATCTTTTTGATTATTTTGGGTTTAAGACTCTATAGTTACATTATAATTTATTTTAATTTTTATGAACTTTATGAGTGATATTTCTCTTCGTAAATCATCAAAAAGGGCTTTGTATTCTTCAAAATTAGTTTTAAGGTCATCTCCAAATGAAGTTTGGGTTTCTTCTTCCATACTTGATTATACTCTTGAAATAAATTTGGGTTGAAAAGGTCTATTTGAATAAATCATGGTTGTTTTGTGTAAGATTTGATTATGGATATTATTAGAATGACCATTTTCATCATTTTGATACCTATGATTTGTCATAGATTGCATTATAAGAGCTAATTGAGTCATTGTATTAACTGGTTGTTTTTTTTACCTTGGATAAGCCTATCAATTCATTCATCATATCCATTCCTCTCTTCCACATTTTTCCTTTCTTATTCCCTTTATGTGTCTTCTCTTTACTAATCAAAACCCTTATTTTTATTTCTCAAATAATAGTGGATTTCTTTATCATCACCTTGTGTGAAGTTTACATTCCATAGGTTGGCCAGATGAAGAGCTCTGATACCACTATAATATTCCAAATAGAATATTATACAAAAAATTAGTTTCTTTGAAAATTTCATTTAAAATAAATATATAACTTGTACTTAAAAACAATAATTTATTAATTTAAATAAAGATTTATTATACAATTGTCAGATTTAAAATAATACAATATAAGCCTCAAGAGTTTTCATCCTTGGTTTGTGATGACAAGGGTTTCCATCCTTGCATTAAATTTTACAACTAAGGGATTTCATCCTTAAGTGTAATAATAAGTGTAAAATTTGTACATGATTGAATGTTTAATACATGAGTTGAATGAATGCCTTCTTTAACTTCAATTAATGAATATAAATACATCATAACCTTTTATCAAATAATGTGTATTTTCCAAAGGTGGTGACTGCTCATTTGATGAATGTTGAATTAATTAATTAAAAATAGTGATGTAATTAATTATTAACATTGATTACTTCTTTAATTATGGCATTACACCCCAAAGGCAATTTAGTTAACGGTTGAATGTTGTGTTGATCTCTCTTGACTATTATGATTTCCCTTTCCTTGTATTTTTTATTTGTAGTGATTTTTTTGCCTTGGTGATTGAATACGTTCTATTATTATTGGCTATTTTTTTATCATTATTTCATTGCTACATGACTTGGGTAGAGTTTGAGGAAATTACACTCACACCTATTGAACATGATAACTTTAGCTTATTTTTAGATAAATATCATGAGATCTTTGTTTGGTCCTATGAATACATGCCCAATATTGAACCTATCATTATGGTTCACAATTTCATCACTTATCTTGATGGCAAACCTATGCACTAAAAGCAATGGAAATTTCCACCTTATGCCATAAATAAATTATCAAACTTATCAATGCTAATTTTATCAAACTAGTGGACTACTATGAATGGGTTTATAAAATAGTCCCTATTTAGAAAAAGGTCACCATGGTCATTTACATTTGCATTGATTTTCATAATCTTCATCTTGCTTGTCCCAAGGAAAATTTCCCTCTACTTTCAATAGATGCCATTGTCAATTCCATAACTAGTTATGAAATTTTGTCTATTATGAATGGTTTCTCAAGCTATAACCAAATTTAGATTTCCCCCAAAGACCAACATAATGTAACTTTCACTGTAGAATGGGGCACCTATTTCTATGTTAAAATTCCATTCAGCGTCAAAAATGATAGAGCTAACTATCAGTGGGTAATGAATCATATCTTTCATGATCTTATCCTTAAAATTGTGGAAACCTATGTGGATGACCTCATTGATAAATCTAAATGTCATAAGACTCCTCATTTTGATCTTGTCATCATCTTCAACCACCTTCTTAAATATAAAGTTAGACTAAATCCTTAAAAATGTGCTTTTGGTATCACATCTAGCAAACTATTAGGATTCTTAATTTCTCTCCATAGAATCAATGTTGACCCTACCAAGATTAAAACTATAAAAAACATGCCAATCCCTTAATCCATTCCAAGCATTTGCATTTACCTTAATAAACTTGGTAAATTAGACTATTCATTCCTAAAATGGCTCACCATATCTATTCTATCAATTCTCTTATTAAAAAAGGTAATTATTTAGAATGGATAGATCCCTATCAAAAAACATTTTATAATATTAAAGAATCATTACTTCACCCACCTACTCTTCATCCCCTTCAAAAAATCAACCTTTGATACAATATACCTTTTTCACACCCTTATCAGTAATGCTTTCCCAATAAGATGATACTAGAAGGGAATATGCCATCTACTATATCAATCAAGGCCTCATTTATTATGAAAAATGTTACATAAAAGTCAAACATGATTTCCTTGCCATATATTTTGTTGGTAAAAATATTTGACATTATATTATTTATCAAACCACTTATGTTATCATCCATTACAATCCCCTTCATCACTTCTTATCCAAAGCCTTTCTTCTTAGAGATAGAATTGGAAAGTGGATGGTCCTCATAGAATTTGATCTCTGAATTATTACTCAAAAGTTTTTCAAAGGAAAAATCATCATTGATCAACTTACTATAACTCCTATGCCAGCTACCAACCACCTTCAAGATAGTCTTCTCGATGATAATATTCTCTATATTAAAGGTCTCAACCAAGCCATATCCCTTAAATATTACTTCCATAACTTCACATCTGATCTTAAAGCAAGTAATCTTGATGGGTCCACTATCTTCCTTGATTTTACTAAAACAAATGTAATTATCAAAGAACTCCCTGAAATTAATGTCAATCTACATGAGGATACTTAGACACTTCATTTTTATGGCACTAAATGCCTTCAAGGAGTGGTAGAAGGTTGTATCCTTATGATCCCTCTTGGAAAAATCATCCCATTATATTTTTTTCCTAACATTTGATATCACTAACAACATGGTAGAGTATAAAGCTTTAATATTAGGCATGAACATAGCCCTTGATCTATATATCTAATACTTGCATGTTCTAGGTGATTCCCAACTCATTTTCTACTAAGTCGATGGTGATTACTAATGCAAGAGAGATAATATCATTTCTTATCATCAAATCATAACCACTCTCACCAAATATTTCATTTCTTTCACCATCCCTTGAGATCAAAATTATGTTGCCAACTCCCTTACTTCTTCAACATCTCTTTTTAATCCACACCAAGTTATTATCAATCCCATTTTTCTTATCCAAATAAAAAAATATCCATCTTCTATTCAACCACAAGATTTGATTATTTACCACATTGAGGTTGTCACCATTCAACAAATCTCATGGTACAAAGACATCATTAAATTTTCGAAACACCAAACTTATCCTTTGAACCTTAATTCCCACAAAAAGAATCACATTCACAAATAATCTTTTAAGTATGTGTTTAGATATAACATACTATATTACCTCAATGTTAAAGTTACCTTGCTCCACTATGTTATGAAATATGAGGTTCCTCCTCTTCTTAAAGAATCACATGGGGGCATTTGTGGTGTCAGTTGTAGAGGACATGCTACAACCTATAAATGCTTATGTATGGGATAATTTTGTCCCACTCTTGAAAAGGATGCCATTGAATTTTGTAAAAAGTGTACTTATTAGATTCATGATGATCTAATTCATTCACCTCAATTTGAGCTTCAAACCATAGAATATCCCTAGCCATTCTCCATGTGGGGATTAGATCTAATAGGCAAATTAACTCAATCTCAAGATGGGCATGTCTTTATAATCATAACCATAGAATATTTTACCAAATGGGTTGAGGTTATGCCACTCATTAATGTCATCGGTACCACCATTTACAAATTTATCCTTAATCAAATAATTTTCTACTTTGGTGTTCCTCATACTATCATTTTAGATAATGGTGGTAATTTCAAAAACAAAGACATCAAACAGCTATATTCTAAATTTAAAATCAATCAAAAATTATCCATACCCTATCATCCATAATTTAATGGCCAAGATAAGGCCACAAATAAAATTCCTAATAAAATTATCCAAAAAATAATTTGTGACACCTGAATGGATTGGCATCTTCATAGATATCCTACTCTTTGGGCCTATTACACTAGCATACGCATTATCATTGGGGTAATGTCATTCTCTCTAGTATATAGTTTTAAAATAGTCCTTCCATTAGAATATGATATTCCCTCTCTTTTTATATCTCTTCATGGTATCATACATAATGAATAATTATATGAATTGTACCTTCATACTCTCAATAACCTTGATGAGTAATGTCTTTTTGCTTCATAACATAGTCACCAATACAAGGCCCGTATTGCTAAGAAACATAAAAAATGAGTTAAAGTTCAAAAATTTAATGTTGGTGATATTGTCCTAAAATTAGACTACAATCATGATAAAGAAGGAAAATACACCCAAAAATGATGGGGCCCTTATTTAGTCAAAGACATGCTTGGTCCAAGCACCTATTGTCTTTAAACTAATGAAGACCATATTTTCCAAGAGCCCACCAATATGCAATTCATCAAGAAGTATTTTTCTTAAATACTTCCCTTATTTTCATACTTTAATAATGTTATTTATCTAACACTTTTTTAGGATACTTACATGGGTCTCACCCTTTGCAGCAATTCTCTCTTTTCACAAACCCTAGTCCTTCCTTTTGGTCCTTTGCTTTCCCTTTTTTTCATGAGTTACATTGTAAAACTATAAATATCACCTGGTCTTGTTCAAAATTTCCCATTTCTTATCCTCTTTATTTTCTCACTTATAAACTTATCCTTTTTGGTACCCCTTGGGTTTCTCTTTCATGAGTTTCAGTTTCAACCCATGGATAGGACCTGGCCTTCCTCACAAATACCATCTTTTTCTTATTTATTTTTTACTTTTGCCACCCTATGGATTTTTTTTTATGAGTTGCATTGTAAGACCATGGATTGGACCTAGATTTCCTTATTAAATTACCATCTTTTCATTTTATGTCTAGAAGTGTTTTGCAATGTTCATAAGTTTTTTATCTTTATTCTCAGTTTTAACTTTTGCTTCTTTTGATTGATGAAATTTACACAACAATATATGTTAGCATGTTTTCCTCCATTTCCCTAATTTTTATGATAATGAACCACACTTTTATGTCATTTTATCCCTTTTTCACCCTTTTTCGCATTTTTTGTGATTTAAAGTAATTCAAATTGTTTCATGTTTCATTCCTCTTAATTTCCTTTCCTTTCACTCTACATGGGATAAAACAAGGTCAAATTCAAGATAACACTTTTATTTTACTTGAATTTATGAGGCTCTTAGACACCATGCTCTCTACATCCTCTCTCTTAGCAACTAAGTCCCAAGTATTCAAATGAAATTCATATTTAACACTCATGTTTAGTTTTCTAAATATGTTTGGAGGAAGAATAGAAAAATCCATCAAAAAAGCTAAGATATAAATTAGTTGAAACAAAAGGAATTAATATATAAAAGGCAACATACAAATTTCAAAAGTCAAAATCACACTAAAATATATGGTTATAAAAATATATCCTATCTCTAATCAAATCTCAAACTCCACAGTTGAACTCACACTAGAGATGAGGTCCATTAGGGTGTGATAGGACATTATATTAGAATAGGATAATTCAATAAACTCTATGGTTCTACCTACTTTCTCATAAAAGTACCCAATCTTCATATTAGATCAACACCTCTATAAGGGGTCCTGAGGAATAGGGAACACATTGTGGAAAGGTAGGTTCATTTTACTTTTCATGCACATAGCCTTTATGGGATGAAATACATACTTCATTTGTTGACCTTAAACTTGTTTTCCTGGGATAAGTTCTTTAGAGTCCCTAAGGTTAAAAGTCCTCTTGTTTTGACAAACCTAATTTGACTATCTTGACTTTGATAAGGACTTCATCTACCTTGATTTTTCCTTCATTGTCCCCTCCACCCATTTCATTTTCCCCTTGATAGGCAAAGTGTGATTCTAAATCTATTTTCCCTTCTTCTATACTTCCTTCTTATTCACATCTTAAAAACATGCTAGCACTACTTTGTTTTAGGTTTATCTATCCTTAGAACAAAACAACATGTTTGAGTGACTAGGATTCTTTTCTTTACACCATGGATCTACATTTATTATTGTTGTACCACCCTTTTTATGCACACCTGAGTCCATTTATACTTTCATGTAATTTTTCCATTATTGAGTGAGGTTGTTTTGTTACTTCTCACTCACCAATGTTGTTTTACCTTTTATGCATATTTTTCCATTAGTGATTGAGTAAGGATTGTTATTGCTTATTCATCAATGTTGTTTTACCATTTTGCTTGCCCATCTTTGTGTAAATAAGGATTGTTACTAGTTTTACATTAATGTTTGATTACCATTATTTTTTACATGTATCATTGGTTTGACTTGGCAATTTTACCTTTATTATTTAAGGTCTGCTTTTTTGAGTTTTTTAGTCTTTAGTAACCTTGGATTTTTGTTTACCTAATTTACTATAAATTTTGACTTGGTAATTTGGTCTAACATAGCATTTGTCACCCTAGCTTGCCAAATTTGTAAGTACATCCCATCCACATATCACTAGTTAGCTTGGATTTCCTACATTTTTTTGTTTGTTTCTCTTTATTTTTGTATCCTTGGGTTTGTCAAAAGCAATCTCTATGCCCTCCATGATTAAAACTACAAACATAAAAAACAACCATCCAATGATAAATGTAAGTCAAGATGCGTAATACATTTACTTTTTTAGTTATTCCCATTTCATTCATTTACTTTTAATTGTTTTATACTTTAAAATATTGTAACTTTTTTATCTTCAACATTGTGTGTTTTTATGTTCATTCTCAAAGCACCATCCCCTATTGCACCTATGTGACATGTGATGAGCTTCGAGTGTGGAATATGTATATACACATAATATTTTAAAACTTTATCAATTATTTACGCTTATTCTTTTATAGGAACCTATCAAGTCTCAATCTCTCTAAGTGCATGCCTTAAGGGGTACACCAAATAAAGGGTGGGTATACCATTGGTGCTTCCCAAGATTGTTGTCCCTTTTTTCCACTTGATATATACACACTTGTCTTATAAAACCATTAGCCTAAGCTTTGCCTCCTATTTTACACCCTCATCTAGTATTTTACCACCTTCATTATCCCTTTCCCTAACCTAAACCCCATTTTTGATAGTTTACATGACATAGTCAGCCATATTGACCTTGTATTGTTATTGAAAAAGCTTATTAGGGACTACGTTAGCTAATGTTTGACCTAATCCATAACCTAGTATGTTTTTGTAAATTATAATACTAGGTATATCATGTTGATATTGTCAGCCTAAACTTTTAAAAGGGTTTAGGGTTAGATATGTCTATATAAACACATTCATTTTACCATTTCTAAGAGATATCAAGAGTTAATTATTCATTTGCACTTATTTACAATATGCTCTTATACCATTCTACTTGAGGAGTCTTAACTTAGGGTTTATTTTTGGAGAAGAATCTTGTCTTATGGATAAGTCTTGGATGTTTTACCCTTTCTTAGTGATCCTTAAAAACCACAACACCTTATTGTAAAGCACCTTTGGCCAAGGGAGATATTTAGTCTTGATGAGTTCATCTTCAATGTAAGTATCTCTAAATTTTATCCTCCTTAATTAGATAGAATTAGCATAAGTAATGGATTTTGAATATATTACTCTCTCCATGTATTACAATTTTACCTATAAATAGCTTAAATAGGATTCTCTTATGCATGTTTAATTCTATGTTTAATAACCCTCACTTTATGCCACAAGATTTGGTGAGCACTAGATTATATTTTTGCTTTACTTGTTATTAGTTTAGTGAATATGAAAACATAGGACCTTGTTAGGGTTATTACATAGTTTTACTTGACTAGAGGCTTTGGAACCCTCCCTATTGATGTTATTATGGTAAGAGATCCATTGGCTAGGTCTAGTGGATCTATATTGGTCATGAAAATGATTATCTAATGTATCCCAAATCAGAAGTGTAAGTAGGATTTATCTTCACCAAACTAGGATTGATTTGTAGATCTACTACATTTACCATTACATACATCTACAAGATTATCCCACCCTCATATGCAGTATAGAGGAAGAGAATCATCAGAGATTAGGGTGTAGATACTAGCACTAGGGGTTGAGATATTTCCATTAAACCCACACACACACATCACCTTTTACTTACTTGAGTAAAATGATTTTTTATTGAATTAGTTTTTTTAAAAATATATGAGTCTTGTTTGCATTGTTTGGGTATAACACTTGTTGGGATTTGCTTAGCATGTGAAATCCTTGCATTGAATAGTTATGTTCTTTAAATATCTTGAGGAAATAAACTATGCTTTGATAATCTTCATTGCATTATAAATGATGGAGGTATGATTTTTATTAGTCTTGTTGGGTTACTTATTTAATCATGTTTGAAATGATCACAATATGCCTTTTTCATGACTTATTAGGTAGACAAAAGAGGCAAAAACACCCCAAAGTAAATTTATTTAAATAAACTTTAAATTTTTAGATGGTGTTTGGTTGTTTATATCCAATGGTATATGTATTATGAATTCAAAAGGCAATAAAAAATAGTTTTTATTTTATGAATTGTGATACTTTAATAATATGATGTTTATCATGGGTAAATACCATGAAGTAAAAAGGTAAATAAATTAGGGTTATTGGTTATTTTCCCATGATTAGGGAGTTGACCTCACTCTTATAGAGACTAGAGGTTTTCTCATAGTTTCCATATTAGAGATAATGTAAATTATTTCAAGCTACCAATAGAATGGCGGATTTTGAGATTTGATTGAAAGGAGTTGCATGACAGTTACCTCATAGAAAAGAAGGAGAGCTTCCTAGACATGCAAAATATGCATGGGTGATGGAAAAAAATAAGAGAGAAGGTGAAAATGATAATAAGGACATGGAAGAGAGGAACAAGAGGAGAGATTTAGGCCAAGAGGAGAAAAGTTATTCTTCTATACATGAGATTGTAACTTGTAAATAGTTAGGTTGGTTCATCTTTTTAATTGATTAGATATAGATTGAAAGAAAAATATGATTCTTGTATGGCTATTTTTATATTTTTTTTAAATATGTGGAATAATATTTTTTAGGTAAAAATAAATTAGGGTTTCATGAATATGGACCTAGGGATGGAACTTAGTTCCATATATAAGCCCATTCTTATGAATACCAAACTAGTGTGCGTAAATGAAAATAAAATATTTGAGTAAAACCTAGTTTGTCATGGGTTGTCATGAAATTTTGTAAAGTTAAAGACTTTATTTATATATCACATACCAAATATGATTAAGGGATGAAATACTTTCTTCTATGTGTGTATAAGAAGTAGAAACCTATAGCTACAACTCATTTTTACCAATTGGTCTTTTATTAAGACATTTAAGGCTAGAACAACCACATTAAAGTTGCAAGTCACTTATTGATATATAATAAACTATATATGTAATGAATTTAATTCAAGAATTAAGTATAATAGCAGAATTATATCCAAATATATGATAATAGATAAGCCACTTCGAGGGGGCAACCTCCACAAGCTTCAATAAGAGCAGAATTCACAATATATGATGATAAACAATTACCCACTACCTCTTATATATAGTCTATCTAGGCCATGGTTACTCCATAGGCCGACCTACTAACCAAAATGAAGCATAGAGAAATGTGATATAACATTAAAGAGGGATAAGTAAGCCACAAGTTGGCTAAACCTATCTGCATACATGCGATAGGTTAGGGGCGTAGCATGCCCTTCCCCTTGAAACCAATGTTGTCCTCAATGTTGAACAACTCTGGATGTTGTTGCAAAAAATCTTCACCTTCCCAAGTTACATCTTCACTGCTCTAGTTCTTCCACTTGATCAGATATTCCCTGATCTCTCTAGTTCTTAACCTCTTGGTACGTGTTTGGAGGATCTTTTTTGGTTCCAAAATGACTCGTCTTTCTTCATCTAATTCTAGGAGCTCTGTCTTAGCTGAAACTTTATGTATGATGACCTTCTTCAAATAGGACACATGAAATACTGGGTGTATGTGAGATGAATGATGTAACTCGAGCTTGTAAGCCACACTTCCAATTTTTTATAGAAACCTGATAAGGGCCATAATACTTAAGAGCAAGTTTGTTATCCTTTTTAGGTTTCTTCAAGGACATTTACTTGTAAGGCTGCAAATGAACAAATACCCAATCACCCAAATCAAAATTTTGCTCACTACAGTGTTGATCTACTTATTGCTTCATCCTATTTTGTGTCAAGGCTAAATTATCTCTCAAACTAGCCAAAACCTCTTGTATGTGCTCCTCCACATCAAGAATCATTTGTAGATCAGGATGTGTACATGCCTGTGTGGGTTGAGCTTCTATGGAACATAATCATACAATATTTTCTTATGTCCCCTTTTTTGGCATCTTGGTCATCTAATGTGAACTAATCAATTGTGGAGATTTTTCTTGTAACCCACGTAGTTCAATTTTCCTACCTTCAAAATGAAATCGCATGAATAGTTCATGGAAGTTCATCTCAATGGTACCCAAGGTTGTGAGCCATTGGACTCCCAAAACAATGTCTATGCTACCCATGGGAATATAAAACATAGGAGAATCAAAATTGTACTCACCCATAGTAAGCTTAATACTATGGAATTTGCTTGAACAATTAATTATGCCCCCATCTACAATCATGACCTATAATTTTGGTGTTGGGTAGATGAAACAGTTCAATCGAGTGGCCAACTTATGGTTGATGAAGTTATGTGTGCTCCAAAATCAATCAACACTATCACCTTCTATTTTTTGAGAAAACCCACCACCTTAAGTTTTTGAGGAGTGTTAATACCTACAAGTGCATGATAAGAGATTATAGGTTGGGAATCTTTAGGTACCTCCTCTATCTCTTTTTTGGCATCATTAGAGGCATCATCTTCTTCTTTATCTTCATTAGATCCCTCAATTTAGAATAACTTCTTCTCAACACATCTATGTCCTTTGCTCCACTTGTTGTCACAACTGAAACATAATCCTTTTGCACACTTCTCTTCAATTTTTTAAAGGGTTAATTTGGTAGGTGGAGGAAATATTGGTGTTGATATGCTATGATCTTTGAATTGAGTGAATGGCTGCTTCTCATTAGCTAAGAATTTTTCCTCAGCTTTGCATGCCATGATAATAGAATTATAAATCTTAAGTGGATTAAACATGCATACCTCATGTTGAATGTGGTCTTTGAGTCTACCCAAAAATAGGGCATTCAAGTTTGCTTTAGAAATTGTCTCCACACGTAAGGACAGGTTCTAAAAATGATGAATATAATCCTTGATGGAGCTAGTTTGTTTTAATTTTACTAGTTGGCTGAAGTAATTCTCTATCACACTATTACCATAGTGTAATTGCAGATCCTCTATAAAAATTGACCAGGTGACATTGAGAGTCATCTTTTTCTTTTGAGCACACAACCATCGATACCAAATGAATTGATCAAGTTCAAGATACAAGGATGCCATGTTAACCTTATGTCTACCTAGAATTTGATGTAGGTTAAAAAAATTATCCATTTGGTAGATCTAATTGAGTGGATCTTTTCTATCAAATTTGTGCATATCCACCTTTGGTAACAGGTTCCTTTGTGGCCATGGAGTTAGATTTGAAGTAGATTGGTTAGGAGAACCACCCTAGTGGGGTTATACAATAGATTTAGCTTGATGATTTGACTGATTAATTTTCAAATACATCATGATATCTCCCAAATTATCTTGTATGGATTGCATATTAGATTGTATGCCTTGCACCTCACTCTGAATGCCTTGCACACTATAGTCAAGCTAGCTCACTTTGTGATCTATGTCAAAAAACCCTAGTACAAAGGGTCTAGTACATCCCCCTTCTGACTCCATCTCTTCCTTGTTCAGAGTTTTACCTAGAGTTTTAGCACCCTTTCCTTGGCCTCAAGTTTGTGGACCTGCCATAAAAGGCTTTTACGATGTCGAACCTTATTTGCACTTTTGAACCAACTTCGACCAAGTGATTTTAGAATTATTTCAGCCTCAAATCAAAATATAAAAAGAACATACTGTAGCCAAATTTTTCTAATATTTCTAAAAATGTAAATAACTTAAAAACATTCTTTGAATTGCGCACTATAGAGCAATTTTATGAAAAACCATAAAATAGTGATAACTTTTTTAAAAGAAATAAAAATGAGCTGAAATTTTAATGGAAGCTTAATTTTATTATTTCTCACCTCTAGTAAAAAATTTTCAAAAAAATTCGCAACCTTTTTTTATATATCGCAAAATTTTAAAATTTAGTGTTTTGCCCACAAGATTGCCCAAATCGCAGCTCTGATACCACTTGTAATGAAATTACTTCAAGAAATAAGTATAATAGCATAATTATATCCAAATATAACTAAAATATATCCAAATATATGATAATATATAAGCCACTTCGAGGGGGAAACCTCCACAAGCTTCAATAAGAGCAGAATTCACAATATATAATGATAAACAATTACCCACTACCTCCTATATATAGTCTATCTAGGCCATGGTTACTCCATAAGCTGACCTACTAACCAAAATAAAGCATAGAAAAATGTGATATAACATTAAATAGGGATAAGTAAGCCACAAGTCGGCTAAACCTATCCTCATACATGCGATAGGTTAGGGGTGTAGCAATATATGCATACACACACACACACACACACACACACACACACACACACACATAAACCTAAACCTATATATATATATATACATATATATATATATATATATATATATATTTAGTTTTCATCTTGTGTAAAAATGTGATCAAGTTTTGTAGAACTTAGCTAAATATTAGAACTTATTTTAGTTATATTCATAAGTGAATGTATACATATTCACATGAACAATTAGAGATGGTTACATTCATTTATGTATGTAGTTATGTTTAACCAATGAAAAAACTTGTTTCTTTTGAGTGATATAGTATGTTTGTAGGTGATAATGAAGTAATCTAATACCTATATGTATATATTGCATTTATTTTTTGGTTTTTCAATGACCTATGTTTTGGGTTTGATTTCCATGAGGGAGATGAATTATATGAAACTCGATGTGTGTGTGTGTGTGTGTGTGTGTGTGGGGTGTGTGTGTATTCAAGTATATGTATGTATGTATGTATGTATGTATTTATATATCTATCTATAAATGTATGTATGTATAATAATATAGTAGACCTAGATATCGAATGAATAAATCAAGAAAATTATGTATATATTTGTAACTGATTTTACAATTACTTAGCTAAAACTTAGTATGAGATAATAATACCATATGTATATACATGTATATTTATAAATACTTGTGATTTTGATGATATCCAGTTGTGTATACAAATGTGTAGATAGTCATCTTCATAATGTTAAACTTGGACCTATATTTTTCTCTCTTTGGGTCATTGATAGTTGTAGGTGTTAGTGGAAGTATTTTAGACCTATATAATATTTATTTTTATGAAAAAATATGAACATATATATATATATATATATATATATATATAACCTAGTTCAAAATTATTACTTCAATTGTATGCATAACCAAATGTATGAATACATATCTTTATATGTATGAAATAAAGAGAGTTCATTCACTTATGTATGCATAATAATAAAAGTCAAGTATAAACTTGTCTCCATTCAAGGTATAGATGGGATGAAGGTTATAGTAGGAAAATTTTGAGTTGAGTCACTAAAATGATTATATGTATTAATGAGGTTGATAATCTATAGGTGGTATGAATTTGAAGAGCAATTATATGTATCGTATATACACTTTCTCAAATATTGTAGTATTTATAATGGCTCTATTTACATGAGAAAATAAGATAGATCTTGTTTGTAATATATAACCAAATTGTAATTTTATTTTATTATGATTTTCCTATACAATATATTATGATGGAATAAGTGGGGAAAGATGTATAAAAGAAGCTTATAGACTTAATTTTGTTATGATTCATCATGAGATTCATAGTTATAATGATGACTACATGTTATCATCAATTATATATATTTATAAACATGAATTATTTTTTAGGAATGTTTTGAGTAATGATTTGATTCTTTTTTAGTCACCTATACATATCTAGATTTGAGTATAGATCATTTGATAAATTTATGTATATCACTTTTGAGATTAAGTGAATAGAAATAATGAGATTCTTCATTTATGATTGTGTGTACCTTATATTATTGTATGGGATAAGTGTATGTTACAATCTGTATTTATTTTTCTTGAATCTATATGTGATAATTCTAGACTTATTTCATGGATAATATGTGATAGATATATAAGGGTGTTAGTATGAAACTCATATACTTACCCCCTAATATATTTTGATAATTATTATTTAGTGCAACAAAGTTTTGTGTGAGTATAATTGACTTGGATCCTTATATTTGATTCTTGTAATGAAAAACTTGGCCAAAGTAATATCATAGCTAAAACATTATCATTTTACTATGCCTTATAGTTTACATTTGTATGTTGATGTAATTTTAGATAGAGGATTGGATTCTATGGTCTATAAGACTATTACATGTATTAGTGGTTAGACACACATGGGTTTTGGTTTAATTCTCAATATCCACACTATTTGTATCTACCCCTCTCTGAAGGCTAGGGTCATTCCTAATGGGGAGGTGTGTTAGAGATCGTTGGTCTATAGTTAGAGGTAAATTACTTGGTTTTTTCTCTCCTTTTGTATATTTGTTTCAACTATTTGGGGATCATTCTTAGGCTATATTTATGGATCATTGAGCTAATTTATGAAGCTCTTTTATACTATTGTGCATATCATATTTTATATTTAACTATGTATTAAAATGAAACATGTAGTACATTATTATTTTATAGATATATAGCACAACAGTGGCTCAAAAAATTGTAATTAATTATGAATATTATAATATTAGTAGTTTTAGGCTTATTTATGACTAATATGTGGATTATATCCCTATTTTTATGTACTTTATTCTTTCCATTATTCATTTGTTAGATATATTCATCTTGTAAATATATTATGGCTATTTAAAAACTAAATGGATCATTTCATTAAGTAGTGGGTTGATTTATTTTTGCTATTATTACTTTGGATGCATTTATTAGTCAACTAGTGTATTTACATATAGCTATGATTTCATTGGTAAACTATGTGAGCTAAAAAAAAGTAACTATTGGTTAACCTAGTGGGGTCTTAACAAAATTTATGTCTCTAAATTTTCCCCCACTTTATTCTAGTGATGCACAAAGTGAAATTACTAAAGTAGGGTAAAGGTGAAACTGAGTGTGTATACACACTTTATATATGGATTCAAAGCTTGATTATGCAATATTCCTTAACACACAAACCTACAACATTGCCACTAAAAGTAATATTTTGCTATTGAAATTTGAAAAAAATTTATTTGTTATTTGTTATTTGAAAAGAGAGTAAGGAAAGTATAAACCTTAAAAGAGTATGAAATATAATTACCTTATAACTTGGATATGACGAAGTGCATGATTATTGAGACATTTAGACAAGTGTTAAATTTTGGTAAATTGAGAGTGATCAAGTTTCAAGTTGAAAACCACCAAATGCTCTTGAGTTGGAAAGATTTATGTTTCAAGTCTCATTTGATTGTATAGAGTAATATATAAAATATTTGAAGGGGTAGAACCATGAACTATGGACTGTTACATATGGAAAAAGTGCAACCATATATGTTGAGTGTTGTTATACTATAATGTGGCCTACTTTCAACATTGAGATGGACCACACCACTATAGATGAATCTATATTCTATTTGAAGCTTTAAAATTTTGAAGCTTAAAACTTGATAATTTTGAAATTTTCATAGTATAAATGTGAGAATTAATAAATATCATTCCCCTTGTATCTATACTTATTGAAATTGTATTTTGAACTTATAATTTTCAAAACATTGTAAGTTTACAACTTTTAAATTTTGCCACTTTTGAAACATTTTGTAACTTTTGAAAATGTTTGAAACATGCAACCTAAAATTTTAGGAATGAGTACATTCCATATACCTCCATAATCTAAAAAAATTTGATTCATATTTCCATTTAAAAATTGTATATTTCCATAAATCTAAATTTTTTTCTCATGGGGTTTGAATGTTCCAAGCAAGCCCATTGTGATTCCCCCATTTTCAAATGAGATATGTAGCCTACAAGTCACTTATCTCAAAAGTAAATGTGTGAAATATATATTGATGTAGTAGCATTTTGACTATTGGAAACTAATTCCATCATAGTATTGAACATAGCATTGAATTTTTATATGAAACATGTGTTAGAGAGATATATCATTGAAGCATATAAGCAATGTATGCATGATATGCATCATGGCACTAGAGTAAATAAAATATATAAATGATGCATGACATGAAGCATGGAACCATATTAAAATATATAGAATGCATGATATGAATCATGGCACCATAGTAACAAGTAATGAATAGAAAAACAATTAATGTCATAAAATATCATGTAATTTGCATAGTATTTCACTCATAAGCCCTAAGAGGCCACATACAAGGGACATGTGCATGGCTCAGAACACACAAGCTTAAGGGCCACACATAAGTGGAATAATTATGCCATGAAAGAAATAATTTTATCATACGAGGCCAAATTCCATTACACAATAAGCAAGTAAGTTTAACCTGTCATGTGGTAAAATAAGAATGTAAAGAAAAACCTGTAAAAAATGAGATTAGTATATATCCATCATATGTATGAATGTGGATGTTATCAAGTACCATATTTCAATTAATACATTTGTATATTTTGAGTGAGTAATAAAACATTTGTATTATATGTATCTCAACATGGGAAAGAGGTTATGGATAAATACAACCTATGAAAGTTTCCACAGAGAATGAATAGATGCTCCCAACTTAGCAAGGTTATTGGGTAATAAAGGAAGCCTGATATCGAAGAATCATGTGAAATTATGTCTTATATCACACTCAAGTATATCTGATAAATATTATGTATTGAAATACTCAATATGATATTTACTTAACATAAAACATATGAAAATAAGTAATCTAGCATTATCAAAAAATGCTTTAGGCCTTGATTTTGAATTTTTTGAAAATATTTTTATTTTTTTTATTTTTGAAAAAAAAATGATGCTAAAAAATATTTTAAAAGAGTTGATAAGAATTATTTTTTTGAAAATATATGAATTAGGATGGATTCAAATATTCCTCAACAAGGTGAAAAAGCATAATATGATAAAAGGTAAGGTAAGCAATGTGCCCCAATGTTTGTCTAACTTTAGGTCATAGTGATGTAGCATGAATGATTAATATATATACTAAAGTATATGTTCCTCAATGGGGAAGATGATAAATTTTCTCATGTAAAAATTATTAATATCACAAATCCTTGAAGTGACATAGGGTGTAAGATATTAAATGGTAATCAGGTGGAGTATCTTAGAGGTAAGTGTTTTGGATTATTCGAATCAATGTGAAAATTAAGAGGGTAAGTAACCAAAGTGAAAATTAAATTCAAGGGATAGAAGAATTACTAGATAAGGAATAGAATAAATATCAAAGAAAAATCAAACAATATATGTAAAATAAGAAGATGTAAACTATAATCCAAAGATCTCATCAAGGGTATGCCTCTATATAGGCATTGTATCATGTGTGTTGTAACCCTCAATTATATTTCCATATTCATAGTTTACATTATCATTATCATTGGGATCATAACAATATTATGTATTATTAGGATCATAATCATCAATGTAATATTAATCATAGGATAAATTTATCTTCTTAGGTTGTGATTGAAACTATGAGATGTCATTTTGATTATCATTTATATATGTGTATGACAAACTTATTTCACCACATATTGGAGTTAATTTTTTAATGTGTGCATCATTGTTAAGAGATTGAATATTATGTTGAACTAAATAATTATCATGTATGTTTGGGTGAACATTAGAAAAATAAATGAATTGGTGATTTTTCTTTATTATTTGGCTCTATGTGTGAAGTAGATATAGTATTTTATTCCTTATAAACCATGTTTATGTCATTATAATTTTCAAGATTATTTTGATTTGTAAATTTCTTCATGAAAAAACTTTCAAAAAAGGTGTTTTATTGCTTATCACTAATTTTTTCTTGCAACTTTTTTTTTGTAATTGATCTTTTCTTAATCTTGTTTTTTCATCTTATTCTTTTTATAATCTTTCTTGCTCTAATTATGGTTTTGGAATCATTTCTTATTCATAAATATCTTTTTATATCCACATTTTATCTTTGTATTCTTTTTTCACTTTCTTAAGAGATGCGATATAAGTGGGTTTCTTAATGGGTATATCTATTATAGGATCACCATTATCAAAGATACTTTGTATTTTTCTCTTTAGATCCAAACAACTATATGTATGATGCCCATGTATTCTATGATATGCACAATAGTATTTTATTATTTTGAGGGGAGGCATAGAATGTAATGTAATAAAAAAAATTCAAATCCTTTTTATTATAAACTCATTTGGACTTTTATTATCCTTTTATATAATTTTTTAATGTAGATGTAAGTTTCTTATGAGGCATATGGTAGTTATATGAAGATACATGATTGACACTATCATTCTTTGGATTGTTAGTAAATTTATTGTTATTTTCAAGAGATATGATCTTCAAACTAAAATATTTATTTTTATTTTTCAATTATTTTATTGAATTTTCCATAGTGATGACTTTATCTAGAATGGCTTCACAATCTTAAATCCTAGGTATATTTGATTGAATAGAAACACCATTAAGAGGAGGTGTGGAAGAGGGAGGGATAAACTCTTCATTTAGATTGAGAGATTTATTTATTAATACCATTATTAATATAATACAATATGAATCAATAAATGATAATGATTATGAATATAATACAATCAAAAATCAAGGTATAAGGGTGATCTAGGCAAAGGTTAAAATGATTTGTAGGATCTCAATTATACTTGCCAATTCATTGATTAGTGTCAGCCCAATATTTTAAATTACTAAATATAGAGGTATAATCGTGTATGTATCATAATAACCCCAATTTTGAGGGTACATTGAGAGTAACTTCCCTAGGTGATATGCTCATCTTTGATGCATCACAAATCTAATGGCTAATAGAGACTTCCTATGGTATAAACAAGGGACCCTAGGTGTTTTTGATATCCCATAAGGTACATAGAAATTAAATTTTATGTTTATTTTTATATTATGGATATGAGTATTGGATTAAACCCATCAATATATGATGTCTGTAAATAAAACATCACATAGCCCTTCACAATAACCACTAAGTATTTTGAAAATTGTCAAAACACAGTTTCTAAAAAACAAAAGAAAATGAGAAATAAATAAAAATAATAATAGCAAAAGATTTTTGTTTTAAAAAATCAAGAAAATTTCAACCCAAGGTCAAAAGAAAGAGATTAAATGTTATAATGATCCAAGGTGACAAGATAATTTCTTCAGTGTCAGATTTAATCTAAGGTTAAATAAATTGAATTATTTTATGTCAGATTTTATCCAAGATCAAAAGATATTTTCTTTATGTTAGTAATTTTATAGAAATTTTAAAAACATCATATCTAAAAAATAAATTAAAATATAAATAAGTGTTTTAAAAATAGAGGGTTCCCTAGAATGTTTAACCCTTTTAATTTAAGAAGACTTAAACTAATGGAATTAAACTATTCAAATGGAAATGTTTATTTGTACTTATATGATATAAAAATATAGTCAAATATAATATGTTACAGAGTTTATATAAATAAAAAACTTGATAAAAATATTAAATTATCCTAAAGATGTGTAAACCTCCCTAAAATAGATCAAATGTTGACTTTACAAACTTAATATAACTAAAAACTATGTAAAATGACCTACAAATAGAGTCATATTAGAAAATAGTAATTCTTAGTTTTTTGGGACAAGTCTATGGGAGGTGGATAGGGGTGTACTATGGCCTTATATTTTAACTATGGTTAATTATTGGTTGATAATCTTATTTATTTCTTGATTTGGGTTTATGTGACTACCTGTGAGGGTTGACTAATAAATCTTGCTTTTTTTATTATCCCAAAGAAGAATTACAAAAGATAAAATGTTAGTCTTACACATGCACTAGATATAAATTACATAAAAGGGGAAATAAAAATGGGTTAGTGAGGATGGTTAAGCTAGCCTTATAAATCTCTTGTAACTGAGTGTTGCCTACATAGCCCAAATGGGCCTTAGGTCGATGTAATTATCTTATCTAAGGTGATTGTGTGATCCATGATTATGAAACTAAAATGACTCTAGCTAGAATGTTTATTCAAATTATTTGAAAATGCATGTCATTGACTTATAATAAACAAAATTCAAACTTAGATTATGAATGTTAGAATGTTGCAGAATTTAAATTAGAAGAAATAGTGTTATTTTGCTTAGTGTGCAGTATAGTTTTTAGAGAGATCTAGTGGGAAAATAATGAGTGGCTTTGATGTGTTTTTATAAGATAATATTTGTAATAATTTAACTAAAAACTTTACCAAATATTTAGGAGATCCATTTTTAAATGTCTCAATTCAAAAAAGTGATTGTTGGAGCATAAGGGATAAGGCTGTAGTGCAGCCCTATTTGACTAGTGCAGACTTATCCAAAAGACCAGGGATTGTTGGGAGGGGTCTGATAGAGCCTATAGGCTAAATAAGAATACATGTGTCTAAAATATAAAAATTTTGTATGATATTTTTAGTGCTTACAATACAATGAAGGCTCTCTTATAGATTTCAAGTTAGTGAAATGGCAAATATACCAAGGGTAAGGATATCAAGAATAAACATTGTCAAGCATTGAGTGATTAAATTTATGTGTTTATAACTATCTTGTGTACATGTTCATTAATTTCATTCTATTTTTGTCCTTCTTTAATTATTATCACCATATGCATTTTATACCACAACCAAAACTATAACATTATTATGCATCATTTATGTGAAAAGGTAAGCCAAGATATGTATATGTTACTTTAATTTGTTCATTTATCAACATTTCATTTATGTTGGGATATGTTTATGTGTCTTTCCTAGAGAACCATATTGAATTACACTATTGTGACACATGATAATTTTTGAGGGGGGTCATATGTATACATTGGTATTTTTAATTTTTATATTTAACTATCAATCTCTCTTGCATGACTTGTTGGTGCATTAATGATGATAAGTGCATATCTTAAGGAGTGCATCAGGGAAGGAGTGAGGTCAACTCATTTTAATTTATGAGATATGTTAAAATATTATCCATCCACACCTACATCACTATTAACTTGGTCTCCCCTGAGTCTATTTCCTCTTTTCCTTCTCCATATCCTTTTGTTTAATGTGTAGCCTCCCTATATTTCATAGTGTATCATCATTATGATACAGTTGTTTTTTTTCGTATTTATCACTACATTTCTCAGCACTACCAATAAATTTGTAATCTTTTTATTTATTTTATATTATATCATGATTGAATCTATAGTAATGTATTGGTCCATATCAATACCACCAACCTATATTAATAATTGATTTCTATATTAATATTTGTATATATAGGGGTCATAAAATATCAATTCCAACACACAAAACTCATATGTTATGTTTGTACTCATTATTTTTCTCTTGAGTATTATAAGGATGTATTAGTGGATATAAGTTTATTATTGTGGAGGTAAAGTCTTTGTCAATGTCTTTGAATCTCAATAGAAATAAGTTGACCCAATGAAATGCCCCTTTAGTCATTAGAGTCCCCAATTAAGAACATTTAGGTCTTCATCCTTTCTATTTGAGGTCTTCACCTATAACATATCTTGAAAAGTGGCACTAGAGGCAAGGGGAGATTAATGCACTGATAAGTCAACCCAAGGTAAGTATATTTATACTTGATCTCTTTCATTTTATTTACTTAGTAAATAGATATGTTATATTTATTATTAGAGTAATATGTAATGTTGTCACTTTCTGCACCTAAGTTATCTTTATGCTAAAATTTGGCATATTGTATTTTTCTTATGCCTACATATATAATAATATTTTAGGTCTTTGTGTAGGTCCTATTTGCCTAGATTATAGTAAAATCAACCATTTGTTATGTATATCTTGTTTAGTCTAATTTATTTACATCTTGGATTTAGATTACCCTAACATGTGGTTTTCATATATATTTGATACCTATTTTACAACCCTTTTTTTACACCAGCATTATACATTCCTTGAACCTGGTTAGACCCCATATCCTATATCTTAGGCATAGGCTTTGGAACCCTATACACTTGATATTGAGTATGGATTACTATTTATTATATCTATGTTTATTTACACCCTTTGTTACATCACCTTGAATATTTTCATGTACACATGATCTAGTTTAGTATTCTACTTATATCCTAATATATATATAGAAAGAGGATCATTAAATTGATTGTCTTAGTCTGCATACAAATTTTCTTGTTGAAAGTGATTGAATCCATGTTGCATTAAATTTTAAGATTGGAGGACACTTTGGTAAATTTAAACCCTTCATTGTTCTCCTATTATAATTGGAATAATTCCATTAAATTAAAGAGAATAATCTTTAAGGATTTTCAATTGAGATAAATTTGGAAAACAATATATGGTTAAAAAATAGTTTTAATTTATATATTTTCTTGACACCTAATTTTGATACAATTCCATTTTTCATAACATATTTTACCTATTTTTATGCACTTAGTCTACTTGTGTATATTTGGATATATTTAGGAAACTTTTTACTCCACACTAATATATATCTAGACTTCAATCCTTTTGTATGTATTCACCATTCATTGGTTTAATATTATGGACTTTATTTTCCCATCTTTCAATTTTCTTACACCTTTTCTAGACATTTGTTCTCCTAGGATGGATTTGGTGGCTACAGGTATACTACTGAATCTACTTTATGTGAATTTCATGGGCCACTAAATCTATCCTATGTTTTTTTAGCATCCTCATATCTAATCCTAATTTCCCACTCCTTTGATTTCACATATCACTATTTTCCATGGTCGGCCAATACACCTATCATGTATGAGGGATCCCTATATATACTTAACATTCTTATTCTTTTACCAATTAAGAATTAGAGGGATAGTTTTCTATAAGTTACAGACTCTAATTAATCAAAATAATTTGATATACTTGAGAAAGATACTACCTGTTGAGTCTCCCTTAGTCATTATCTACTTTAATCTATTATGACATTACCCACTTGTACAAAAAACGGGTATAGGGAAATGTTCATATAGTTTCATCATCACTTCTAGGAAAATGGATGTCCAAACAATTGCTCAAGATTTAATTTACATAGTACCAAAACCAAATGGGGTTTGGGTTATATAGTTATAACTCCCTTGAGGTTTCCTAGCCCACCTATTTATTTTTCTTTTCTTTTACATATGTGTGAGGGTGAATTAGGTGAAGAGAAGAGGATAACAATTCAGACATTCCACCCATAAAGCACAAACAAAACACATTATAACGTCAAGATACAAACCTACACAATAAAAATATAACCTACAAAAGGTGTAATACATATTTGGAACTACATAATATATTTGTATACAGTATTATATGGACTTATTTGAGGGCCAAGGTTGCCCTAAATAGATTTATTGGTAGAAAAGTAGGCACAAAATCTTTCATAAAATAGTGAGCAGTCCATATTTCACCAAAAACTAATACACCACTCTATATATACTAAAATTTGGTCTTCAATAATTTAAAATGACAAACTTGATGCACATTTTCCACATGTGACTTGAGCACATAAACAAATTCCTAATTTTCCATTCTCTCACACTTGGATTATATCTTATATTAAACCCTTTATGTTATATTTTTAAACACCTATAGGAAACATATTATCTATTTCAAACCTGCTAAATATCCTACATAAACATTTCAAAACACTTAGTTATTCCACCTGTACATGAGTCATTTCTACTAAATTTGATCAATATTAACCTAATTTCATCAGCACCAAGTCATTCTTAGCAATGATTATTTTATTTTTTTAAATCCTTAGGGTCATCCTTTTTGTCTAAGGTATCATTGGAATGAGAAATTAACTGATTGGCCTCATATATAAAAAAATTAAGGTCTCACTAAAAGGGACTTGGAATTTATATAGAACACATCTATACACTATTACACATTGATAAAATTTACCCTATTCTTACCAAATTATAAACATGTCACTAGGATTAGTCATAATCTAAGTTTAAATAACACTAATGCCAAGTCCAAACAACCATTGTCAATTATAAAACCCAAATTATTGGTTTCATACACATATAAAAAGAGCACAATTTCACAATCACACTAGGTGTAATAACTATGTGTGGCTTGATTTATATCCTAAAAGTATTATATGTGTAGGTAGAGGTAAATCATAAAATGGGGGTGATATGGGTCAACTTGTCCCATTAGACTTTCCCCATTTTTGTATGGTTTTATTCCTTAAGAGCACACGTAGGGTATCAAGGCAAAGGGGGTTGATTTTTGGAGTTGTACACATCATCAGGGTTCAAGATCATGAATATGTAGCAAACACAAACATGTGTATGTGGCCATATAGTCATTGTTCTTTAATTCTGCACAAGTCAATATTAACTAGTAAGTTAATATTGATACTAACCTAGATTAGAAGCATTGACCATGTACAGGCAGAGAATCATTGACAAAATCAAACAAACCACAAGCTTATTTTATCCTAAATTTTGCTTTTAAAATATAATCATAGTCAAATAGTCACTTAGGAAAGCTAAGTATTCATCCCTTTATTGTATTTATTATATTTAGTAATTTCCACTTTCTAAATCAATATAATCAATCTTAGACTTTTACATTTAGATGTATGCTTTAATGTCATATTTATTAATCTAAATTACATTTAAAATTAACACCGTCTTAATCCAAATTAGGGGAAAACATATTGGTGAACTTGTACACATATCAAACAGTGTAAAACCTTAGGTTACCCTTATTTCATCATTCTAAGATTTAATATTTTTTGTCCTAATGTTTCAAATTTTATTTCTAGTCTCCTTATAGAAAAAAAATATATTTCTCATATTTTTTGACTCAGGGTTTCATTGATCTAATTATTTATTTCCATATATAAAATATCTTTTCACCTTCAGCCCTAGATCTTCATTAAGGTTTCATCCTTGTAAGGTTTTAGATTCTACCTTAGGGTTTTAATTTTAGACATGATTTCTTATTATTCCCAAATAATACACATTAATCATGGCCATGTTGTATAAACATTATTGGTTAACATAAGTAATGAAGATACTATTTTCATAATTTTCTACATGGATAGGGTAACTTATTTAGATCAATTTTGTATTCAAATGGGTAACAAGGATCAAATCTAGACTAATTCATAGGGTTAAATTTCCCAATGAATAATCCCAAGCCTCAATTTTGATCATATTATTACAATATCCAATGAGATATGCCTATTATCACTACTAGATATAAAAGGGCATGTATGACCTTATTTGTTCCTCTTACTAAGGACTAGTTATCATATCCTATACAACCTATAGATGGACCTATCATGAATTTTGAGGTTAATGATACGATTATTAGATATCAACAAGATGTCATAGATGATAAATATTTCACTTAATATCTCTACATAAACCCACATCATATTAATTCAATGTTATATATAACAAGAGATGAGAAAAATAATTGGTACAAGATCCCACATCAAGAATTCAAATAACTACTACTGGTAATATCCCTATGCTTACACCTTCAGTGACCTATGTGACATCTACCCAAATTTTAGGAGCAACATGTAGACTCCAAAAAAATTCCATACCTATTCCTACACAATAAACCTTTACCCCTCCCATGGATTCATAATATTTGCTTTATAATCCATAAGTGTCTAAAATAAAAACTTATCCTTTACCAATAGGATTCATATCTCCCAAGATTAAATTATACAAAGGTAAATTTTATCCTAAGAAACACCTTAGATCAGTCCATGTAGTATGCTTGGACTATGCATACAATGATAAACTATTTATGAAATTATTTCCAATAATTCTTAAGGACTGTGCATTTCAATGGTTCTATGATCTCCTCCTCCAATCCATAACATCATTTCACTTCTTGGCCAACTAGTTCTTAGTGATATTTTTAAGCAACATTGATGAGATGTTATCCTACACACAAAAATTTAAGCATGCATAAGGATACAATGAACCAATTAGTGGCTATGTACTTTGATACAAGACTATACTAGCTAACAAGACCAATGTTATTATTGATAATGAATTACAATATATATTCAACTAAAGATTGTTAGCACCACTCCACAAGTCAATTATATTCAAGAGATTCAAATCATTTTATGAGTTATGTTATATAGTGAGGGATGGAGAAGTCAAGATAATATATTTGAACAAACTCAAGTATACATCAACTCTTATGAATACTCTAATAACAAAGTTTCAAAGAAAACCAAGTTATAAGGTCAAACCAAATGATATCAAGAATAAGACAAAGAGTACAGTCAACATAGTTTTGTAACCTAAAAACTAATTACAATTGGCATCTCTATCAAAGAGGTGGTTTTCAAGAACAACATCACCTCCTCATGTGTTACTAAACAATTTACTTGAGTGTAACCTCATCACACTCCTTCCTCCACAACAACTCGATATAAGTAGACCAAGACCAAGGAATTATGATGGAAATGCATATTAGATTATCATCATATTTTGAGGCATTCACCAAACAAATGTTTCAAATTTAGACATAAGATATAAGATCTTATAGATGACAACATTATTTATTTGGGAATTCCTACATATGAATCTAGATTGTATCAAAATGAAAATAAAAAATAGATGATTGTTAGAGATCCTTTTCCTAAAAATGGGACATCAAAAACTAAGGACACTTTATAAGTACATAAAAAAATCAACCTCCATTGGTGACATATGATCATCTAGTATATGTTATCATATACACTTGGTGATACTCCACTTTAATGGCCCATAATCACTTTTGATGATGGTGTTAGAGTTAAAGATGATTCATTTTTTCATGTTCTCTTTATATGAGTCTACATTTATAAAAAAATTCATATACAATTATATGATTAGCAATGGTTTAAATGAGAATGTTTGCTTGGTGACACTTCACTCAATTGGGTAAACATGAAAATATTTATAAGATACATAAAAATTAGATAAGGTATTATATGTATATAAACAATATTTTTGGATGCATAGTACTACCTCTTCAAGAAGGCTCAACCATACTAGCCACATAATTCCTAGTTCTACAAAGTAACATGTTTTTTGACATGTTATAAAGATGCCCTTGTATGTAGATACTTCATTTAATTCCCTCTATATTGCATTATGTTGAGGTATTTTCCTATAGTTATGTTTGAGGCATTAATGTTTTCATTGATGTTAAAGGTAAATTCAGTGTCATTGATGTCCTAGAAGTGATCTTGTGAAGATACATGGTGTTTATTGAAACCTAGCCTTGTCTTATTAAAAGAAATACATAGTAAATCCTAGTGGATTAAGTGAGTTGAGGCTTGTGATAATATGTGTGTAAGTATTTGATCATGAAATCAAGTTTTTTGGCATGAAAATGAGTCTAAGAATGCATCTATAGTGACAGAAAGGTCTCAAAGTGATATGATGCCTAGTAGGTCTATGTGAATGGACTTGTTCTTGAGCATGGATATGGCATGATGAGGCATCATGATCAGGTTTTGAGGCTTGTGATATTGTGTAATCATGGTATTATTATGTATGACATGGGTATGAGGTTTTGAGAGCAATGAAAGATGTGTCAAGGTATATTCAAGGTCTAAACTATGACTGGTAGTTCAAGACCTAATGTGCAAAGAGACCTAATATTACCTAATGAGGGGTGAAAGTTAGTTTCTAAGGTGATATATCTCATTTTAGTTTTTAAAAAAGTGTAATATGTTGTTTCAAGAGTTCTCATGAAGTTTTAGGTCCTGAATTAAAGGAAAAAGCATGAAAATGAGTTTAGAGGTCTCCTATGTGAGCAAAATGAAGAGATGAAGACTCAAGAAGGAACTTTATATGATTGTTGACATGTGTGACTATTGAATTTGAAGATAATATCTTTCTGAGAGATGGAAAATGTTCTTATAAATTCTTTCCAAGCATTAAGATTTGGTTTCAAGGATAGAGTTATATGAACAAATGTTAAGATGGGAAATCGATCTAAAACCCTCTCAAAACCCTCATAATGATCCAATATTGAAGAAATTGTTAAAATTTTATTATAATGGTATTTTATGCCTAGGTAAGTATTTTTATATTGTATTAAACTCCCTCAGGCATCTCCAGGTGGTAGTGGTTTGTTAGGATAATGAGTGAAACCTATAGGAAAATGCTTGTTTCTGAAGAAGATATGGAAGATAAAAGTTCCATTAAACCAAGTATGAAAATGTATTAATGTAAAAGATAGAGAATCATGATTTATTTCCATAAATTTATCTAGGTAAGTTCTAAGCTTTGTGCCAATCAATTTTGTCACTTAATTTGGCTAGTCACTAACATGACTAATGGTGAAACCAGTGAGAAAAACCAGTCAGAATGAAAAAGTGTTTAGGGAAGCCTTAACACACCCAATTTTTTGAAATGCATCATGGAGTGTCTACAGAGGACTTGTAGTTATTCACCATGCATTTTTATTGGTTCCTAATCAGTTTTAAGGGGTGAAAATGTTGTTCACAAGTTGTCATGTTAAGTTTAGCTTTGACAGTGAAACCCATGACTATGAGATTAGTCTGCAAGAACAAACATTGACCTTTGAACCTAATATATTACTATTAGAGGTATATATAATTATATTATATGATAATTTTCATGAATTGTAATATATTTATTATGTTTACATAGGTGTTGGGATGCATGTTCACCATGACTGGTTCTCAAACCAGAATGGCAGTTCAAGGTATGCAAGATGAAGTGATGATTTTGAGATGTGATATCATGAGTTGATGTATCAAATGCACATATTTATGTTTTTTGATATGTATATGATCTATAAATGCTTTTTATAAGGTTAAGAGTCACTTTAAGAGGTTTTAACATGGAATCCAAAATGTTTTATCTAATTGTGTAAGAAATGTAGGAGTAAAGCTAAACAAATTGGTTTGTAAGACCAATAGTTGACATTGGAACTTGTGATATATATATTAGAGTATGGTAGAGAGGTCACATAGTAAATATTTATGTGCATGATATGTATTTTTAGTATCCTTATAGGAGTTGAAAATAATATCCTACATGATTGTGTTTTGGAGCATTCAGGGAGTTTTGAGTAGTCATTTAGAAGAGATCAATTTGGGGTGATTTGGATAGATTTCAAGGATATATTTCATATGAAGATGTTTTTAAGGTATTAAATTTTAATTTTAATGTATTTATCTTCATGATAAGTCCATTTTTAAGTATGGAGAGTCAAATGTTCTTGATTATATGTTGGTAGTGTTTGGCAGTTCTAAGTAAGCTTTTTGCAAGAGTATTCTTGAGGTCTTTTATCCTATGTAGTGAATACTAAATCACCTAGTGATTTTTTTTTAAGTCATTAAGGTTATGTTAATATTATTTAAAGACATGTTTTTTTAGTAAATTTGGTTGTATTATTTAGACATTCAAGGTAGACTTTTTTTTGTGAAGGCCTAATTGTGAGTAGGGATAATGGTGTGGTTTAAGTGATGAATGAATCTAATAGGTGGTATGAAGCATAGATGTTGTTTTATAAGGCCTATTAATATGTTTTTTTAAGTGTATAATCTATGTGGTATTCATAAATATGTTCCAAGGGTTCAGAGTGGTAATATATGCTTGTGAAGGCCTAATTACATTAGGGCTCTATTAGGCCTAATGGTGGTTTTGGCCCTTAAGGGTAATGACCAACCCATGTAGTGAATGTTTCACTTTTTAAATGTGTTTAATAATGTATTACAAAGGTTATCCAAGTTTTATAATGTTCTTTTCCAACTAATATGGGTGAGAGTAAGAGTCTTGCATTTATACAAGGCATAATAGGCCTATTTGGGCTAGTTAAGGAATGTGTGAGCAAGCCAAAAAAAGAGATCTTTAAGGAGAAGAATTAGGTAATGTATAAAATTAAATGGGATAATAATATCAGTCATGAATATCCAATAGGATAACTAAGTGTGAATGACAAGGCTAGTTGACCTAATGATCCTAGTAAAAGGCTATGTGAGTGGAGTAGAAGAAGGGTAGTTTTGCTTGTTTTAAGAGGTAGTTTGAGACTATTAAAGGAATTATCTTGTGTTGATTGAGAGACCATTATATTTTCATCAAATATGTTTTCATGATGTATGACATTGGATAAATAAGATAGAGAGCTGAAGAAGAGGTCACCAATTATTAATTAACAAGGTGTCTTGAGGTGATCAAGTTTGTCTTGGTTGAGTTGGTGCTTAGTCAAGAGGGAGTGGGAGTTGACTTGCATGTTATATATTTTATAAGTGTCCTTGAATATTCTAATTTGGTGATGATTAACTTAGGGGGTGGTTTCTTCCTTTCAATTTGGAGCTCTCTAAAGGACTAGTTGAGTTCATCCTTGACTAGTAAGGGGTTGGTGCTCCTTGTGGGGTTAGTGCCTCACTAAATCTTAATCCATTGCTTATAGGACTGTATTAAAATTGGTATGTTAGTGAGTTTTATCCCCCATGAGTTTTTCCCATATATCTCTAATGTTCATGGGTTGATATCTTGCTTCATGTTTATGTGAATGCTTATCTATACATTGCTTGATCATTATATTGGTTTGATAGGTTAATGAATGATATATGGAATTGAAAGAAAATTTTGTACACTAATTCACCCATCCCCCCTCTCAGTGGTTGTGCTTCCAATAATTGGTATCATATTAGGTCTTTTAGATTAGGCTTGATAGATTGGAGGTGATCCTAGAAGGACAAGATGGCTAAGCTTGTGAAGATGAGTTGCAAGATTAGTATATTTATCATCTTATGAAAGAAGAAAGTTTGGTGAATGCTTTTTGAGTCTTGGTAGATGTTGTATGATGATAAGGTGTTTGCATCAATCTCAGTACAGAAAGAGATAATTTGAAAACAAATAAGAAGTCTATTTGTTTGTATGATCTAGGTCATGATTGAGGTTTTTATAGAGGACTACATGATGAGATAATGGGAAGATAGGTTGAAGTAGTTAATATGTTTGAAAATATTCCTGAATTCATCAGAGACTTTTCAACAGTGGTCTACAAGAGCTATTTTAGTATGGATGATGGTTCAAGATATTGATCAAATTTGTTAAATTTAAAATGGTTAAGGTGTGCAAGGTGATAGGGGGAGCATGTGTGAGATGCTTTAGAGATTCAAGAAGATAGTTTTTTTATGGTTAGGTTAAAAGTTTATTTTTGTGTGATTGAGGTGATAGAGGATGTTATGAGGGTTCCATAGATGCATATTTGAGGTTCTAGTGTTTCTCATAATCCTTTAAAGAGAGAAAAGGTGTCATTCTAGATTAAGATAAACTAGACTATCATTGAATGTCTTACAGGTATGAAGAGACTAATTTATTTGTACATTTATTACATGTACCTATAAATCTAACTTTGGTCAAAGGGTTCCAAGAAGGTATTCTCTATAGTACCAAGATCCTTCCCTGTAAGTTTGGTATCTTGATGTATTCTCTAGCTCAGGATATGAGCTTCTAAATTTGATCCTATATGAAGTGATTTTCCAAAGGTTTTCAAGTTTTTGCTTCAAAAATAGTCGTTGAGAATTCAAAAATATAACCGTTGGGGTTTGAATTCAAATGACTATACATAAATTTTTGGGACCTGAGGGCACTAATTTTCCTATAAAAGTCAAGGAAGAGGTCAAAAATTATTAGTGTAAATGGAAAATATGAAGTAGACTTCCTATAGATTATACTCAAGGTGACTTGGATTTTTTGATGTCCATATAGGTATATTTATTTTAGGTCAAAGTTAGAGTTTGTTGGCTATGTTTTTTTTAGAGAACCCAGGATGACTAAAGTGGATTTAGAACCTATTTATTGGTCTTGAATTGGTGTTATTTATGTTATATGATGTTTTTACCTTAGTTTAATAATATTTCATGCATTGAGGAAATTTTTAAAGTATGCCCTTGTGTAATAAAATCTCAATGAAAGAGGATTGTGCTTAAGGTCTATATTTTTTACAGGCATAGGGTGATTTAATAAATGATGTGGAGTTTTTGGAAAATTTGGATGGATGATAAAAGTGCTTGAAGGTATCCTTAAGGTCTTAAATCTCTTATTAATGCTTGTAAATGATTAGATTGATCCTAATTGTGAAGGACTAGTTCAAAGACATGTTGAATAGGGGTATGAGGGTTTCAAGGTTTCTTTTGTCTATAAACCTTTTTTTGGATGTTCATGATGAAAATGGATCAAATTTTACCTATAGATATTAGTGAAGTTTTATATGTATTTTTTTAAATGTTTATATAGTAGTTATCATGTTTTTTAATTCTTGATTGAGTGTAAGGTGTTGTCTAAGTATCAAAGGTCGAACAGGTGATGTGAGAGTTGAAGATTGGTCTATCAGACAAATACCTTTGAAGGTAGAAATTGTTGAACATATGATCCATGATCTAAAGTTGGTTTTAAAAATAATATTAAAATTTGATTATGTCCTAAAAGTGAGAAATAAAGTTATGAAGTTAATCATTCATGTAGCATGACAAGTTTCTAGTTATTTTGAAGAATGTTGAAGTAGTGTTTCTAGAGAGGTTGTGTCATGAGTTGAAATGTTATTTTGATGTCAAGATGACCTCATAAAGGTCATAAAATTATTTTTGTCATTACATGAAGATTTTCAATGTCTTGAGGATAATATAAGTTATGTGTTGTTCTAAATAAGACTTATTTGACCATTTGTTTCCATGAAGATGCTTTGAAGTGATCTAAGCCATGATGGATTGAAAAACTTAAAGAAAAGTAAGTATGGATAGGGTGAGATTGATTTTTATATGAGTGTTCAGGTCTAATAATCAATGGAATATGTTTGGATGACCTTGTGAGAGTATATAAGACACGTTATCTTTAATTTCAAAGGGGGATAAATATTTGATTGGGAGGAAGTCCAGCTTGGAGAGATGAGATTGACCTACTTTGATAGAGTGTTTACCATCAATGAAAAAGTGGGGGATTATTGAGGTATGTTCTTATTTTTGTGTTTGATTAAATAATATTTTAATTATGTCAAAGGTGAATTGAGTGCCATTAATGTCCCAAAAGTGATCTTATGAAGATACATGGTGTTTTGTGAAACCTAACCATGTTTTAGTAAAGGAATGCATAGTAAAGCCTAATGGAGTAAGTGAGATGGGGATTGTGAGAAGATGTGTGATATTATTTAATAAATTAATGATGTTTTTGGCATGATAATTATTCTTAGAGTGCACCTACAATGGCAAGAAGGTCTCTAAGTGGTATGGTGCCTAGTAGGTCTGTGTGAATGAACTTGTCTTGAGCATGGATATGGCATGATGAGGCATCATGATCAGGATCTGAGGCTTGTGAGGTTTTTTTAATCATGGTATTAGGATGTATGACATGGGTATAACATGTTGAGGGTAGTGAAATATGTTTCAAGGTATATTCAATGTCTAAAGTGTGACTGGCAATTCAAGACCTAATGTGCAAAGAGACCTAGTGTGGCCTATTGAGGGGGCAAAGTCAATTTCCAAGGTGATATAGCTAATTTGAGTTTTGAAAAAAGTTTAATATGCTTTTTCAATAGTGATCATGAATATTTAGGTCCTGATTTGAAAGATAAATCATGAAAATGAGTTTGAAGGCATCCTATGTGTGCAGAATGAAGAGATGAAGACCTGAGAAGGAACTTTTGATGCTTGTTGACATGTGTGACTATTACATGGGAATATAATCTCTTGGGGAGAGATTTTAATTGGTATTATAAATTTTTTATAAGAATTATTAATTAGTTTTAGGGAAAGAACTATATGAACAACTGTTAAGAATGGAAATAAATCTAAAACCCTCTCAAAATCCTTATAATGACCTGATGTTGAATAACTTGTTAAAATGTGATCATAATGGTATTTTATGAATATGTAAGTGTTTTTAGGTTGTAATTAACTCCCTTAGGAATCTCCAAGTTGTGGTTTGTCAAGACAATGAGTGAAACCTACAGGAAAATGCTTGTTTCTAAAAAAGTTGATATAGAAGACAAAAATTGAATTAAACCAAGTATGAAAATGGATGAATGGAGAATATAGAGAATAATTATTTATGTCCAAAAAATTATATGGTTAATTTATATCCTCTATTCTAATCAATTTTTTCACTCAAGTTCGCTAGTCGCTAACAGGACTAATGGTGAAACTAGTGAGAAAACCTAGTCAAAATGAAAAAGTGTTTAGGAGAGCCTTAATAGGCCTAATTTGTGTGAAATACATCATGGATTATTTTTATAGGAATTTTTATACTTAAAAATTCATATGTAGTGGTTTATAACCAATTATAAGGGGTGAAGATGTTGCTCACAAGTTATCATGTCAAGTTCAAATTTGATAATGAAACCTAAGACTATGAGATTGGTCTACAAGACCAAATATTTCCCTTTGATAATATTATATTGATATTTTAGGTAGATATAATGATATTATAGGTTAATTTTAATTCACTTTAATATATTTATTTTTTCTACACAGGCATTGGGATGCATTTTCACCATGACTGGTTCTCAAGGCAGAATGGTAGTTCAGGATATGCAAGATGAAGTGATGATTTTGAGATGTGATATCATGATTTTATGTATCCAATGAAATTTTTTATGTTTTTTTAGTTTTATATGATATATAAATTCTTTATATAAGTTTTAGAGTCACTTTAATATGTTTTAATATGGAATCCAAAATGGCTTATCTAGCTTTGTAAGGAATGTGGGAGTGAAGCTCAATAAATTAGTCTATAAGACCAACAGTTGACACTAAAAATTATGATATATATATTTTATGATGTTATATAGTTCAAATATGAACTATTAATTTACATTATATTTCTTATACTTATCTTTATATGAGTTTAAAACAACATTCTACAAAATTCTGTTTTGGAGCATTCCGGTAGTTCTGAGTAATCATCTAGAAGAGATGAGTTTGGGGTGATTTGGATAGATTTGAAGTATATTAATATTTTATGTATGTATCAAAGTTTAATTTTAATTTATTTATATTCATTATAATTCCCTATTTAATTATTAAGATTCAAATGTTCTTGATTGTATGTTGGTAGTGTTTGGCAGTTCTAAGTAAGCTTTTTGTAGGAGTATTCTTCAGGCCTTTTGGCCTATGTAGTGAAGAATAAATCATATGGTTATGTTTTTATGTCATTAATTTTTTTATTATGATTTAATTACATTTTTTAATGGTAAAAATGGTTGTATGCTTCAGATGTTCAAGGCAGACTTTTTTGTGTGTGAAGGCCTAATTATGAGTAAGGCTAGTGGTATGGTTCAAGTGGTGAATGGACATGATAGGTGGTTTAAATCCTAGATTATTTTTTATAATGAATATTAATATGGTTTTTTAATTGTTTCATCCATTTTTTATTCATCAATATATTCCAATTAGTTAGAGTGACAACATATGGTTGTGAAGGCCTAGTTGCATTAAGGCTCTATTAAGCCTAATGGTGGTTTTGGCCCTTAAGGTTAATGATCGACACATGTAGTGAGTTTTTCACTTGTTAAACGTGTTTATTTACCTATTAAAAGTGTGATCCAAGTTTTATAATGTTATTTTTTGACCAAGTAAGGTGAGATCAAGAGTCTTGTATTTATACAAGGCGTAATAGGCCTATTTGGGCTAGTTAAAGAATGTGTGAGAAAGTGAAGAAGAGAGATATTTGAGGAGTGTAATTAGGTAATTTAGACCATAAAATGGGATGATAGGATTATTTATGAATATACAATGGGATATTTGAGTGTGAATGACAAGGTCAGTTGACCTAATGAGCCTAGTAAGAGGTTGTTTGAGTGAAGTAGAAGAAGGGCAGTTTTGCTTATTTGAAGAGGTAGTTTGAGAATGTTGAAGGAGTGATGTTGTTTTGATTGATATACCATCATATTTTCATCATATATATATATATACCTTTTTTTATGAAATTGGATATATAAGATAGAGAGTTGAAGAAGAGGTCACCATTTGTTGATTAAGCAATAAGGTGTCTTGAGGTGATTAAGCTTGTCTTGGCTGAGTTGGTGTTTAGTCAAGAGCAAGTGGGAGATGCCTTGAAAATTAGAGCTTTAAGAAGTTTCATTAAAGTTTTTTACTTGGTGTTAGTCACTTAGGGGGTTGGTTCTTCCTTGTAAATTTGATCTTGCTAAAGAGCTAGTTGAGTTGGTGCTTGACTAGTGAGGGGTTGGTGCTCCTTGTGGGGTTGGTGCCTCACTAAATCTTGATCAATTTATTATAGGAATATAGTCCAAGTTGTGTGTTAGTGTATTTTATCCCCCATGAATGTTTCCCACATATCTCTTGTGTTCATGTGTTGGTATCTTGCTTCATGTTTATGTGAATGTTTTTCTATACATTGTTTGTTCACTATATTGGTTTGATAGGTTAATGAATGATATATATAATTGAAAGAAAACTTTATACACTAATTTATGTCCCCTTTCTTACTGGTTGTGCTTCCAACACATTAATTTATAATGTACATACATTATTATAAGGTAGTCATAATTTTAACTATATAGTATGAGTGCCCTCTGCAACTAGTGATATCTCCTCCTTCACCCCCACCCCCACAACTATTAGTTGATACACATATAAAGGATCATTATTCATAAATTATTGGTACACCTATTTAGGATCATTATTTAGATAAGGTTGATATAACTATTCAATATCATTATATAGTGTTAGTTTTACACATTTATAATATATATCTATACAACCAATTTAGAGTAACATAGTTTGGCCCACTAGATAGCCTACTATTTAGTATTGATTAAATTAGAGAGTCAATCAGGTACAATAGAGGCTACTATTTCCTAAAATACATACTCAATTAGCACCATGGATAGTTCAACATGTTCTAAAATAAATGTAAATAGTGAAACACCCTTTAACTATACATTAGACCCCACATATCCGTCAGCCATCTAGATTTACCAATATTAAACCAATGTCTATAAGTAATGATCATGATGCATGTAGTACACCACATGACTCATTATATCCTGATTTACCCATAGTTGGTACCTCCCATCTATAACATAGTACCCTAGGAGGATTCAATAAAGGCACTTCCCATGATCCTTCCATTTATACGATCATTGGTTAGCTATTCTAAATCCTAAACATTCTTAGAAAAAAATAAAGAACTAAAAAATATGAAAACATTCAAAAAATATAGAATCAAGAACTAAGCATAACATTATTTTTATAATTCATTGTTTACAAATGTTATTTATAAAATATTTGGTATATGGCATATTATTTACATACACACATGCATTTCACATCATATGAGTGTTATGAAAAACATACAGTAACACATGGACATTCAAATTTTGGACTTTCCTCTATCTAATGGTAATGTTGATATGGGGGCTTCTTGTTCTATGGCTCTCATTATTTCAATTTATATCTTTTTATGGATTTTTTACCATGTGTAACTACTTATATTGATTACACATGCCTTGTTAGTTAATCATATCTTACATAGTAATACATGATATGTTATTATATTATGATGTGACATTGATACATATGGATAGTGTAGACTAGTTCCTTGTTTTATGTTTCATTAATGATGTTATTATTTTACAAAATAGGTTTCTTTGTGCTTGACTAGTGTGTGTGTCCCCTAGGATTTGGACATCTTTATGTCCCTTATTGATCCAAAAATGGATATTTTTTTTACTTAGTCCTTTGTGAAAAATAATTCCACTATGCCTAATTGTATGTAAACATGATTTTAAGCACTTATGTAAGACACGTCATGTTCAATACTTTAGTTCAAGTACACAAAATAATTTGGGGATGATCTAAACACCTTCACATTAATCAGGTATAGATTTTTTGGTTCTTAAACTTCATGATTTTATCCATAGGATGGAATTACACCTATTTTTAGGATGGTGGTTACGAAACCACCCTAACAATTACCTAGCCACCCATCCACAGAGTGATAAAGTTATAACCACTGGAATTTATAGGTGGTATTTGTGTAACTACCTTCACAATTTTTTAACCACCCATCTACAAATTGTTGTAGTTTCTTCACCTTTGACAAGCAAGGAAGGGGAACGGTTACAAATGCTTCATATCATCAAAAAAGTTTATTCTAACTTGTTGTAAATTTGTATGGTTGAGAGGGCCTATAAAGGAGTCTTGAAAAATCAAAGAAAACATCAAATAGGTAGTGATTTGTTTATAAATTAGATTCACATAAAGAATTTTGTGTTTAAGTCTTGGTTTTATTTTACTCATTTTTATTATCTATTATAGTTGGTTTAGGTGTATGGGAGTTCAAGAAGAGTCTTCTAAGTGTATATCATGATTTTTGTATGAGTTTGGATAGAATGGTATTGATTACTATGTCTGCATAATCCATTGGTAGTATATTGTATACATTTATAGAACATAGTGGAAAGGGAAGTGTATTTTCTCACCTGTTAGATTTTTTAGCAGATTATGTTTCTTGAGGATAATCCTTGTGTCATATGTGTTTTAATCATATCTTGATCTTTGTTTCTGTTATGTAGACTTCTCATTTCATTCATAAGCATGTAATTAAATTTTTTTCCATATCATAATATTAGAATCAATTGTATATTGAGCTAAGTTTGTAGTATCTATGTTGATGAATCTAAGATTGGAATATCCACCATGATTATGGATTAGATTGGTATTAGAGATAGTTTCATTTTAAGTCCTTTATGTTGTGTGTTGAGTACATTATAATTTTATGCCCATCACCATAGCTAGTAGTTTGAGTGGTCAAGGTGTCCTATTTCTATTTAAAAAAGGTATTTCCATGATGACGTGGAAGTAAGGAATCATAATTATGACCCATGTTGATGATGAAGATTCAGAGATAGTAGAAGAGGATTTTTTTAAGCTAGAAGGAGTAGTAAACATCTCTATTTCTATGAGAAAGCTTGATCTATTCAAGTCCATGATGGTGTTTATTATGGATAGGCTTAGTGTTTCCATGGAAACATTGAAATCAAATAAGGTGGATGCTCTTTAAATGCATGAGAAACATGAAGAGTATCCCCAAGCCAAACCAACTCCACTTCCATTCAAGTCTAAGGTAAATATTTTAATTCAGCCATATGATGGAAGCATGAATGAAGAAAATATATTCCATTGGCTAGTCAACTTGAGGTACATTTCAATTTTCATCATATTAATGAGATCTAAAATATTTATTTTGCAAAATTAAAGTTATCTAATCATGCTTTAACTTGTTTTGAGAGCTATGTTCATTCTTTAGTTGTTATGAAGTTTCTTCCTTTTTGTAACTGGGATGACTTTAATATGTTAATCAAGAATAAATTCTATCCTGCTTGTTATAAGGAAGAGAGGTCAATGTATTAACAATATCTTAGGCAAAATCAAGGCCAAGTATGTAGGAGTGCACTAGCAAGTTCTATAAGAAGTTTGATCAAATGGGTAAAGATATAGTGGAGCATGATCTTTCAATGAAGTACATGGGTGGATTCCATAATCATTTGAGGAGACTAGTCCTCTTGGCCAATCCTACATATTTAGATGAGGCTTGTTCTTAAGCTCACTACTTAGAGATTGACAAGAAGAAGCCCCCATCTACCCCTCAAAATAGCTCTAAGAAATAAAATAACTCCAACAAAAGGGGAAAGGTAAAGATAAAGGTAATAAAAATGCTAATTACATTTATAAAAATTATACTAAATTACATTGTGGTGAATGTTATTTGGATAATAATTTCTAGGGAAAGTGTTGGAAGCTCCATCTAGAATTGCATTTGTTTAAGAACAAGAACAAGAAAAAGGTTATGTCTTCACTTCAAGGTGAGAATAATGGTGGTAGCTCTAAGGTGGATGATAATTTGTGTTGTACCTCTATCAATAGAGAGATATATTTGGGTATTAGTATTTCTTAAGAGAGTGAGCTTTCTATAGTTTTCCACATTAAAAATTAGATGAAGAAAACAAAAGTGGATGCTCTTTTTTGTACTTGTTCACAAGCAAATTTGATAACTAAAGAGTTGGTAGACAAATTATGGTTTGAATCTTATAAACATCTAAGCCCATATTCATTGGGTTGGTTAAATAAATGTGTAGACATATAGGTGACTAAATAAGGCAAAATTAAGTTTTTTATTAATTTTAATTTCATTAATGAATTTATAGTGGATGTCGTTCCTCTCAATATATGTGGTGTAGTGTTTGCCAACCCACAATTGTATATCCAAGATTCCATCTTCATGATGATATCTAACCAATACCACTTGGTAAAGTATGGTAAGAGATACATCATTTTATCCTATGAATTAGATTCATAGGTATCCTTGGCAAGTGCCTCTGAAGCGAAGAAGTTTATTAATTCTAGTCAAAAATTTGTTTTGCTTCTTTTGAGAGATATTCAAGATAAAGATGTTATGGTAAATAAAAATTCTTATAGCATGTTTACTAATAAATAGTATAATCATATGGGAGAGATAATACAAAATTTCAATGAATTTTTTTAGGAGCTTACAGTTTTACCTCCAATTAGGTCCATTGAGCATGAAGTTCATTTATTGCCTAATAGTTTGCTTCTAAATCTCAAGTCATATAGGTAGTCCTTAAAGGATGCCAATGAGGTAAAAAAATAGTTACAGTCTCAAATTAATCAAGTTGTAATTCATCCTATTAATTATGAATGAGTTATCATATTATTTTAGTACCTAAGAGAGATGGCACAAGGAGAATGTGTATGCAAATGGAAATGTAACTAATATATAAATCAATCCTAGTTCAAAGAAGATAAATCCTACTTACACTTCTGATTGTTAATACATTATATATTCAAGGTCATGACCATGATGGATCCACTATACATATACAAGGGATCTCTTACCATAATAAAATCACTAGGGAGGGTTCTAAAGCCTCTATTCAAGCAAAACTATGTAATAACCCTAGTTAGGTCCTTTGTTTTCATATTCATTAAGTACATTCTAATCTAGTGCTCACTAAATCTTGTGGCATAAAGTTGGGTAATAAACATAAAAATTAAAAATGCATAGAAGATATATACTCAAGTCAATGTATACAAAATATTAATTCATGGGAGATAAGTACAAATGAAAATCTATCTGCTCTTATAAAAGACAAACAAAGTTAGGAATACTTACCTTTGAAGATAAACTTGTCGAACCTCAATATTTCCATTGGCCAAGGTGATTTGCAAGAGGTTGTTATGGTATGTAAGGATGACAAGAATAAATTAGATCTATGTTACACAACCTATTTATGCATTGAAAAGACTTATGTACAAAATAAAATCTATATCTCCAAAGAAAATATAAAAACCCTAAGTTATGCTCCTCAAGAAGAATGGTGAATAAGTATATTTCAATATATTATTCTTCTTATTCTCTTCCTAAATAAATGACAAAATGAGTATAAATATATAGATCTAACCCTAAACCTTTCTAAAATTTTATCCAATGGGGTTAGCCCAAGAGAATATGTATCATTATTGACAAAATCAAATTAGGTCTTGGTCTAGGTCAGTCAGGGGCTGACCTAGACCCTAATGAGTTTTATCAATTAGAGTACAGGGTCGATGGGGTCGACAGTGTATTGTAAACCATTGGAAAGGGTTTTTAGGTGAGGGAAGGGATAGTGAAAGTGGAAAATGACTAGAGGAATGTGTAAAAAAGGAGGAAAATCTTAGGGGAGTGTTTTTCTGAGATGGTTATGTAGATAACAAGTGGCAGTATAGGGACACCAATCTTGCAAAGCACCAATGGTCTACCCACCCCTTTCCTAGTGCACCCATTAAGGCATGCACTTAGAGATATTGAGACTCAATGGGTTCCTACAAGAGAGAAAGCATCACTAATTGATAAAGTTTGAAAATATTATGTTTATACATATGCTACACTCAAATCTCATCATGTATCACTTAGGTGTAACACAGGATGGTGCTTTGGAAAAAGAACATAGTAACACATAATGTTGAAGCTAAATAAATTATAGTATGGAGTAAATAAAATAAATGAAAGGAAAGAATTAAAAAATATATACCTTTACTTACCTTAGTGTTGTAGTTAATGAAAGATATGAAATAAATATGAAGGTGTCTAATGTAGCGAACATTAAGTAAACCTATACAAATTAGCAAAAAAGAGTGAAAAATCAAAAACAAATTAACATATACATGTAATAGGTGAAAATATTATCTACAATGTCAAAATTCCAAAACATTTTATGATTCATAAAAATAGCTCTAGTAGAAATAAAGATATGGTCAAAATATGGAATATGGTGGTAAATATTTGAAAGGTTAATAATTTTGAATAGTAAATATAAATAGGATGAAAAATAATTAATTTTTTATTTTTATTATTCTAATAAAATAGAACACTAAGAGACCTAGTGTGATACTAGAGAGCCATCATGGTAAGTATATGATAGTTAAGATGGGGAGGATGCAAAGTGGCTACAGTAAGTGTAGGACAGGTAAGCAATTGTGAATTTCAAATTTTTGAGTAATTTTGTTTGAAATTGATCTAGATATAGAAAATTGATTGGTAGTAAATATTTAATTGCTAGAATGAACCCTAGGAAATTGTTAGGTAAATTAAGGCTATAATGGGGTAATGGGTAGGAAAAAATTAGAATAATAAATACCTAAGGCATTGATGTTAAATGGTCAAAAAGTCACTGCTATGGAAGAACAAAGTTGACCTAGTCGACTTAGTATATAAGTCAAGCTGAAAGCATAGCTCTGACTACATAACAGTGGGATAATTTAGTAATTTAAGGGGTGTCTAACTATGTAGCAATGGGTTGACTTAGTTGGTGGGGAGGATAAGGCCAACTGCATATCAAAGGGCTGATATAATTTATGTAAGATGGTTGATATAGATTTAAAATGGAGGCTAATTATGTATTATAGGGCTAATTTAGTATGTTAAGGAAAGAGGATGGATGATTTAGTATGAAATGGTCTACTCTAGTTGAAAATGATAATGGCTAATTTAGTATCAAAAATAAGGAATAGTGTTGATTTAGTATTAAATAGGTCAATTCTATAAGAAAATTAAGAAAATGAGAAACTAAATCAAACCAACTAATTTAAGTAATTTATTTGTGAATTTTTAAGGATGTATTTGGATTATTGATGATATGGAGATCTGATATGGACAATGATAATTGAGGCTAGCTATGTATTATAGGGCCAATTTAGTATGCTAAGGAAAGAATGGATTTGGATTATTGATGATATGGAGATCTGATATGGAAAATGATAATGGAGGCTAGCTATGTATTATAGGGCTAATTTAGTATGATAAGGAAAGAGGATGACTGATTTAGTATCAAATGGTCCACACTATAGGAAAATTAAGAAAATGAGAAACTAAATCAAACCAACTAATTTAAGTAGGTTATTTGTGATTTTTTAAGAATGTATTTGGATTATTGATGATATGGAGATTTATTGTTTGATATTTTTTAGAGACATCAGAGATATTGGCACCTAATAAATGTGTCATGGCTTCTAGATCTACTATATCATTTGACTAATGTGGATAGAGCATGACTAGTTATGTTGGGCTTTTGAGGCATCATGGAGATGAGGTAGATCTCACTTAGTATTTATCTTGTTGTCATGTTCCTTGGAGCATGGGAGTGGTTGACTAACACTTTTTTATGGGTGATGGATGGGGATACCATTGAGTTGGGTATCACATTGGAGTATATACATATGTTGTTTAGACTACCAATATGACGGACACTAGTGATCACTAACACACTAGAGGATCTAGAGGAGAGACAAGCACTAGCCTAATTGGTGGCATGATCAAATAAGATATACCCTAGATTGAGGGTGAGTTTATTTAAAATTTATATTTAAAGTATTCTAGACATCCATAAGGTTATGATAAGACTTGTGACAGAATGAGTTTTGTGTCACAAGTTACATAGTAAGGTATCACTATATGCAATAGCCTTATGTTAGTCGATGTTGGAATATGAAACACTCTAAAATTTTGGGGTTGTCATCTTAGTCTATCTCATGCATGATATGTATGGGATGTTATCTAGAGGGGTAAATACCATGAGGCCTATTATTTTATTAAGTGTTTGGATATATGAGAGGTTCCCCATGTATTGACTAGTTGGGTTTCCTCATGGATCGATGATAGGTTACCTCAGGTCATGAGATGGACACAGGACCATATATCTTGGGTCATGCCCCATGTTATCTCTCTATAGATTATAAAATGGGGAAAAATCATGTGGCATCCATATATGCACATTACTATTATATGGCCTAGTTGGTTGGTCATTGTTATAGGGTTAGCATGGGTGTGAATCATAGGCCACTACACCTCATGGGTAGAGCTACATCTAGTAGCATTCTTATCAAGATAGTTCTTACTCCCATACCCAACAACACCTCTAGTAGTGCCTACTTATTAGGAATGATAGAGAGCCAAAAGGGAGATGAGGAAGAGGAGTACCAATAGAGATACATGTGATTAGGCTAGTAGCATGTTAAACCATGGACTAATCAAGCATGATAGTAGGTGGTAATGGGGCTAGTAGGGGAGATGCCATAGATGTGGATGCAAACCCACATTAGGCACCACATTAGTAGGAGTAGTAAAGACCACCATATCCACAACATAGATGGAGGTACCATCAACAATAATAAGTGTACGTGAGGGTTGTAACATAGGAGGACCCAATAGCTACTCCACAACATAAATGGTTCATAGAGGCACCTTTGAGGAGAGGATCATGACATGCTCGAGTGGTGACTCCTAGATTTGCACTAGTGCAGAGGTGACTAATGGAGGAGACATTTATCAAATGAGTAAATGGAGAGACCATGTTTGATGAGTAAGTAGATAGAGAGATGGTGGTTGGTGACACTAGCACTAGTGAGAAATGTTGTAATTTTGATTCAAGATTTGATATAGGATATTAGTTATGTTTGTGATTTATGGTAGATAGATATATTTTGAGATATATATGTGATATGATATATATCTAGTTTTGGCTTTATAAATCTAGTGGTAGAGGAGATGGGGAGCAATGATAGTGGCCACACATTATGACATTTTGGATGGGGTGTTGGTACCATATGACCTCACCACACTAGATGATCTAGTGGTACCATATTCTTAGCCTAGGTGAGCTAATTTAGACTAGTGAAGGAGGCTATAAGGCATTTATAGGCATGCAGGGATGGATTACATCCACTAATAAGGTTAGGAGAGGGAGAGGCATAGGCCCAAAAGGCCTTGGCTTAGGAGAGAGTAGAACACATAGCTACCACTATCCATATTAAATAGGTACATGCCCAAGTGGCCAATATATAGGGACAAGTAGCAAGTTTGAGATCTCAGACTGCCTCATTATAGCATACCATTTAGAGGGGATAGTTTTAAGCATCTATGGGCAATATGGCTAAGACACATGATAGACAGGATGGATCCCAACCTTAGAGCTAGAGATTTTTTCTATTTTATACTTTGTATTGTATAAAACACATGATATATATATATATATATATATATATATATATATTGATTTTGGCAATTCTATTTAATCTCATGAGTTGTTTTTGGTTGTGGATGTTGAGGCATGGATATATTTCTTTCTAGCACATGCATTTAGCTTTTGTTATATATGCTATGGAAAATATATGTTGAGTAGTTTATTTTCTAGCATTATGTGATACACATTCATGGTTAAAAATAAAAAGGTAAAAAGGACTTGGAAAAGTATAAGTAATCAAAAACAAATGTCCTACACACTATATTAGGTTGAGAAATGTGTAATTACAAAATATGACTAAATATAATAAACTAAATATTGTAAAAAAGGATAACAAATGTTTTTAAACAATGTAAAATATTTTCACTAAGTTAAAATAAATAAAAACACATTGTATCATGTTGGGAAGTACAAATTTAATGTAATAAAATAAAAGGAACATGAAGAATAAATGGTATAAAAACAAAATAATTAAGTCAATAAATCATACTAAATCACATTGGGAAGTATAAAAGAGAAACAAAATTGGAAAAACTGGACTTAAATTGATCACACTCATTCAAGTTAGGAATTATGAAAAATTTAATAAAATGGTTGTAATCATACATGCAATCAAAAAATAAGAAAATAAAAGTGAAATATCAATGAATTAAGCATAAAACATACTATATCAATATGGGAAGCATGTCAATGTCATGTAATTCATAATCAATCACTACTTATCCCAAATTTGACACGTGTAATTTCATTATGACTTGGGTATTGGAATATTTTGTGAGGAAGGCCTATTCCTATCCATGGTATTACATTTTGACTCACAAAGGGAACACTAATGAGATGGAAAGAACAATGGGAATGATTTTTTTTTAAAGGATGTTTTTAATGTGGTAATTTTTGAGGAAGGTATAGTACTACCCATGGTCTTACAATACAACTCACAAATATATTTTCTAAGGGAATGATTAGTTAACAAACAATATTTCTCAAAGAGAAATATTAGGATTGTTGTAAATGAAAGTGGGATTGCAAAAATTAGAATGTAGGAATATATGAGAAGACCTTAGGTAATAAGAGGCACACTAAATACATAGAAAAAACATTAAGTAGCTAGGGCCATCAAAATACAAAGGATACCCATTCACAATAAGAACAAAGTTGTATAGGTAAATAAGTGAGAAACTAAGATCAACTCATGTTGGCTGTATTAACAAGAAAATTAAAATGGACCTACTTTCCCACAACATGTTCCCCATTCCTCATGACCTTTTACAGATCTATTGGTCTACTATAAAGATTGGGTACTTGTGTGAGAAAGTAGGTAGCACTAAAAGATTTTTATATTCTCCTTTTCCAATCTACTGGCCTACCACACCCCAATGGACCTTGACTCTATCATGAGGCCAACTGTGGAGTTTGATCTTTGATAAGAAACAAGGAGATGTGATATGAATCATGTTTTTTAGTGTGATTTGACTTTTGAAATTTGTATGTTGCATATTGTATCATTGCTTTTTATTTAAATAATTTGGATTTAAAACATTTATGGCTTTAAGATTCCATCTCCATATAGATTTGGAATAACCAACATGAGGGATAAAATTGATACATATGAATGAGTTTTATACTTTGGCTAAAGGAAGCTAAGTATCAAAAGACATAATTGACTAAACACATAGGCTTGCCTATGAACTTGTATGTTATCTCAAGTTTCAGCCATGTGTATGCTTAATTTACAAATAGGAATAATGGAATAAAGGATATCTAAGGTGGATTATTAAGAATATGATTATAATGAGATAAATTATTTGCTAATTAATCACATGGTAAAGAAGGATTACTAAGGGGAGCAAGATTTGTATAACCAAGTCATAATAATAATTATTTGTGTTGGATGATATAAGGTAGAAAAAAACATGAGAGAAGATAAAGACATCTATGAAAAGAAATGAAATCATAAATATAAGCATGTAATCATGGGAAGAATGAAAACAAGCCATAAGAGAATATAAAAGAAATGAAACCATATATAACACATAATGTGAAATACAAATATCCATGTGAAAAAGATAAGTGAAGCCAAATTTAACACATAGTCAAATGATATAAGATATATATAAAAGTGGATCATGAGTCCAAGCTAAAAATCATAATGAAGAAGAAAGTGAAATAACACAATATTATGTTCACAAATATTGATAAATCTGCCCACAAATATTATCCATAACATCTTATATATCTCTGTGAAGCTGGACCCTAACTACAGCAAGAGTGTTAATGATCTTTAGGGAAAGCTATGAAAATACTTTTTGCCAATTCTCCTCTATGAAAAATATAGGTATAGCCAAAATATCATGTTCATCAAGGACCTCATGCATAGAATACTCAAAAAGAGAAATAGATGTTAGAATATGAATGGTAGCTGCAAGACAAGGACCTGGCATCAGTGAGGGAGAAGGGAACATAGGTGAGGGAGAAGATGCAGGTGGTGTAGGAGCCATAGGTGAAGGAGGAACCATAGGTACAATAAGATCCACATGTAAATAATGATACTTCTTATGTGGATGACTCAATGGGAGGGGGAATAGTAGGTGTAGGAATGGTCATAAGTTGATCACAAATATGTTGTTGGAGGATGTGGCAATGATTGGTGTGATGGTACTACATGGGTGACAAAGATTGTATACCTCACCATATTTCAGAATATAATTAGGTAATAATTTATGAGGAGGTATAGCTTTATCTTTAGGATGAGGAAGGGTAGGATTCAATGTGTCGATATATTTTGAAAGATTTTGATAATGGGTAGAGGAGTAATTATCTATGTCATAGAAGTAATAAATATGATTATTATTAGACTTTATGGGTCTACTAACAGAAGGAGTAGAAGCAATAGCCAAAGAATTCTAGTATAACTAGTAGTCTCTAGTCCAATGACTAGAAACTCTATGAATATTATAGTAAGGTTAATTAGCCCATCATGTAGATAGGGGAACAATATGTGGTAAAGTGAGAAGTCCATCACCAAGGGGAGGTAGGGCTAGTGGAGAGACTGGGCTAGGCTTGTTTGAAGGAGAAGTAGAATCAAATACATGATGATGCTTAGTTAAGGATAGAGTATGAATAAGATCTAGACTAGGATCAGTAGAGGGAGGATCAGGGTGCACAGAGGGCTTAAGGCTGGCAGAAAGCATCTCTAGGGGAAGAAAGTTATAAGGATATTAGTATTTAGCAAATTGATAGGGGCTTGTCATATCATGATCCATAAACATGCTCCTAAGAGGATCTATAAAAACTAGAGGTGTGTCATGATAACATTCCATGTATACCTTGCAAACAAGAGGAATAATACTATAATTATGAACTATATAACATGGAATATGATAAGATGAATGGAAGGATTGAAATAAAGAAGAATGATAATGAAGGACCTCAACATCTCTAGCCTATACAAGACCTCCTATAAATGGATCATCTAAAGTATAATCATCATCATAATTGAGTATATGAAGGTTGATGGTTCAAGTAGGTATGATATTTTCATCAAAAGTGGCATGATGAATATAATGTTGAGTTTTAGTTAAGACTATGGGTATATCATCAATAGGTGGCTTATAGGAACGCATTTTCAAGGATGATGGAATTTGGGTGATGAGATGAGGGGTTAAATTTGAATTTTTAATCTTAAGGTTTATTTCATCTAGCTCGTCATCATCAAAATTTAAGAGGTAGATGGTATGTTCCTAATGATTTTGGGTTGACCATGATAACCTTGAGTAGAGTTGATGGGAAAATTAAAATGTTGACATTCCTTGAATATAACACTCAATAAGGGTTTAAGGGTTGGAATTTGGAATACACCATATTCTTAGAATTTGTAAAAATTCCAAGGGTTGTTATCTCCTTTAATCATATAGATAGAACCATTATGGCAAAAATTGACATAGTGACTGACATAAAAGGTAACAGCCTTCATGCAATGAGTCCAAGTCCTACCAAACAAGATGATGTAGGAAAGGGTAAAATTAAATATCATAACCTTCACTCATATATTTATAGGAGGAATGGTAATAAGGAGCCACATGTAACCTAAAGGAGGCATTTGCCTTTGATCATAACCTTAACATTATTGCATGTGGATTGAATATTACACTTAGAATATCTAAGAGTTTTAATGAAGTTGAGGGAGGCAATATAAGTTCCTAAACCCTCATCAATCAAAGCATGATTGATTTGGATATCACCTATTTGGACACTATTAAATAGTGGAGGATCATACACATGAAGCATAATCTCATTTGGGATCATAGATGTAATAAGAAATTTGAGGGAAAGAAAAGTGTCCATTATTTCATTAATGTCTATAGACATCTCTTCACATTGTTGTAAGATACTATCATCTAACATAGATAATGTGGTTTCACATCCTACTAGGGGAGGACAAAGAATGTTCATTTTGAATAATAGTTACATCAGGTGGTTGTGATGATGCAGATAAGTTAACATGAGTTCAAAAAAGGGTATTTGAGATGGGAGATTGGTAAGTTCTATGATAGGGTTCCATTCATCATAACCCATGGGGTGACTACTAGATAGAGGTGCATAATGTTAAAGGATACCCTAAGAAGGAGGACTATAATTACATTCAAACTTGTGTTGATAAGATGTGCTCAGTTTAGTTTGAGGATAAATCGATTGATTATCTTTAGATGATGGGATAGTTGATTTAGGTATTTCTAATGATTGATTTGAAGGAGTGTTATTGAAAGGTTAAATAATGGTTTTAATTGGTGTAAATGTTGGGTGAAATGTATAAATAGTGTGAGAGGTGTTATCCAATTGAGGTGTTGGAATTGGTTCTTGGAAAGAGATAAGGTCCTCTTGCCTCAACTTTATTAGGTGAGATGGGGAAGAATATTAGATATCACAAAATGTTGGGGATGTTTAGTGTGTGAGTAGGATGAGAATAAATTAAATCAACTACTCTTCACATATTAGTCATATTTTCCACATTATCTTTTGTAGTTTGTTCTATAAGACTTTCAACATTATGGGTAGGAGTAGGCTTGTCAGTGTTGTCTTGATGATTAGGAAAAGGGTCTTTGTAGATGGTAAGATAAGCATTAGCTTGGTTCAAAGCTTGATTTTTGTTTTGTGTTTCATGAGATTTAAAGGCTATATCATAGGCTTGTTTTTGATAATTAATTAGTGGATCATGATCAAACTTTGGGCCAAGAAGTAAATCCATAGCTAAATTGCATGATTTCCTATAAGTCTCATGAGAGTGGCCCCAACTTGAATGAAACCAATAAAATTTATTTTGATCATACCATGATTTTATAGGATGAGTGGGGTCAATATCTAAAGGTATAGGCCTTGTTAGATGATTTTTTAACTCATCTAGGGATAACAACTTATGAACATTAATGTTATTTATTTGAGAAAATTGAGGATTGGAAGTGTTATTTAGAGGGGGATCTTACTCTATAATAGGATCTGGAGAAATGGCTTGAATATTTTGAATGGTATCATAGGAATCAGTGACACCCTTATTTTTAGCATGATGATTTTTATTCTTAATGAGCATGTGAGTGCCTATGTGAGGTTGGGATGGCTCAAACTGGCACATGAGAAAATCATGATGCTTAGCTTGGTCAAGGGCTTCTTTCAAGGTTCTTAGAGAGAGAGTCCTAACCTAATATTGAAATTTGGGATAAAGAGCATTAGTGAATATATGAAATATATTACATCTACCATGTTATGCTCACACTTATTATATAATCTTTTCCACTATTTGATGAAAGCTTATGTTATTTCAATTTGAAGATGCTTGCAATTGATAAAGTGAGCCAAGATATTCTTAGGTAGGTCACTAGTTTGAAACTCTTGTACTAGGGAATTAACTATATCTTCATAAATATTGATAGAATGTGAATTGAGTTTATTATACAAATCTAAATCATCTCTAAAGAGTGTTTTTGCTAGTAGCTTGGTAGCAGCAAAAGTGTTTAATTTGACCCAATATTTTTAGAGATTACCAAACATTTTTAAATGTAAGGTAGGATCATTTGACCCATTATAACTAATGGTAGGAGTGATATCTCCTATGTATATATTAGTAATTTGAGGTGTAAGAGGTTAATTTTCAAGTGTTTGATCATTTTGTTAACAAGGGGTGGTTGGGGAATGAAGTTGCCATGGGAATCCCTAAGGGGGGGTAGGAGACATTTTGATGTTGCACTCCCCATGGAACTTGTTGAGGTTGATTTTTAAGGTGAATAAGGTGATTTTACATTTGCATAATTTTATTGGCTTATTATCTTGAAAATAATTCATTTGATTAAGAGTTTTCAATAAAATTTTATGGGCTTAAGTGATATTTTGTCTAGTTTATGTGGCATGCAAATCATTAGCATTAGTATCAATGGTGTTGGTTTCACTATGATTAGTGGCATGTGCAGCACTAGTGGCCTAAGAAACATTTCTAGAAAAGGAGACACTAGTATCATGATTATCATGTGTAGTGAAAAATGCACTAGTAGAAGGATTGGCATTAGAATAAAAAGAAGTACTAGTGTCATGATTACCATTGGCATTAAATGGTGCACTAGAGAAATGATTGAGGAGGATGGGTATTGTAAAAGGCCCACTAGATGTTGAACCTGCCATGTTAGTGGAGATACTTGGCATGGAGGTTGAAGAAATCAAAGAATAAAAGGTCATAGTATAAGGAGTCAAAATAGAAGGGAGAGATTGAGAATCAAATAAGGTATCACCCCCAAATATTTGAGATAATGTAGGGGAGGGTGAATGGGGTTATTCTTCTTGACCACTTATCATGAGATTGTAAATAGTTGAAGGGTCTTTTCCCTTATGTTGAGGAAATTCATTAATGAATAAAATAATTTTAGGCATGTACTATAATTTTGGTTGATATTCTAAGGAAAAAATAGGGTTAAAAATGAAATATGAAAGAGAAGTCCTATAATTAGTAGTGTGATTGGAGACATGCACATTATAGTAATCTAAAGTGGAAGCCACAAGTTATTGATGGGGAAACCTACTAGGATTATAAAATATCATCATATCTGTTGAGTTCAATTATGTGTTGTCCTCAAATAGGAATTTCATAATGATATAAGGAAGCTAAAAGGGATGATGCAAAGACAAAATTAGAAAATAAGATATAGAGTTGAACTGGTCGACTATGTTTCGTAACCTAATAAATAGAATAGGAAGATAAGAATACATAGTTATGCAGGTTAACTATGTACTAATAGATGGAGAACTGAATGGGGAGATAAGGATACATAGTCATGTACATTGATTATGTAATTCTAAACAAAGAAATAAATATTGAGATAAGGATACACATTTATATAGGTTGACTATGTATTATAGGTAGAAAGGCTAAAAAAATTGTAAGAGATTTTATTGACCAAGATGGTAGTGTTCTAAAATAAGGGAAATTTTTGAAATATAATTTGAAGAAAAATGAAATCAATCACACAAATAATTGGATCAATGTGACCAATCCAATTAGAACACATAGCACAAACCTTGCACCAATGCTGGCCAATGCAATTTTTGTAATACAACACTCAATTATCAAAGAAAAAGCAAAAATTAGAAATTAAATGATAACTAATTGGTCATCTTAATTGTTATTAAATTATAATAAAGTTTAATTTTAAAGTGACAAGGAATTTGGCTGAAATAAGCAACTAGAAAGCAATCTAAGGTTGGTTTCAAGATGTTTGGGCTGAAAGGGATCTATATTGGTAATGGTATTGGCTTGGTATTGAGACCTACCCCTCAATTAACAATATATGGAAATAATAATGTCAGATTCTTTGCCAATATATAACATCAACCATGTATTTATACTTTGCCCAAAAACCAAGTTGGCTTCCCTCTTGATGATGAAATCCAAGTAAATAGTCCTTGGGAAAATAAATGGTTAATGCTTTTTCAATGTAAAGTGATTGGTAGTGATTGCAAAAGATAAAAATAGTGTAAATAAAATGGTAATTTTAAAAACCACCTATTTAATCTATGTGGTTTACTCTAATAATGAAAACAACTCAAAATGAAAGGTGAGTTAATTACTAGCAAATAGAGGTAAATTCCTTGATTGTGAATAGTACAAAGTTAGTTCAAGTGACATTGTATGCAAATAGTATAGAACAAATTCAACTGGGTCACTACTATTTTGTAGAATCAAGGTCTATAATAACACATTAAAATAAGTTGATTATGTCTTCTAGACATAATATAGACTAAAAAACTATGTCGAACAGGTTGACCCAGTTGGCTATAAGGTTATAGTTTTATAGAATACAAACTTGTGAAAAATAATACTAAAAGAGAAACTAAAATAATAGAGAGAGAAAGTAAATAACCTTGGTGGGCTTGAATATGTTCTAGATTGAAACTATTTATGTTGTGATACTCAAATGTTACTTCTAAATTATGCTAACCAGGTCAACTAGTTCAACCAAGTTTGTAAAACCCTTTATATTAAAGAAGAGACAATGAATATAACTAACCTATTTAATTATGTTTGTAGACCTATATCTTGATAAAAAAAATAGTAGACAGAGTTGACTGGTTTGACTGTGTATGCCAATCTAGAACTAAAGAAGAATACTAAGCTAGACTATTTGATCCACTACCTGTAATTAGTAAAAACCTACAAAGACAAAATAAAGTCCTTTTGAAGTGACTGTGTTAAACCTACGTATAAAAATTTAGAATTATACCAACTAGTTTGATACAATACTATAAATATAAAAAATATGATATGATGACAAATATGATGGCATGAAAGAAGACCTACAAGGGTTAGATTCATGTCAAGTTTACCAAAATGTATGCAAAGGGAAATGCAACTAATCTATAAATTAATCCTTGTTTGAAGAAGATAAATCCTACTTACACTTTTGATTGTTGATATATTAGATACTCGAGGTCATGACCAAGATGGATCCACTAGACCTAGTCAAAGGATCTCTTACCAGAATAAAATCACTAGGAGGGTTTCCAAAGCCTCTAGTCAAGCAAAACTATGCAATAACCATAGTTAGGCCCTATGTTATCATATTCACTAAGTATAAATGATAAAATCAAAGTAAATTATGATCTATTTCTCACAAAATCTTGTGGCACAAAGTGGGGTTAATAAACATAAAAAGTAAACATGCATAGAATATATATACTCATATCAATGTATACGAAATCCTAATGCATAGGAGAGAAGTACAAATGCAAATATATCTACTCTTATAAAGGAGGAAAAAATTTTAGAATACTTATCTTTGAAAATGAACCTATCAAGCCTCAATCTCTCCCTTGGTCAAGGTACTTTACAACAGGTTGTTGTGGTATGTAAGGATGATAAGGAAAAATCAGCTCCAGGCTACACAACTTATCTATGGATCTAAAAGAATTCTCCACAAGAAAAGATTTATATCTCCAAAGAAAGTATTAGAACCATAATTTATGCTCTTCAACTATAATAGTGGATAAGTAGATTCACAATATATAATTATTTTTATCCTCTTCCTAAATAAATGATGAAATGAGCATATATATATATATATATATATATAACCCTAAACCTTTCTAAAAGTTTAGCCAACATGGTTGGCCAAATTGACTCAATATATTTATTGATAAAATCAAATTAGGTTTTGTTATAGGTTAGTCATGGGTTTACCTAGACCCTAAATGAGTTTTATCAATTAGTGTACAGGTTTGATGGGACTAACAGTGTATTATAAACCATTGAAAAGGGTTCTTAGGCTAGGAAAGGGCTAATGAAAGCCAAAAATGACTGGTAGAGGGTGTAAAAGAGGAGGAAAATCTTAGGGGAGTATTTTTAGGATATGGTTATGTAGATATCAAGTGGTAATATAGGGACAATAATCTTGCAAAGCACAAATGGCCTACCCACCCCTTTCCCAATGCATGCCTTAAGGTGTGCACTCAAAGAGATTGAGACTTGGCAAGTTCCTATAAGAGAAAAAGCATCAGTAATTGATAAAGTTTGAATATATTATGTGTATATATAATATGTGTTTATTTTAGATAATTTAATAAGATAATCATCAAGAATAAGTACCCTCTTTCATGGATTAATGATATTATTGATCAACTTCAATATGCTAAATATTTTACTAATCTTGATTTGAAATCTAGGTATCACCAAGTGTAGATTACGAAGGAGAACATTTAGAAAAAAACATTCTAAATAAGATGAAGGTCATATGAGTTGTTGGTTCTACCTTTAGGGATATGCAATGCACTAGCTAACTTCATGTGGTTGATGAATGAGCTAATGAATCTATTTATTAATTCCTTTTTCATTGAATATTTGGATTATATTCTTGTTTTTAGTATAATTTTTTATGAGCATGCTCAGTATCTCAAATAATTTTTACAAATGTTTAATGAGAATGAGTTAGTGTTGAACAAGATTAAATATGAGTTTTCCCAACAATCACTAGTCTTCTTGGGGCATTTGGTTGGATATGGGGAGGTAAGGATTGATCCAAATAAGGTAGAGTCCATCATGAATTATCCAAAGCCATCTAATGTGATTGAGACAAGAAGATTTATAGGTGTATTCCAATATTTGAGGAATTTCATCAAGAACTTGTCTTCGATATTTATACCTTTACACTCTATTACATCAATTAGTAAGACTTTTACTTGGGATAAGAATCAATAAGATGTTTTTGAATTGTTCAAACATAAGATTATCCATGCTCTAGTTTTATATTTTCTTCACTTGATGTTGCCTTTTTAATTTGAAATATATGTTAGTCGCTATGCTATGAGGGATGTTTTACTTCAAGGAGGTAAGCTGATATACTACTATTCTAAGTTATTCCATGGTGAAATCTTGAACTATTATACAAATTATAGAATTTTATGTTGTTGTTCAAGTGGTTAAAAAATGGAAGCATTATCTAATGGGTAAGGAGACTACTATCCATATGGATCACCAACTTCTTTAATATTTGCAAGCTCAAACTAAACTTGACAAAACTAGGCACTATAAACAAATGGTTTCTTGAAAAAAAATCATTTAATTATCATATATAAGAAATGTGTGACTATCAAACTAACTGACATGTTTTCAATACCTCATTTAGTAATAGACATGGTAACCATAACTCTTATTAAGCCTTTTAGGTGTGAATATAATGTAAATGGATATGAGAATGATGTATATTTTGGGGAATATTTATTCAAGTAAAGAAGTCCCAAGGTGCAGGGTTTGAGCCCAAGGAGATTATTATCTTCAAGATGGATTGATTTACAAGTTGGGTAAAATTTGTGTGCCAAAAGAAGAAAGATTTAAACTATTGAGAGAGGTACATACTACAAAATTTGCAGGTCATTTTGGTGTCACAAATATTGTTGCTCATTTGCATAGGTATGTTCAACAACCTAATATGTAAGTTTTTGTTGCCAAATTCCTAATATGTTGTGTTTTAAATAGTACAATTAATCCTAATAACTCAAATTTGGGTTTATATATGCCATTATTGGTTCATTCTAGGCCTTGGGAAAGTATTTCCATATATTTTGTAGACAGGATGCCAATGTCAAGGAAAGGGCATGACTATCTCTTTGTGGTTATGGACTGATTTAGTAAGATGTGTATTCCTCTTCCTTATAAGAAGATCTTTAAAGTAAGTGATGTAGTTGAGTTTTTTTTTAATGTGTGGATTCTCTTTGGTTTACCTAGTTCTATTGTTTCATATCAAGACTCAAGGTTTCATGGCAAGTTTTGGTCCACCTTGTGGGAGAAGATGGATACTAAGCTAAAATGGTCTACCAATTTTCATTCACAAACCAATGGGTAGACTCCATTTTTGAATATAAAATTAGTGCGATTATTTATATGGTACAATAGGAAGCATCCTAAGACATAAGATTGAAATGTGGTGTATATTTAACATTATTATAACAAGGTTGTACATTCTTATACTAGTAAATATCCTTTTGAAACTTGGTTTGGCTACTTATATCCATGTGTGTTTGATGTTTTTTTAGAAAATCATTAAAAGGAAATGGGAAAGTGTATTTTGAGGTCCACAAGGCTAAGAAATTCATTGATAAAATTCAACTTACTCACATCCAATTACAAGAGAGGTTTAAGGAGTCTCAAGTAAAGTATAAAGTGAGACATGATCAGCATAGGACTGACCATGGTTTCCTTATTAGTGATAAGGTATGGTTGTACTTAAGTAGAGAAAGACTCCAAGGTAAATCTAAGAATATTAAGCCACTAAGTTATGGTCTATTTGAGATTCTAAAACATGTGGGCAATAATTCTTTTAGACTTAATTTTCCTCTATATGAAGATCTATTCAGTTGCCAACATTGAGAACTTATGCATTTTTGATATTCCATGTTATAAAATGAATATGAAGGGATTTTGTTACCTTATATTGAAGGATTTTCCCTTAATATTCAGTTGGAACTAGAGGAAGATTTTTTTTTGTAGGAGAGGGTAACATGAGTAAGAGTGAAAGAATATTGGCTAGTTGGGTTAAAAGGGAAACTATGTGGAAAGGCCAAATGGTACTAGATAAGATATGGGGAATACATTTTCTCACTTTAAAAAGTCCTCAATCTTTTAGGGACTTAAAAGCCTCAAATTGGGGAGGTATGATCCAAAAATAGATCTTGTTTTTACTTTGTCTTATGTGCAAACTGATTCCACTATGCCTGATTGTAAGTAAACATGCTTGTAATCACTTATGTAAGACACTTCATGTTCAAGACTTAAGTTCAAGTACACAAAATAGTTTGGGGATGATCTAGATAACTTCACATTGATCATGTAGGTATTTATCAGTTCTATCCTATAGGGTGGTAGTTACAAAACCACCCTAGTAGTTATGTAACCACCTTGGTATTTATGTAACCACCCTTGCACATAGTTATGAATATGTAACTACTAGCATTTATAGGTGGTGGTTGTGTAACCACCCATCTACAAACTGTAGCAGTTCCATCACCTTTGACAACATGGGAAAGGGGAATGGTTAGAAACACTTCCTCTCTTGGTAGTGGTTCATTTTAACTTCTTGAAAATTTATATGGTTGAGATAACATGTAAATTATTCTTGAAAAATAAAATAACACATCAAATATGAAATGATTTGTTTGTAAAATGTATTAAATCGGTAATTTTGATTTTGAGACTTGTTTTAGTTTACTCATTATTTTTAGTTGTTATAGTTGGTTCAGGTGTATGGGAGTTTTTAGAAGAGTCTTTTAATTATAGAGCATGATTTGTGTATGATTTTTGATATAATGGTATTGAGTATTCTTTCCATATAGGCCATTATCAGTACCTCGTATACATTTGTATAACATAGTGGAAAGGGGAGTGTGTTTGCTCACCCATTAGAGTTTTTTCCAAATTGGGTTTCTCAAGGATAATCCTTGTGTCATATGTATTTTTCTCATATATTGCTCTTTATTTATATTATGAGACTACTCATTTATTTCCAAAGAATTTATTCAATTATGCTTGCATATCATAGTCTTGGAATCATTTTTTTAGCAATATAAGTTTATAGTATCTATGTTGATGAATATTAGAGTGGAATCTTCACCTAGCTTATGGATCATTTTTTTGTGACATTTTTATATCCCTTTGTATTTCTCCCTTGGCCTTGTTTTTTTTTCCATATATATGACCCCTCTATGTGGCCCTTGGCCTTATGTGTGATACTAACACTTATGCTTATTAAGCTTGCTGACATTGAGTGGTGCCATTATATATCATGAAATTTTAATGTGTAGTATTATTTAGAAATTCCTATTTGTTTGCTTCATTAATTCATCTACCTATACATAATAATTGCATTCCATACATTATATATATATTAAATACATGCCTCAATTTATATATACATTTGTATGATGATAAATTCTCCTCATGATTACATGATATTACATTATGATATCTTCATACATGAAATCGTATAGTTAAATATCATTTTAAGATGAGTGATTCATAGGATACATCCCTCATATAAAATAGCAAGAATTATAGTGGGATTTTCATAGATACATAAGCCTCCATGATCATAAATCATAAAAATACAAATTTTAGAGATTCATAATAGTTCAAATATCAAATGGTTCAATTACACGACAAATATTAGCACATTGATATGGATTTTAGGGGCATATGCCATGCACATGCACTCACTTTACAAACACTTGAGCATAGATTAATACATAATTGGGTGCATATACATGGGCATATGCATAAAAATTTACAATAATAAGAATTTCAAGTTTTCACATACACATACATTTGAAATACAAGTTATTGAATTTAGCATATAGATGCATAGCATTCTATATTAGTTGGTATAGATTCAATGAGTGTGATCTTACTTAGGCATATACACATTTTTCATATTCATGAAGTATGATATTGAATGGAAATGGTTTTCATTATATTTCACACTTATCATATCTACAGTAATGATGGGGGCATGAACAATACTCATTTTTTTATCATGCATTTTATTCTATATTGAGCAACACTATATAGTCAAACTTGCATTCATGATGGCAGTATGAACATTGTTCATTCCTTTTTTTATCATTCTTTTTATTCACATGGATCAAAACTTGAGATAACATAATAAAAAATATGAAAATGAATATATAAGGCATTTGTAATGGTTAATTCATTTTTTTAGAGTGAACCTGGCATGACGGTTCAAACTACCTATGTAGTTATTTTGGTTAATACACTTTGTACCTTTCCCCATATTAATGAGGGTTAGAATCATAGTTTTATCCAATGCTTTAACAAAGAAGTATCATCTCGAATAATTTATAAGGATAATATGGTTTTCATCAACACACAAGCATACTCTAACCCTTGTTCTTTCAAAATTTAAAAAATCCAATTTTAGAATAAAATAGTCAATCTATGGACATTGACTACACATGATTTTAGGTTTTTCTATTGAGTGACCTACACAAATGGAGCTTCATAACAAAGATAAAGTGTGTTGTACACACTTAGGTACATTTTATCCTTTTACTCTAGCAATTATATTACTATAATAAAATGGGGGCATGTTTAGATACTAAAATTTGGTCTTTAGTACTTGATAATGACAAGCTTGACACATGTTTACCATGCATGACTTGAGCATATAAACAAGGTCCTAATCTACCATTCTCTCACGCATGAGTTTTATCTTATTATTCAACCTTTTCATTCTAATTTTATACACAAACATGAAGCTCACTATTTATTTTAAACCTAATAAATATCTTTCAAAAACATCTCTAGACTCTCAGTTCCATCCATCTATACATAGGTTGGTTCCACCAGATTCAAGCAACACCACCACTTGATACTAACTTGATTCGATCAATACTAACCCATTCCTAGTAATAGTTACTTTTTAAAATCAAATCTTTCCTTAGGTTGAACCCATTTTCCTAGCATGTTGATGGCATGAGAATTACCCAATTGGACTCATATAAAAAATAGATCAAGGTCTCATTGAAAATGGACTTGGTACTTATCTAGAACATGTTTATATGTTATTTTAAATTAATAAAATTTTAGCTATTCTTCCCAAATTGAAAACCTATCATTAGGATAGTCACAAGCCAAATCTTAAGCACTCTAAATCCAAGTCAAAGTAAATAGTATTAAGTATCAAATTTAAATCATTAGCTACATACAAATAGTGAAGGATCACAATTTTAAAACTGCACTAGGTGGGAGAACTACATATGGCTTGATTTCCCTCCTCGGATTATTTGATACATAGGAATTGTTTAATCATAAAATATGGGTTATTGTGGTTATCTCATCCCATTATAATTTCCCCATTTTTATAGGGTTTTATCCCTCACAAGCCCACATAGGGTTTCAAGGAAAAGGAGGCAAATTTTTGGAGTTGTACCCATCATCAAGATTTGGGATCATAAATGCAAAGTAAATATAAATAAGAATAGGTGAATATACAATCATTATTACTTATTTTGACATAGGTCAGTACTAACTAGCAAGTCAATTACTAACCTAAATTAGAAAAACTAATCTTACACAAATAAAGAATTAGTTTTAGAACTGAATGAACCACATGCTTGTTTTATCCTGATTTTCCCTTTTACAATAAATTCACACTCAGATAGTCACCTAACAAAGCTAAGTATTCATGATTTTTTTGTGATTAATATATCTAGCATATGCCACTTTTCAAATCAGTACAATCAATATTAGTCTTTTATATTTAGATGTGTGCTTTAATGTCATATATATTATAACTTAATTACATTTCAAAGTTCTATCTTAATTAGATTAAATAATACCATCTTAATCTAAATTAGGTTAAAACATGATTTTAGATAGCCACTACATTTTCATAATCCCAAGATTCTACATGGGTGTGAATGTTTCATAATTTTCATCATTTATTCTAGTCATTGCTTTATCAATTAACTCATGTGTGTTTCTTTATTGTTTTCAACAACTAGAGTAAATCTGAATTACTTATTATTATTATTATTATTATTATTATTATTATTATTATTATTATTATTATTATTATTATTATTATTATTATTATTATTATTATTGTTATTGTTGTTGTTATTATTATTATTATTATTATTATTATTATTATTATTATTATTATTATTATTATTATTATTCTTTTACTCTTTGTTTTACTTATTTGTTCTTAACGTAATTTAACATATCCACAATTAGACAAAATAGATTAGTGAACCCATTTATTCTTCAAATGCATGTATCTTTTAAGGATTCCCATTAATGTTTCATAACTAATTTTTCATTTTTTAGATCTGATTTCAGATTTATGTCTCTTTTCACATGTTTTTTAGCAATCTTCTATTTGCCTCTATCCACTTTCAAATTACATGCATCTTTCAAAATTTTGTGCACACACCTTTGTTCCTTGGCCTCATGTATCTTTCAAGGTTTTTACATGGTTTAATCTTATCCTTTCAAATATAATTTTCATATTTTAACCTTGTCTTCTTTGTCTTATTATATTTATCATAGATAATTCTAGTGATATATCTCCTTATATTTTATTTGTTGATGCCAATGGCCCACTTTTTGATAATATAATAGCTTTTTTCCTTCTTGGGATGATGATAGCGACCATGATATTTTTTATGGTTTTTGCATTTCTCATGATGTTTACCAATGTATATTTTATACCATTTCTAATTTTAAATCTACAATTAAAAACCATCCTAAATGTTTAAAATATTTATTATATAAGTTGAAATTTATCCAATAACAAATTACGAATATAGAAGCTTTTATTGAGCCTACTCATATAGATCTATTGGATGATTTTGCTCCCTTTCATATAGGCTCCACATATACATTAGGTGGTGTGACAAGTGTTCTTGATGTTACTATTAATCTTTATATGCTCCACTTATTCCTATAACCCATCCTCAGGTGAATCATTTTATTTATATGAAACCTAAGGCTTGTATAATCACCCCCACTATCAATTAAACAACCAATATTGTAGCTCCATGATCACATTATTATATTGCATCCCTTGATATTGGACATAGTCAAAATACCATTAATGCCAACATTTAAACTATTTTTAATCATAATAAGGCATATATCCCTACAAACACACATACCAATGGTAAGCATATACCTAGTGGTGCATTTACTAGTCTAATAGTAAAACAACAATTGGATGATATGTGATTACAACTTGTAGAACTATGAGTGACCCTAGGAATCCTAAAACTCTATGGATTATGTTGTAAAGTGGGAGAGTATATCAATGCCTATGTTTGATGTGAAACATGTTGAACTATCTATGATGCCTAAATTAGTATGTGTTATAGTAGATAATGTCCACTATGAGTTATGTATGGCTCTTTGAAGTAGTGGAAACTTAATATTTGATTGTCCAAGAGATTAAACTATTCTCATGTGAACTATGTGTATATAAATATCCTTAATAGGTTTAATCAGTTGTTTATATAATTTTATTGAATATGTGTAAACATTGACTCTATATAATGATCCCAAATAGGTGTAACCACTAATTTTATATAATGATCCTAAATAGGTGTAACCACTAATTTTATATAATGATCCTAAATAGGTACAACAATAAATTATGGTGGTAGTGAGGGTGGAGATGTTTGTGGCTAAAGAGGGTACTCATATCAAATGTTTGGATTTATAATCACCTTATTGTAATGTATATACTTCATATATCAGTGTATTAATGATGATATTGTGTGGTTATTGTGTATCCAAGGGCATCCTAACATCATGTCAAATACCCTCATACTCAATAAAACTAGGAATAATATAGCCATTATTATGGAGCCCACCTAAAAACACAAAACAGTGCACCCAAGAGTGTCTTGTATATGTATAGTGAATCCCTTAACTACTTTTGTTATATCCAATATAACCTTTTGTGTGTATCCAATAGTGTTGAGAAGTGTCATTGAACATATATTTTTACTTGAACCATTGTCAACCATGACATTATGTGTAGAGTGTGATTTAATGTAAGATCATATGAAAAGTGAATTGAGAACCAAATCATCCTTTACAATCTCACTATCATCAAATGTAATTTTAGGCCATTGTGGTGAGATTCATGTAAGTGTACCAATCATATTTTCCAATAGCTGACCATATTTCAAAGGAGGAGGATATGCATTGTAAGTATAATGCACCTCTAACGTATCCTTATTTTGTGTTCCATCATGCTTTGGAAATGCATTATATAAAATTTTCATCTTTGAATTTTCATTTGATTGTGTAGATACTAAAATCTGGTCTTTGGTAATTAATAATGACAAGCTTGACACACATTTACCATGGATGACTTGAGCACTCACACAAGGTCCTAATTTTCCATTATTTCACACTTGCATGTTGTCTTATGATTCAACACTTACGTTATGTTGTTACACACCTATATTAACCATTAACCTTGCTTTATATTTGAAAACTATTAAATACCCTGCACATACATCTCTAGACTCCCAGTTTAATATGCCTGTAAACAGGTTGATTCCACCAAATTTGGTCAGTATAACTAGTCAATACTAATTTGATCTGATTAGTACCAATTCACTCCTAGTAATGGTTATTTTATAAATTCAAACCTATCCTTAAGGTTGGACCATCAACCTATCATGGACTTGACACTTATTTTTTATACATTTATACTTATTGCACACTGAAAAATGTGCCCTAATCATCCCAAATTGTAAACCTATCACTAGGATAAGTTACAATCCAAGTATATATAACTCAAAATTAAATTAAAATTAAACATTTTCAAGTACCAAATCCACATCATTAGTTACATGCATATAGTAATGGATCACAATTTCATAATCACACTAGGTGGGATAACTATGTGTTGCTTGATTTCCCTCCTTAGAATATTAGATACGTAGGTAGCGGTCAATTATAGGTGATTGGGGTCATCTCAACACATTAAAATTACCCAATTATTTTATGTTTTTATCCCTCATAATCACACTTAGGGTTTCAATTCAAAGGAGACTAATTGATGGAGCTACAAGCATCATCAAGGTTTGGGATTACAAATATAAAACAAGCAAAGATAGTTACAGGTGACCATATAGTCATTATGCCCTACTTATATATAAATTAGTATTGATGATTAGATTAGTATAAACCATTAACATTGACCTAATCCTATAGAACTAGCCCATTATAAACATTGAATTAGTTCTAGAATAGAACAATCCATATGCCTCCTTATCTCTAATTTTCACTTCTAAAATATAGTCATAGTCAAATAGTCAACCAAAAAAGATAAGTATTATGATATATTTAGTACTTTGTATATTTATCATATGCCCTTATCAAAATATAAGAATAAATCTCAATCTTTTATGTTCAAATGTATACTTAAATGTCATATTTATTGATCTAAATTACATCTAAAAGTTCTATCTTAATTATATTAATCTCACTTATTAATCCAAATTAGGGTAAAATAGTTTTTGGTATAGAATCCTTTGTAAGTTTGTTAATTTAAATAATTTTATCATCAATGAGATATTGTATTTTTGTCTTATCTTTAATCATATGTTTGCATAATGTCCCATAGATTGATGATAATCATAATATGCATTATTATTGAAACTCTTAGATAAAAGCCTAGCCATATCAACCACTTATGGTGGATGGAGAGATATGAGGTTGCACTTGAGTAATTTTTATAATATTATGTGATTAGGTTGAGTTAATCTTAAAAAATACCTCTTATGTGGAGGTGATATGAGAAGTTGAGTTTTAGGTTGTGATACTGCATTAACCATTATTTTTGCTCATTTTTAATGTCATTTGACTTAAAGTTATAACTTTTCTTTCTTCAAAACTTTGTTATTGGATTATTTATAATATTAATTGCATACTTGAGTTTGTTAAAATTAAGAAGATTAATTTCTTAATCTCTCACTATATATCATAACTCATCAAAAGTCTTGAATTTATTGAATAATATAGACTCATGAAGTGGTCCAAGAAAACATTTCTTAAAAATGTCATGGAACTTATTTTATACCATAGGATAGGTCATCTTATATAGCATAGTCTTATACTAAAGAACATAATCATTAATTGTCATAGTGGACCCTTGCTTGATTTACACAAATTTTACATAAGATAATTTCTCATCAATGTTGATAGAGAATTGTACTAAAAATTATCTACAAAAGGGTTGAATACTCAAATTGATTTGAGGATAAGATCATATATCCATCATAAATCATAGTATTGAATACTACATGTAAATAACTTAGTCAATAATTTTCCATTAGATGCATAATCCAAGGATTTTGTGTGGAAGGATCGAAGGTGTTGGCATGGATCACATTTACCATCATATAATGGAAGCTTAGGAGCTATAAACACCTTTAGGTAAGGTATGAACTATAACATCATAGGCTAAATTATTATGAATTAAATCATGTGAATCTATTGAATTACGAGCTTTAGAATCACCGTGCTTTAATTATAACACCTTAGCCTATAAATTTGAAATAGTCTACTCAAGGGAACATGAACAAGGTTGATGAATTAACATAAAATCTTTGTAAGATGGGCATATGTTGGTTATGTATGAATAGGCATGTAAATTAGAGATAAACTTTGTGATTCTCCCATACCCTAGGTGGGAATCACATATCCAATTGAAAATGTATATATAGGAATATCATCAATAGTATTTGTTTAAACACTTGTGGTGAAATTTTTACCTCTAAAAGTTTGATTTATATAATTGAAGGGATCATATTATTCCTCAAATTTACTAGCCTAAACAAACTTTTTATGTTCATATATTGCTACATATAGTAATAAATCATGCATTTGTATGTTCAAATCAAGGAATTGGGTTAATTTCCTTTCATCGGTGTCATCAAATCTATCAAAAAAATATTCACAGGCCTATCCTTGATTACCATCCATGGTAATTATTTCATGTTCATGAACATTATCATATTCTATATTCATAATAAGTCCATTGAGAGGATTTATAACATGTCTTTTGGGATCCAACATAAACTTTGGACACATAATGGGAGTAAGATGAATAAAATGGGTCATACATGCCCTTTGGCACCTAGTGGTATTAGTAGACAACTCGTAGTGGAGGTTGTAATAATATGAACTAAGGAAGCCTAAGGATTGTTCATTATTTTTTTTAGCCTTATTAATGTACAAAGATTTGATCCATGTCATTACATGGTTATTATATATTTTTCATGTCAAATTAAAAACATATGTAATTATTATAATCATAGCTTGAATAAAAAAAGAAATTATGTTCATCCATTATAACCATATATAATTTGTGTGCAAAGGAAAATTAGGTCCAAAAAATAATAATTGTTTACATAAAAATAAAACCATAAAAAGAGGAAGAAACCATAATGGAAATATAGGGTTTATAAATTTTCAAGCAATATGTTATGCCCAAAAAATAATATGCAAGAAAAGGACAAGTAACAATAACTCAATTATTTTTTCTAAGAATGTGCAATGTACATTCTACATAGCCACATGACCAAAAAGCTAACCAAATTTGTGGCATGAGACACACAACATGATGAAAAAAATTATCAATCCTGAATGGAATGGATGGCAATGTGCAAGTGGTTTCATGGTCACTATGTAACCATGTTAGCCCTACTTTCTCCAATCAGCCTACATGCTCTCAACAAGTATACAACTCTCTATGAGAACCTAGAGGTCTAAATGGCCCTAAGGCCCATAATGTATGCTCAACTAAAATAAGGTGGGCTCAAGAATTAACTAAATTAAATAATTTTTCCTAACTCATATTGGAGTTCAAATGGGACCCCAAATAATTTTAGCCCATCACAAGGCTAAGTACATACCTTAAGTCAAAATTTAATTATAATTTCAAGTTGACTTACTATTTTATGGAAAGTACATATCAAGGAGGAATCTTGATCCTCATATGACCTCAAAAAATATCTAAACTATCCTTGATTAGTTTATTGAGAATGTAACATTTCATCTCAGTCATTGGATCCCTTCTATCTCAACTATCAAATTTGGTTAAGGTGAGAAAACCCTTGGAATCCTTAAGGCAATAAAGGGTTAAAATTCATTTTCTAAGTTTCAAAATGAGATTTTATGAAGTGAAGAGAAGGATTGGAGGATGAATTATCCATATTTATCCCTCTACACATTCTTCATTCTTATATGACTACCATTAATGGGGTCTCTAAGATTTTATCATTTTCAATTTTTTTTCATTCTAAATTTTCTACATCGATACAACATTTGGTGAGTGAAATATATAGTTACCCAACTTATTGTAATGTTTTAAGGAGGTATAAATATCTCATGATTTTTAAAATAATGATTGGGAACTTTGAGCTCCTTTATGGCCATTAATGGCCTCCAATGTCTAGGTCATGAATAAGGTATTATTAATTTTTAGTTTCAAATCTAAAAATTAATTAAATGTGGTAAAGAATAAAAAATTAAGTAGGTTTCCTTTTTGAGTCAACCTATCTTGGAGATTCCAAGATCTCATAAAATCCGTTAAGGTTATAAATAGTATTTGTTCAATAAATTTCATTTCTAGAAGAAATTTTGGGTTTCAAGTCCTATGCAAAAGAGGGCAAAATTTTAAGGGGGTCCCTTTTGGATCAGCGCACTCCTGGGCCTTCTATATAAAAAAGGTACAATTTCAAAATACTATTTTAGGTTTGAATACCAAGACTTTATAAAATCATAAAGCTCAATAAATTAATATAAATTATGGAATATTAAAAAAAAATAAGATATAATAATTATATTATAAAAAATATAAAACAAATGTTGATCTACAAGTTTGGCATGGAAATTTAACGGAGGTAGAGGTCAACTCTATTGACCAACCCAATTTTAAAAGAGAGCAGTGGGAGTTGTTACTTTGCTAAAAAAATCCACACCACCCCAAAACCACCAACACAAACCTTAATGCCTTAACACCACTCAAGGCAAGACCATCCCAACAGGCCTGATGCTAATTGCTAATATACCATGCACTTTGTCAATTCCATCAACCCCCTAGGTTTAGACATCACATCACACAACCACATAAAGGACCAAGTTTATCCCTAGGTCTACTCTAAAAAAAATTATTGCCCTATAGGGAAAGGGCTTGTACAAAAAGGTAAAGTTCCCTATAGACAACCAAAGTTCAAAAATTCATTATGGGATCTAGGTAGCTTCTAAAATTACCAAAAAAATATACAAGATACTAATATTGTGAATTTAAATTCAAAATTATTATTATCATTTGAGGTCCCCCATAATTCATGCATTAATTATAGAAAGTACTAGCATTTTATAAAGGATTATAAGGCCATTTAATACCTCTAGTTTCAAAAATTCATTAAAATTAAATTATGGCTATTAAAATTATTCTATAGAAAGTTTTAGAATCAAGGAAAAGTCCATTAAATATAAAAGTTATTTTTATAAGTTTTAGATGAATTATGATATAATAAAAAAAATTGTAAATCAAACTAACCCTTTATGGCCTAAAGTGTTGCTAGCCATTTCGAACACTTAAAGAAATAATCAAATAAATTTCTTTGCACTAATATATTTTTAACAACAAAATAACAATTTATTCATAAAATTTAAAATTATAATTAACCCATTTAATATTAGAGTCCATAAAATTACAATTAATCCCTCTTTAAACAAGGGTACAAGGATGAGTAATACAATATTTTCAAGCTCAAATAATAAATTTCTATTTTTCTTTCTCAAAACTTATAAATTGAAATAATTATATCTTTTATGGCTTCAAATAACTAAGAAAAATTTGCATCAAATTTTACAAAAAGGCAAACACTAGTCTTAAAATCCATGCTCCAAGTAACCCATAAGGCCAAACCAAGGAGTATCTCTCATCCCATTCATTAATATCATCATTAGGAAATTACCATAGGCATCCCCCAAGCCAAAGACTCCTATTTCCAAGTATAGGCAGTACCATAATTTTGAGGTAAGCTAAGTGTGAGTAAGGATAAAATGGAAAGCATATCTAGATGGTTTATCTATTAGTCTTCCCTACAAGCAAAGGGATCCTATTAGCACCATATCTAGAACACATGAAACCATTTCAAACAGACAAATTTAAATAATTTTTAAGACACATGGTATCCACAAGAGCCATCAATATTTAACAATACTCATAAATCACCCATGTGGATGAGCATTGCTACTCTCCACTCAATGAGATGGAAGGAGTAATTTGGTATGCATTCCCTTACCCAAACCCTTCTCCCTTTCCATGGGAGGAATTTATAAAATTTTAGTTTTACTATTTCCCAAACCCCATGCAAATGATCCACATAGGAGGACCTTGGAACATAGTTCCCATACCCAAAACCTACCCAGAGATGGCATTAAACAAACCACAAGCTAAGCCCATTTGGGTAGCATAATATTATGATTTTTATTCAATAAAGGGGCTATAAAAATAGGAATAATAAAATTAAGTATTTTTTCATCTCCATTCCCTTGGAGGGCTTAAAAAAACATGGTAGATAAAGGCCCAACCATGACAAATAAATAATATAAATAAGCAAGCTAAATGACCATGTTAACCCCTTAAAAAACTTTAAAAATAAGTGGAACAAGATATTTTAAAATCAAATAATAGAAATGAATTCATGGGTTTAATTATTTAGCCTACCTTGGTTCCTATACTTGACCCTAAGCAATGACTTTTTTAATTGTCTTGCTACAAGAAATATTCCTCTACTTTAAGCTTCTTCCTCCTCCTCAAGCTCAAGATCTCCTCTAAAATTAAAAATAATGACCCAAAAATTTCCTAAAAGTAATTTTTCCCTTCACTTATAGATAAATCAATAAAACATAATGGACAATGGGAAGGTGACACTTGTCCCTTCCCATTTCTTAGCCCTTCTTCCAAAAGACTTCTTAGGAAATAACTTCTCTTAATAAACCATTAAAACAATCATGGCTCACCCATTTTTAGTAATATATATTACTTATTTGGTCATAAAATATGGCATAGTTTGTTCTAAAATATCTTTTAAGTTTCTCAAAATGTTCCAAGTCCCACCCTTTGGTCAAAGGGCCTTAAATACACCTAAAATATCTATTTTTCACTTTATGTTACCTTGAAAACTTTGGTATATTTTTTCATCCGAGTTTTTGGCAAAATTAAACTTAATTTTACTCTATATTCACCTCTATGACTCACTATAAGGCTAAAATAACTCATAATATATGGTAAATAGATGTGAATAGTTTTAGGTTGGTCTAAAATGCCAAAGACTCAAAACTAGTTAACAATACATAACTAGGATTAAAATTTAATTAACGGTGTCATGTAAGACATTAATGTAGATGTTAAAACTAAATATTTATATAATATTAGTCTTTTTCATGTTAAAAATAATAATCAAGGCTCTACCTTTTAGTTTTGGACCTTCTTGTTACTGAAAGGCTCACATTCACCATCTCACTATGCCTAAATGATTATCTTATAGTCTAACCCTTATCATTCTAATGACCTAGACCAATTTTACACTACATTAATACTAAAACTTGATATACATCCTTCACTATCAATTATATATATGTACCTATTTTATAACCTTCTTGACACTACCAGCCATAGAGGAACACTAGCATTGACACTAATGTCCAGATCCTTATTTAGTGTTCAGTATTCAAAAGTCATCCAAATTTCAAACTATTCAAAACTTATGGGTTAGCCTATTTGTCTTATTAAACCCTACCATGAGATATTTTCAAAAGGTGTGTTATATATACAAGTTTAATCTTTCTCATTATTCATCTAGCAAATACCAAACAAACACCTACCAAGGTTCATTCAATCAATCGTACAACTTGGTTATTTTTCCCCATTCATCCATATTTATTTATCAGTCATATGAGTAGTCAGAAAAAAAGTTTGAAGTGTCCAAATAATAACCCATGAGTGTTATTTTTCAAGTTACAATCAATATTATTTCATGCATCTACATATAACATATTACACAATTGTTCACACACACTCCCACACATAAGCGAGATCTACATAAGTATGAAGATTTCATTAGACTATTATCTATGTAGATAGTTCTCATTTAAAGAGGAGTCTTTGACGTTAGCTCAACACCATGATCCTAGTAACCCATTTTAAGAAAATTCCCCCCAAGGGTAAATAAAGATGAAGAGTTAGAGTTTGATCCATAAGAAGACATGTACATCTTGTGTTCCAAATCTGAATACATAAACATAAATGTTACAAAAAACCCAAAATAGTAAATTTGGTTGCATTTTAATCTAATTCATACTTTTTACTAGATAGTATCATTTCAAAATGGACATTAGCATTGACAATAGTGTCCCAAGGTTGACAGTAATGCCAATAGTTTTAAAAACATTTCTAGAATTTGATGACTCTTTCAAAATCCTGATCCTACACACTTATACTTATGTATAACTCAAGATCCACTTGTGCATTATAAATTTAGCTAAGTATCATTTCTCATTGGTATTATAATCAATAAAACATATTTCAAATTTGGAATTTTATATATTTAACACATCATGGTATTTTAATTTAGAATATTCATCCATCTAAGTTTACAATTAATTGGCTTGCTATATAATAGTTTCATTCATCCTTATGTATAGGTTATTCTACACCTTAAACCTTAATAAACATATTTTCAAAAAAAAGTTTAAACATTTGGTAAACCTAACATGGTGGTATCAAAACCCTAGTTTGACCTAGGGTTTCCTGATTTACCATTTTATTGATTTTTGATTTCAAAATATTTAAAATTTAAAAATATAGATTTATTTTCCTAAAACATGTTAAATATTCATATATCTTTTCATTATTTCATTGATCAATGCATAATGACAATCTTTTCATTTTATTTTCCACACTTTTCTAAATCAATCAATGACACAATCCAATGGTATAAGTAAACATGTGAATATATAAATAATGATTATAATCAAGATAAAACTCAAATTTCTCCTTACAACTCTTTTTTCAATAATAGTGAACCATCATCTAGCTTTAATAGAAGCCATCATGCATGCTCCCAGCCATTTATACCCTATATCCTATTCGACTAGCAGTTATCATCTCACAACCATTATTTGCCCATGAATTATATTAGATTCCATGGTCCATGTTGTTACTACAAAAATAATAAAGGGTGTCCAACTTGATCAACCACATATTAATATACAAAAATTTCATGCTAAGCCTAAAATTATAATCAAAGCTTAAGGATATGATCTTGTTGCCAATTACGCAATACACATGCAAATATTTCAATATTTAAGATCTTAAAACAATAAACTAGCCATAAGGATATCTTATACAGATCATTGTCTTAAACCCAAGTACCAAATGATATATAACCAACTTACTTTGTCAATATTATGTAAGATCTTAAGAATAATGCAAATCTTATCAGCTTTGATTGTAAAAATTTACCACCCAAGGATATCATCAATCAAGACTTGAATTTATTTATACAAGTTAATATTGAAATAAAATAGATCAAAAGAGTGATTGTTGATAATGGATTTGGACTAAAACTTTGTAGCACAAAATTCATAACCACCATGGGTAATAACCCCAATGTTCTACAAAACACCAATAAGCATATCAAAGGATTTGATAGAACATGTAGCCCATATATTGATCAAATCACATTAAATGTGACATGAGGACCAAAAATAATGCAAACCACATTTTAAGTAATGTCTCAATCATTGGATTATAACTTACTCTTGGGTAGACCTTGGATATACACAATGGAACCTATCCCATCTACATTACTTAAATGTGTCAAATTTATACATGATGGGACATTATGGATATTACTTATTGATGATGAGCCTTTCAAAAAAATTAAAATGCTACATTTTGATACTGAAAGCATCCCTAAAAATTCCACTAAAATAATATATTCCACTCAATAATATATCCACTTATGAAATGGGTGAGTCAATCTAAACAAATAGTTTATCCCAAGATACTCATAAGGCATTAACCAATGAGATCCACATATTGAACAAACAACCAAACAAAAGGAGCCAATTATATTAATCTAGCAAGAAAATCAAATGTTTGATCTTCCTTTATTGGTTAAAAACAAACAATGAGATGGAAAAGTTTTAGATTACTATGATAGTGATGATGTAATTCCTCATGATATGACTAATGAATACTTATAAAATCTATGTTTTGATCCACTTGAGAATCTGTCACATAACCTATTTTCACCTACAAGCCCTAGTACTTACAAGTTAAGTCAACCTCCAGAAGGGTTAGAACAACCTATTGACAAAGGTAAAACAAAAAAAATGGATGCAAATTTCAATGCTTATTATACCATACATCATTTTTGGATCTTCTCTTTATGTCAACTTTATAAAGGAAAAATGCAAATCCACCATTTGAACAATGTGGAGTACTCTCATAAGTCTCCATAATATATATTAAAGATCTCAAAAAACTAATATGTTCCACATATAATTATTCATATGTTACTTGAGCATAAGATAATATCTTTACCTCCTAATAGACATCACCCCCAAAATAGACATGGTCAAAAATAAGGATCGCCATATTTCACGTATCATTGGATCCCTAGCCATAATACTGACCATTATGGGGCTTTACAAAGTAAAATTAAAAAATGCAAACATAATGTTCATATATAAATTATACCCAAAAAATTGAAATTGCATAATACTTCCAATCTTTCAAAAGAACAACATCCTTCAAAGCATGCATACCGCAAAGATATAACTAATATCAAAAATGTTGATGGGGGCCATTGTCAATATATCAAGGTTGATACAATCAATTGGGATACCATTTGTAGTACTACATTTTTCCAAAATTTGGGACATAATATCAATGCATTAAAACACTCATTGTTGCTACCACTTGGGAATATTATACTACCTATAACATGTGGACCAAATGTTATTTTTACCCTCATATGGGTAATGAATCTAAAACCAAACTTAACCCTCCATCTTGGCTAATATTCATTGACTAATATGACTGTGACAATGACTACAAAAAATATGTGACTCATTTTCTAATTTGAAGATAGATAAATTTGTGTGCCACATGATGGATACAATGATAAAACCATAAAAACAACAACTAACACCATATTACCAAAAAACATTGAAACATTGGCAATGATAAAGCATAAATGATGGTGTCAGCCAAAGGATCCAAGAGGGCCATTAGGTAGTCCTTTACCTTCTAAATGGGAGGAATCATATCCTTTCATTCCAATTAATCTTTGAAAATATTTGAAAAATATAATCCAAAAATCCAAAAAAATCAAATATTCATGAAAATGTAAAAAAAATCAAATAACCAAAAAAAGTACAAAAATATTTGGCATTCCCATGTTTACTATCTCTTTGGAACCTATGTTGTTTACTTCATTTTGGTATATAGCATATAATTTCATTTTAAAGTATAATACAGGCATACCTTAGACACATGATATATACACATACAGATGTTGGACCTCTCCTCTACCTGCATCATATAATACATTAGGGGTATAAGCTTCATTGATCATGATTGATATGGTTACATATCCTTTATGATAATTTTTACATTATCATGTTTTAGATTATATACTAACACTTACACATGTCTATATCCATGCTCATATCTATACATTATACTTGATATGCTATGTTACATGACATTTTTTGCTAACACATATATGAAAAGAATAGTATGATGTGCGTATGATGGTTGATTATACTTCATTTATTCACATTGTCACTTCCTTTAGTTTATTTCATTGCTTGCTATTGTATTTATTAAGGAACATTTGAATATGTTCCTTGCCTATTGCCCCCTATGCCATTGTATGTTGTTTAGACAATTGAATATGTCATTCCATGTTGATTGGACATTTTGTGAGCTATTTTAAACATTACCCTTATTTTATTTATTCTTGTATCATTACTTTTACATTATATTAAGTGATCTTATATGTTTTATTGATTTTTGGTGAGCTTGTATTGTTACTCTCTATACATTATCATGATACATAGCATGCATCTTAGGGCTTAATGTGATCACATACTATGAGTTTCATTGATATATATACTTGGGCATGTTACTCATATATGATACATTATTCATACATAGATTATATAGTTACCTTATCCTTTTAAGGTAAGGTACATACCAAATTCTATTTCCCTCATCTCAAAAGGGGGGTCATATCAATGGGGGAATGTCATAAAGGCATGACCTTCACATTTACATAGTATCCAAATTTTAGTGGGGACATGTCATACAAACATGAACTCCACATACTCAGATCTTGGTATCTCTATATTTCATTAGGTGTGTCACAAAGATATGACTTCCACATTTGCATAATCCCCAGTATAGTTTCATGATTTAGATATACACTTGGTTCAAAATCCTATACATTTGATTGATTTTTCATAGATTTGAAATAGATTTTTTTAGATTTATGACACATATACTTCAGTTTGAGACATATTAGAGGTGCATATTCCATGTTAGTGCACTAAAATAAATAAATTAACAAATTATATCCCCATATTAGTATCACAAGGAAGTTTTATTTACACCATGAAGTATTGTTATCAAACCTTTTGTATCTATAATAGTTGTTTCTCTTTATAGGTTGAATTGATTAAATCATTCAACATCACCATTATAGGTTAGGTTGATTAAATCACCCAATTTCAACATATTTATAGGATGAGTTGATTAAATCACTCACCTCACCAGATTATATATTCACACTTGAGTTGTGTGATTGATATTTAGTGATCTCAATGGCCATGTCATAACTCATTTTTACACTATATTGGAGGAATAATACCTTCCAATCTCCCTATTCAAATATCCAAGGTTCATATTTGAACTTATCTTAGCTCCAATGCTTCATAAGTAAGTATCTTTACCAAAGCAAAGTAGAAAGGGGCAACATGTTTACACCTTCCTTGCTCTCTTTATTTTCAATCATTTCAATTATTTCAAATTTCATATTATATGCACTAATTTATATTGTATCATTCTCTTGGTTATAGATCATACACCATCAAAACACTCAAAGTGGGCTAAAGCAAAGGTAAGGTGTGTTGTACACACCTAGGTGCACATTTATTTCCTTTAACCTAGTAATTTCAACCTTATGCATTACTAAATTAAATGGGGGAATATTTATAACACTTTTGGTATTATACATTTGACAAATATTAATCAAGGCTCTACCCTTAAGTTATAGACCTTCCCATTGCTAAAAGGCTTGCATTCACCATCTCATTATGCCTAAATGATTATCTTATAGTATGAATCTTATCATTATAATGACCCAAACCACCTGTAAAATTTATAAATATAAAATTTTGATATACATCCATCATTGTCAGTTATATATTCATACCTATTTTTTAGCCTTATGGACACTACCAACCATAGAGGGACACTAGCATTGACATTACTATCTATATCCTTAATTAGTGTCAAGTACTCAAAAATCATCAAAATTTAAAACTATTCAAAACCTATGGGTCAAATTATTTATCTTATTTAACCTTACCATGAGATATTTTCAAAAATTATGGTATAAATACAAGTATAATCCTTCTCATTTTTCATCTAGAAAATACCAAGCAAACACCTACAAAGTCTCATTCAATCAAATGCACAACTAAGTTATTGTGCCCTATTCAACCCTATTCTTTCTCAATCATAGGAGCAATCATACACAAGGTTTGAAGCATACAAATAACATCCCATGAGTGGTATTTTTCAAGTTACAAGATATATCATTTCACGTATCTACATATATAATATTACACCATTGTTCACACACTCCAAAATATATGAGAGAAATACATAAGTCTGAGGCATTCCTTAGAGTATTAGTTATATAGGTATTGCTCATCAATAGAGGGGTCTTTGATGTCATCTCATGACCATGATCCCACTAACCCATTTTTGGAAAACATGACCCAAGGGTGAAAATGGTGAAGAGATACGTTTTGATCCATGATAAGATGTAAGTTATATGTTTTAGATCTAAATACATAGGAAAAAGGTGATAGAAAACCTAGAATAGTGAAGTTGGTTGCATCACAATCCAAGTCATATTTTGTATTGGACAATAGCATCATAGAATGGATAGTATCATCAATGATGGTGTCCCAAGGTTAATGGTAGTGCCCATATCTCTAGAAACATCATTTCCATAATCTAATGAGTGTCTTGAAATCCTGATATTATACACTCTTGCATGTGTATAACTCAGATCCACTACATAGTATGGATCTAGCTAAGTACTATTTATATTTAGTATTATAATAAATAAAACATATTTTAAATTTTGTAATTTTTATATTTATTACATATCTATATTTTAATTTGGAATATCCATTTATTTAAGTTTGTAATCAATTGGCCTACGATATATTAGTTTCATTCATCCTTGAGTATAGGCTATTGTATCCCCTTAACAAACATATTTTCCAAAAAATTATAAAACAACTACAAATTTAACATAGGTGGTAAACCCATGCTTATTTAATTACCATTTCCATCACATGATCTCTTATAATCTACACATCATTGCACACATAAGATTCCTCTACCCTAGAATAGATTATGCAACTAAATATAACAATTTTAAGTAATAGCTATCAATACACAATTTGTACATAGAACACCCCAAATCACAACATCTCAATAATATTCATGAGGTAATATCATAATTTCAACATTCAAACATCCATATACTCAAATCATGTGATAAATAAATAATAACTCTAATAGCAAGATAACACAAATATGCATCTGAATAAACAAAAATGAAATCATCTACCACTAGCATACAAATAACACTCATGAAAGTAACTAATAACATCATGTACATGAAAACCATTGTCTTATTCATAATATAAAAATATTCATATCATGCCATAAATAATAAGTAGAGCATGTATCATTAAGACAAGTGCAAAATAACCAAAAATCCAAAACCAACACAATGAAAATTGGGCCTTGCATTTTTGGTATCAAAGCTTAATTTTGACACTAAGAGATTTGGGTAACCTATTTTTTATTTGTTACTTTGTTTTTATCTAAAACCTATATTTTATTTATGTAGTATGGCTCATAGGGGATATAAATTATTATAGAATGATAATAACACTCTTATTGATCCACCTCTAGCTTTATAGGGACCAATAGACCTTAGACACCAAATAATATATTCCATGTAGCAGATGCTTAGTGTATTACAAGAGAGGTTACTAGACATGCATGAGGTTATTGAGAGGAATTATACATATCCTTCATGGGGTGGATATAGGTTAGTCTATGTAAGCTTGAAAAGGACCCACAACCCGACATAATAAAGGGTAGAAAGAGATAAAAAGAGGCTTAGATCGTACATCCCCTAGCAACAACATGGAGAGGGAGACTAATAAAAGTATCTAAATAGAGAGGAGCATTATGAGAGGTGAGTTTATGACCACCCTCTTAGGCCATCACTAAGATATCTAGTGAAGTACTTGATCCAACTCTATTCACCCACTTTTAATTTTCCATTAGGTTTGTGTAGTTAAGGCATGGCTAGCGAGAATATAAGGATGTTTTACCATATATGATTATGATTATAATGGTAGATACCATCTAACCACTCACTTAATAAAAGGTAAAAATAAGATATGGTGGGAGTTTAAGAATTAAAATATCGATTTGACCCTATCCACCACTAATTAGGAATTATTTAAGGAGTATTTCAAAGATATTTATATTTCACCATGATACATACAAAGGAAGATGGATGAATCCCACAACATTTGGAAAGGGAGTAGTACAATGACATAGTATGAGTTTTATTTTATTAACTTATTATAGTATGTAGGGTATATAATAGATTAATCTATTTAGGTGAACTATTTTATCAAGGGTTTGAATGTAGACCTGACTAGTGAAATACACATACTCTCCCCACCAATCTTAGCAGTTATGATGGAGAAATATTACATTGTAAAGGAGACTCAAGGGAGGTACCAAAAGGATTGAGAGAAGTTATATGGTAAGTTACAGTCTAACATGATGCCAAGTCACATAGTGCATAACTTGTACATAGAGGAGGTTGGATACCTACCCAATCAACTCTTTGACCCTCTCAGTAGTAGCAATAGAATACCCATCCTAACTCTAGTACACATATATTTAATATGGAAAAGAAATAATAGGGCCTAAATAATGAGAAGAGGTATGATATATAGAATAAAAGACACCATATTAGGTTGGTGTAGACTCATAAATTTACACATGAAGGACCTTCAAGATATACAACTATAATTGGGCAGAGAATTATTGAATCTTAATTAGGGTGATAGTAGGATAGAACTAAATTATACAATTGAGGATCACCATAACATTATGCACATGATTTCCCACAAATATCATCATCTAAAACAAGACAAGTGACTCTAATATCTAAGCAGATAGTAGGTGATATGGGTCAATGCCAAATGATGTATGCATTGGTGGAAACCCACCAAGTAAAGCACTAGGCAATAATCATTGAGACCACATATATTATTAATGAAGTATCTATTTCTATTATTTTTTATTATAGATCATTTGGTGCATTCATATACCCTTTATTAGTGGACCGTTATGGGTTGGTAGATTTTAGACAATGAGAGTGTTAAGAGATTGAGTTTGTCACTAGACCCAAGATGTATGTTATCTCACTAGTGAGTTGTTACTTTCTAGGCTTGGGTGGTTTTCCCACCACTATTGAATTACACATTATTCCCTTAGGGACTTATGAGGATATTTTTGGTATGGATTCCTTAGTTATCATAAAGCTAAGATGTAATATCACAATAAGGTCATCAAGTGTGTTGAAGACCTTGGTACTAGTATGTTTATCACAAGGGTTATGGAAACCATGTGAATGGAGATGGGTATACCCTAGTATTTCCACATAATTGCACATAAAATTTATCTACCCTAGGATAATTGAAGTAATTGAATATAATAATTTCAAGTAACATCTATTAATACATAATGTGTATGTAAAAACATCCCAAAGCACAACATCTCAATAATAGTTATGAGGTAATATCATCATGTCAACATTAAAGTATCCATATACTCAAAACACATAATAAATAAGTACTATCTCTACTACCAAGATAATATTATTATGCATCTCAATGAATAAAATGAAATCATCTACCAGTAACATATGAATAATACTCATGTAAGTAACTAATAACATCATGTACATGAAAACCACTATCTCAATTATAATGTAACAATAATCATCTCATGCCAAAAATAATATATAGAGCACATCTCATTAGGACAATTGAAAATTTATGAAATTTTGAAAACTAACATAGTGAAAATTGGGGCTCAAACAATATATAAGTTCACCAATATATTTTACTCAATTTTGGATTAATGTTAACCATAAATAAGATATAAAATATGTGTATAATTCATATTATAATGTATCCAATTACATAAAAATATAAATCTCAAGTACTAAATTTTGTCTAATAATTACAATCACTAAACATTGAAAGTATAATACAAGCACGTGATATTTAACAGTTAACTACTTTGTGAAGAATGGAGAATGTGTACAACTAGAAAGTAGGTAAAAAGTTGGATTGTGAGTCACTTGGATTAGGAGATATAATTATATGCCCACTTAGATTCCACCATAAGTCTTGGTCGCCACCTTTAGTCATCATATTTTGAGTCTGATAGTTTTGTCTGTATAAGTCTTGCACTTTTATTCTAATATAGGACACTACACATGCTTCTATTATGCCTATGTGTGGGATTCCGAGGTCTAATTATGAATTAAATATCTATAAATATATTTCCTTCACTTGAAGCCCTAATTCCATTTCAATTTCAAAATTAGGATTTCAAAAGGAAAATAAATGTGGGTTAAGATGACCCCGACCACTCCCTATTGAATGGTTGAGTAATGCCTACACCTCCAATACTCCAAAGATAGAAATAAAACCATGTATAGTTCTCCCAATTAGGTGAATATGTGTAATATTGTTCCTTGAATGTATACAACTTGTAATATATCTCTTTATACTTCAAAAATGACAAATTTATCTTGGGTTTGAGCCACTTCAAACTTAACTAGAACATGATTGGTAAATGGGGAAGAATAGAGTAGTGCTTTTGAATGTGTAAGTGTTTGAATATGCTTGACGAATGATTGTTAGATGGGTGATAGGCTTACACCTATTCTATATTTATATGAGACTCTTAGGGTAATTTATCATGATATTGACATGATATATATGTGTCATCCATATGAATGAATTGAATTTGATTTGTGACCATTATTTAGTGTAGGACAAAACTGTCAAACTTAGGTGGTAATATTAGATGGTATGTTTTAAGTCTAAAGTTACTATCTAGGAGATGTGTTTTAACCTAATTTTTATTAATGGGTGAGATTAATCTAATTAATATATAACTTTGAAATGTAATTTAGATCAATATATATGGCATTCAAGCATACATTTGAATGTAAAAGACTAAGATTGATTCTTCTAATTTGACAAGGGCATATGTTAAATATAGAAATTACTAAGAGATAGTTATACTTAGCTTTTATATTTGAGTGTGTGACTATGACTATATTTTGGACATGAAAATTAGGGATAAGCTAGTTTATGGTTTGTTCAGTTCTAAAACCGATAAGTTGTCTATGTTAGGTTGGATTAGCAAGTTTTAGCTAGTAATGTTAGTCAATACTGACCTACTATTTAGTTTTAACCTTTGTATAAGTAGGGAACTATGACTATACAATCACTTATGACTTTATTTGTCTATTTTGTGATTATAATATTAAACCCTTGAAGACACATATAGATCTAGAAATAAACCTCCTTTGCCTTAAAACCCTAAATTTGTTGATGATAGATAGAAACTTGTAAAATGGGGGAAGTGTAATAGGTTGAGTTGACCCCAATCACCCTCATCTGATGATTGGTCATTTCTTATGTATCCAATATTCCAAGGATGAAAATCAAGCCATACGTAGTTCTCACATATAGTGTGAGTATATAATTATGCTCCTTCATTATGTGTATGTAGCTAATTATTGGCTTTGGTACTTGAAAATGCTTGCTTTGACTTAGCTATTAGGTGATTTAGACTTCACTTGTGATTGATCCTATGATACATATGTAAAATGGGAAGAATAGGGTAGATTTTCTCAGTGCACAATAGTGTATAGATTTATATGAGATAAGTGTCAAGTACCTTTTGAATGAGAACTTAATTTTTTTACATATCGATCCATTAGAATAATTCATCATGCCACTAACACACTAGGATTATGGGTTGATCTTAAGGATGGGTTTTATTTTTAAAAATATCTATTGTTGAGAGCATATCAGTTTTGACCAAGCCAATTAGTATCGACTAACATTATTAACTAGTCTAGAAAAACTAACCTATATATAGGTGGACTAAACTAATAGTTTGGAGATGTTTATGTAGGATATTTAATAGGTTTAAAAAATATAGTGAGAATTATATAGGTATATAATAGCATAATGAAAGGGTTGATTCATAAGATAGCATGCAAGTGTGAAAGGATGGAGAATTAGGACCTTATTTAAGTGTTCATGTAATATGTTATAAATGTGTATCAACCTTTTCATTTTAAATTACCAAAAACCAAATTTTAGTATCTATAAATGCCCCCATTTTGTTTTAGTAATAAAACTACTAAAGTAAAAGGATAAAATGTAATTAATTGTGTAAAACACACTTTGCCTTTTGGGAGATGACTTCAAATGTACTACATTACTCCATGAAAACCTAAAATGAGAATGAAGTACTCAATGTCCAATGTGAAATATAAAATTTTAAAATGGAAATAATAACGGTTAGATTACATGCATGTTGGTGCAAACCATGTTACCTTCACAACTTGTTGGAGATGATGTTTCCTTATCGAAACATTGGAGAGTTGGGTTGATTCTTCCCCAACCTGATGTAACTATGAAAGATATTGAGGTTGAATAAAATATGTCCCAACCCTCATGAATGTGGTAAAAATTACACAATGTATTAACCCAAATAAATATGTAGGAAAAATATAGATAGAACGATGTGGCTAGGTTTAACTCAAAGAGATCACTACAAACGAAAATGATAGAACCAATCAAGCAACATTTATTCAAAAATGAATCAACCACTATATGTGGATTATAGATTTAATATGTAATGTTTTTTTCTAGTTCAATCAAGTTTGATCTATGTAAAATCAAAAACGCATGATCTCAAGGTAATCAAAAATGTTCATACCTCCATCATGTATGCAAGTTTTGATTGTATAGTCTCACTCATTGTAGAATATAATGCATGATCAAAATAGAATGGACTATTTCCATGCCCTCATCATGATCACAAATCTAATAAGTGTGAAGTGGATTGACAATAATTTCCCATTCAAGTATAATTATGTTGTTGTTTATGTGTGTATGAACCATTATCATGCCCCTAGTATTTGTACCAACTGATATATTGTGGTATGTATCTATATACTAAATTTGAGAAATGTATATTTATTTGAAACCTATAATTATGTTCCTATAATTTTTTGTGCATTTACCCATGCATATGGATCCAATTATGTGTGAATCTATCATCAAATTTTTATAAATTGACTGCATATGCCCCTATACTCTACATCAATGTTCTAATATTTGTCATGTATCTAAATCATTTGATATATGAATTACTTTGAGTCTCTAAAATCTATTAAATGTATACTTTGATTTAATTTTATACCCATGGGGGCTTGTGTCTCTATTACAACCCCACTAAAATTCCCCCTTTTGAGATGATAGATGTATCTTGTAAGTCACTCATCTCCAAAGAATAGTTAATTGTATCATGTCATATTTTAAAGTTGCATTATGTAATATCATTGATCATGTGTGGAATATGTCATCATAGTAATGCATGTGTCAATCAAGACATATATGTATCATATGGAAATAAATGTAGGAAAGTGTCATGTCTAGATAACATATTAAAAATGTAAATTAATAATACTACATAGTAAATTTGAGTAATATAGATTATGGCACCCCTCAGTGTCAGTAAGAACAATAAGTGTAACTATTAATGTCACACATAGGACAAGGCCACATATAAGGGACATAGTATGTCATAACAAACAAGGCCAAATGTTAAACACATGAGGACATAAAAATGTCACAAACAAGGGACATCAAAGATGTCACATCAAGCAAGGACAAGGGCAACACATAAATTAATTTATCATGTAAAATATTAATAGCATCAATGGAGCATAAAACAAAGAATTAATCAACACCATGCATATATATCAATGCCACATCATAGTAAAATTGAATATTATGAATCATTGTGTAAGAAATGAGTAGTTATCAAGTCATGTATATGAAATATAGGTGGCTCAACATGGTATAAAGGTCATATAAATATATAACCTGTAAAAAACCTATGGAATAAGATGTCCCCAATATCGACATGGTCATTAGGTAGAGGGAAAAGTAACTTATGTATGTCCATGTGTAACCTATATGTCTTGCATAACACTTAGACACCATGAAATTCATTTATGTATGTAAATAATATATCATATACTAAACATGTGATAAATAACATATGTAAATAATGCAAACTAGCAATTATGTCATGCTCAAGTCCTTATTTTGGATTTTTTGAATAGTTGAATGTTTTTGTATTTTTGATTGTTTGATTTTTTTATATGTTTATAATATTTGAGACTATGAAAAAAGAGACAATGATCCACTCAATGGGAGGGCCATGTGAAGTGTCTATATAATTTGGTGGAAGGATACTTTATCATGGTTAGGAAGTATTAATTGGGAATGGATTAGAATCTGATAGGGAATCATGGTGTGTACCATTTCTATCATGTTCAATAATTTTATAACTTAGGGTACGATTAATGGCTCTAAATGGTTGAAGAGTCTATGGGATTTACTATATATTAGGATGGTGTCTTGCTACTTGTGTTCTTTATGGAACATGTTAAACTACATCTAGAGTTAATTGAGTATGCAATATAAAAGATGGACGTATATATGGTCTTTGAGTAACTCTTTGAAGTAATCGATGTGGAATAGTTGGTTGTGTAGATGGATCCTATATATGTGTAACAATCAACTTTGTGTCTTGATCTTGAATATGTGTATCAACCATCTCTACATGGTGATCTTAAATATGTGAATTAACTCTCTATGAATAATGATCTTGAATATATATATCAACCATTCATGATGGTGGGGGCTAGAGGATGTGATATCACCAATTGTAGAGGATATTGATATCTTACAACTAGAATTGTAACTAATTTATTTTAGTATATGTAATTTAAGATTTGGTGTACTATATAGGGAATTACACAAATTTTTTGCATCCATGGACATCCTAAAAACATGTTGAATACACCATCACTATATAAAACTAGGAATGCCATGGCTAATATAGTTGATCCCACCTTGAGAGGTAATACTATGTGTCCCAAGGTATTATGTCTTTGTCCATAAAATAATTTAACAGATTTCATTGTATCTTCCAAATTTTGTCATGTGTACCCAAGGGATTAGAGAAGTTCCACATTTCAAACATTCTCACTTGAGTCATTATCAATCATAACACTACATATAGGCTATTTCTCAATGTAATCTTAAATGAATATGGCATGAAAAATTGAATCATAGTCTACTATCTCATTATCATTGAATGTGAGCATGGGTCATTGAGGTGTATTATCACTAAGTGAACTAATGATAGTATACATTTTATGATCATATTTCACCAATGGAGGATGTATGTTGTAGGCATAATGTACCTTTGAAGTTGCCTTAATTTCTATTAACTCGTGTTTAAGATAAGTATCACTAAAGAATTTTAAATTTTCATTTCCATCATGTTGTAGTCGAGGTTATTCTATAGGAATACATAAATCAATATGTTATCATTTATGAAATCTTGTATCTTATGTCTTAACTTGAATAATCTATTCATTGAATACCCTACAATCGGATGATATTCTAAATATTTGTTGTCATCATATTTATTTGTTCTAGGTCTATTTGGATCAAGCTCTTATGGATGGAGGAGTGTGATAAGGTCACACATAATAAACTTATTTGATATCACATGAGGAGGTCATGGTAATTGTAGACACTTTATTTTCATCACTTCCATGTATAAATTGTAATAAAGAGAAACTTTTCATAATCACGTGAAAATTTAACTAGAAATCACCAATGGACCTAATTTACCTACATAATTGTCATTTTAACCAAAAATCACAATGACACATCTCTTACTAGGGCAATGGATTATATTGCATCATTAATATTACCTAGTGCATCATGAATCAAACTAACCCTTTACCAGTGTTATTATAGGATAATTAAGTGAATACTTGATTGACAAAAGAACATTAAAATTACACCATTCTTCTAATTACCAATAGATTAATTAGCCTAATCATTCCTCTAATGGACAATTCCATGAATTTAAAACTTTATATGTTTCTAAAATCAAATTTGAATTATTACCTCACATAGGTGATGTCACTCAAGGAAGTCAATGGGAAAAATATGGAGTAAAATCAAGCTCTTACACAATCTCCCTCTTATACCCCTCTTACACACTCTAGGAGGACTAATGACTACACTTTTCTTCCAATATGCCTTCCACATGCCAAAAGGTCTTAAATTACATATCTTACACACTCCATGTGTGTTATCATGAGTTTGAGGACTCATCCTCCATCATTGATCTTCATCTCAGATCAATGGTTTATAAACATCAAAAAATTATATAATGTAAGGGCCTTTGGCCATTATAGACAAGCTTATTCATGTAAAATTAATATGTCAAATTATACAAGGAGATTTAACCAATTCTCATACCAAGCCAAGCCAAGAATCAAGTGTAGATAAGGTAAGGTGCTTCCCACATGTAGAATCAAGCATTGAAAAAGACTCTATAGCTTAAAATCCAAGCTTAACCTATTCAAACTGATTCTCAAGAAAATATTCTAAGGAGGTAAAAATGTAGTTATTGTCTTCTAATTAGTATTTCTTATTTATTTTCCATGTATCTCAACTTAAGTACTAGGCTTGAGATGTTAGTTCTTCAAGTTTATTTTGATTTCATTCACTAACAAATTGACTAACCTCTTTCATATTTCTAATCTACATAAGTTCATTCCCAGTGGGACCCGACGTACCCCACAAGTTCTTTTAAACCATTATCAATCTTTTAATTACATAATTAACCTAGTAACTAGTTTAATTCACCTCTTTTTTATTCAAAGATGCATTAATCTTCATTTTCAGTGAAATCAATGAATTTGACCTGCTAAACCGTATCTTCAACCCCAAAAATAGTGAATTTGACATGCCACTCATCAAATTCAACCTATTAATCAGTGAATTCACCATTTCATACTTTCTATTCTATTAAATGTTCATGTTCTAGAATCATCAAAATTACTCTAGAATCAATGAATTCGACCTACTAATTGGTAAAGTTACCATTTCATACTTTCTATTTTGTTGTGTAAATTCTAGAATTGATGAAATTACTCTATAAATAATGAATTCGACCTGTTAATCAGTGAGTTCATACTTTTTGATTTGTTCTATTTACAAGTTATAGAATTAGGTAAATTACTCTAAAATTAGAAAAATTAATCTAGAAATGGTGAATTTGACCTACAAATCATTGAATTTGACCTTCTAATCAGTGAATACGCCCTTTCATTATGTTTTGTTCTATGTGCAGGCTTTAAATCGATGAAATGGCTATGTAAATGGTGAATTTGACTTTTCAATAAATAAATTTGACTTGTTAATCAATGAATTCACCCTTTTATACTTTCTATGTACTATTATTATTAATTGGTTAAATTGATATGTAATCAATGAAATTGCTATGTAAATGATGAAATTGACCCTACTTGCATATCAATGAAATCACTCTTTTGATAAAAACTTGAGACCTTAAAAAGCCAAATTTATTGCCTATATTAAACTTCTAATTATTTATGTTGTATGACCTTGATCAAGAAATTTGTTTTGTATTCTCAATGAAGCACATTTATTTTCTACATATCTTGATTTGGGCTTAAAATGAATTGAAATTTTTATTTGGGTTATAAGAAAATCTTGTTTATTTTCCATGTTCTTTCCTTTCATACAAGTTTTTGATTTTTATTGATTGAGTGTCTTGTGGGGTGTTTTTGCATGTTTGTTATCCCCTTTTGGGTGACCCAAAAATGCAAAGTTATTATTTGCCTTGTACCCTTTTTTATTTTTATCACGTGGGGTGGATTTCATTACCTTCTTGTAGGTCTTAGGGATGTGTTGACTAGGAAGTCACATCCTAACATCATGCCAACCCCATTATCTTATAAGGTATATAAATAAAGGTTACTCTAATAGTATCTTAACTGAAATATCCCTTAGAGCTTGATTTTGATAGTATCACTTCACTGAAATATTATGGCTAAAGTGGTCACAAAGGGGCTTGACCCTTTTGATGAATGGCTCATTAAATCTCAACATCTAATTGATGGATATTTTTGTGTTCATGTACCACAAGGTATATCAAGACCATCTAAAAATCCAAGTAAAAAATTTTAAGACCTTTTACCATAAACATTCATTGATGTAGGGGTGCAAAATTAATAATCCCCAAAGATTACTTTACTCATATAATCCTTTTGAGAGAAGAGTGTGATTAAAAAACTATTGATAACTACAATAATTTATTTAAAAATATCTTAAATTTTATAAATCCTCTCTCAAGTCAAGCATATCGAAGGTTCAAATAAATGTGATACAAACTCATGTCGATTATTAGAACTACCTTGTAATGTTTGTGTTATTTCTTGATTTTTGCGTCAAAACCTTACTCATACTTGAAACCAAATTAAACAAACCAAGTTCAAATCTAATTTATTTTTATACACACACAAGTCATTATTCTAGTAAATTTTTAGGTCAATAAAAGTGACATGTCAAACTTGGTCTAAGTACCTACCTTTATTGTTTAAACTATGTCATTAGGCTACCTGAGTCAAAATCAAAGATTTATCCTAATTCAAATTGTAAATCTCAAACCAAATCAAGACCAAATTTTTAAATTATTGTCTAAGTTGTGTCGTTATGTTTTCCACTTTATTCCAAACCTAGTTCTAATGTCCAAGTTCTAATTCTAACCAACTTTATTTTCAATTCAAACCAATTCTAATTCCAAGAAAAAGTTCCAATTCTATTCAAATTATTCCAAAGTCAACCAAATTTAGCTCTTTTCCAAATCCAAATTCAAACTTGTTCTAAGGTCAAAAAATAGGTCAACCCTTTTATAATTCAAAGGTTTGATCCTAGTTCAAACTTGATTCAATATTGTATATTTCCTCCTTTATTCCAAAGTTCCTCTAAGAAGTTAAGTTTCCAAGACCAAAACCTTTAAATTAGACCAAGTTAAAATGTTTTCAAAATCCAAACATTAAACATTTTCACTTAAGACCATTGTACCTAAAGCTGGTACACACTTTTTAAAAATATGTTTAATTCATGTGACCTTGCTTGTTGAAACCATTGTACCCTTTGATTGATGTATTCTAATTTGAAATTTATCTTGACACAAGTAATACATCTTACTTCAAAACTTTCCAAAGTGTTATTCCAATTTCACATACCAAATCAATAAAAGTTTCAAGTATCTAAGCCTCTTTAAAAATGAAGATCATAAACCTAAACATGCCTAAGTACACATGTAGTAGAGTTATCTATAACCCCTCCTTTGATGAAGATGTATTTTATAATCCATATGGGTATGAATACTATGTAGAGGATGATTAAGATCAATAATATATTTCCAACATGCCATCTAACACCAAAACTAAATAATATAACCCATACCTTCCAATTATACCACCTAGTGTTAAACAATTATAATATCAGTCATACCTTACACATGTAACATTTGAGATAGGACATAGACCTAATCTAATGTACCTTGTAAATGCACCACCTAGTTATGAATACGAACAAGATAAATTTTCACAACAAATCTTCAACAATAAGGATGAACATCTTGTTATATTGTTAGAAATGGGGATAAAATTTTCCCTAGATTTCCCATAGAATATTTATGTTATTTGGTTAGAATTCCCAAAGAAAAATCTATTGAATTATTAGACAATTAGGCAAATTTTAACCAAAATAAAACTTTTGTACCAGCTTCTAAGTAATCTCTTGTATTTTTCAATAAGGGAAGGGGTCAACTCATTGACTAGTCCTCTCAAAGACATCTTATTACTTCTCAACTACAACAAGATAAATAACTTTTAAATACTCTCACTAACTCCCTTACTAAGTTGGATATTCAAAATCCATCATTAATAGATATAACTCCTTTGATCATACAACCATTATATTTTTCAGCCTATCCCACATTTAATCATGGTCTATTTTCCAATAAGATAATAGTTGTAAATCTATTTAGCACACCTATATATGAAAGCAATCTAGTAACTAATCCTAAGTCAAAACTCTCCAAATATTTTTCCAATATATGATGGATAACTCTCAAAAAGGATACCCCAACCCATGTCAAGTTCCATCTACAACACAACAAAACATTTATACAAATTCCAAATAGAACATTTCTCCCAACATTATAGGTACTTCATAACAACACATTACAACCACAACTGGTCCACAATAATAGGTTGCAAGTAATAATCCACCACTTCAACAAGTGGTGACCAATATCCCACCTTAATAAGTTGTAAAAAATCACCTACTTTATTAAGTGCCAACCAATCCTCAAAAAAAATTGTCTAATCAAAATCATATTTCTATTAGTCAACCACTTATTACTTCTATTCAACAAGGGACCTCTTCAAGCCAACAACATGTGCCACTTAACCAACAAAAATTTCCCCCTACCTAACATATTTTTAAGAATCAAAAATATATTCTTATATAATCTTAGCAAATTCTATTTAATACCCAACAAATCATTTCTCCATTTAGTCCTTAGTTCTCTCAAAATCAACACCACACTCAACAGCCAGTGCCTTACCAACAAGTTAGTAGTAAAAATCTAATCAAATAGTAAATATTCATGGTATAACCAATCATGTATATATTATTTAATATCATATACCACCTTATTATCTTTTCCAAGGTAATTTTCCCACTTCATCTCACTTTGGTCCCATTTTTCAAGATTTGTAGGAGGTTAAAGATGCAGTTTCAACCATTCAAACAAGAAATCAAAATAAGAAAATTAAAATATATGACATATGTTCTTATCCCTTTGATATGACCTATCTTTAGATACCTTTCTTGCATCATTTTGAGATGACCAAATTTGAAAAATATAAAGGGAAAGGTGATCACAAGGAAAATGTAAAAGAGTTCTTCATCGCATGCCAAGAAGTTGGGTATAGTAGTATCTACTTACTTCACTTGTTTCCCCATAGATTGGTTGGGCAATCCTTATAACGGTTCCTTGGTCTACCTAATAATTATATTGATAATTTTGATTATTTTTTAGAGAGATTTGTGTAGCACTTCTCTTTTAATGTGGAACATGAACTGATTATGGTTGATCTATGTTAGGCTAAATAATGAGGAAATTTTTTTGCTAGTTATTTATAATGGTGGCACTCATTGGCTAGACAAATCCCACATAATCACCTTGAAAAGTAATTTTTGAATGTTTAATTCCAATATTTAGTATGATATATCTCATAATCTCAAGCTTCATTGGGCCAATATGTTTGAATAATTTATTTCCAAGTGAATATAGATTGAGTAATCCCTCATCGACAAAGCAGTAATCAAGATTTACTCTTAAAATCAAGTTCAGAATAAGGTTCAGACACAAGCTCCTACACAAGCATAATAAATTACATCAAAGAAGCCTAAATCATTCAATAGGAATAGAAATTTCTTAGGAGATGGGGTAAATAAATATTTCCATGGGCAAATATTCCAATCACTGTATGTTTAGACAAAGCTACCTACTTACCCTCTTAATTTACAAAGACCCCCTCCAAGAGTAGGTCATTATCATAATATATTTTTTAGTAATCTTGGTGAGCCTATTGATATAATTTTCCAAAATCTAGTTATCACTACCATGATCATTTGGCCAGTACCCAAATAATTTCTAAAAAACTAGGCTAAACCTCATTGGTATTACAAGAATGACTTTTGTGACTATCATTTGGTTAAAGGTCATTCCATTCATAGATGTATGAAACTTCACCAACTCATCCAATATTTGATTTAAATTGGTGAAATAGAGTTGGATAACATGGTCATAATGTCTAATCATAATTTGGGTATCTATTAAAACCTTTTTTTGTAGCATAACTCCAACAATAATCAAAACCAAAATCAGCATCAAGCTAATTACTCGAACCATAATAGACCTCATAATAATCAAAATTAGAGGTAAAATTAGTATCATTAAAAATATAATCAATGCTAAGATTCATGTTCTAATCAAGTTAACTAAAATAGTGTAATTTATGACTATGATAATGTTATGGGTCAAGTTACTTATGAGCATATAGCTACCATTAAGATCAACCCTAATCTAACTACCAATAGTACTTGATGACCTTTATCATCCATTTTGTAACCTCCACCACCATTTGTTGATAATCCTCCTTTGGATCATAATATCCCAAATGCTAATTAATATCCAAGAGTTACCATTTCAATCCTTTATTTACCTTCTTCTAATTATAGTAACCCCCTGCTAACTCAAGGTTACGTAATCTCATTCAAGGGGCCATATGCCTTAGAAACCAAGTTGATTACTCCCATTAATTACAAACCCTATGATATTTTTGAATAACTACAAAAGACATTGGCATAAATTTCTATTTTAGATCTTTTACGTACATCAAATTTCTACAAGAATATATTACATGAGCTTTTAAGTCAGTCTAGGGTCCCAAGTGACATTGTGCTTGATAAATTCAAACACTTTTGCTTCATTTATCTCCATGCTAATAACTTAATTTTTATTAAATAAATATGTCATCCCTTAGACCTTTGCATAATAACCCATTTTATATAGAATCAATCATTTTTAGGCATAAAATTAAATGAGTCCTCATAGATAATAATTTAGGGCTACGTATTGTGACTTTGAATCTGGTCAAACACTTGAGCTATATAAAAACATATCTTCACCCATACACCATTACTATTAAAGAATATAATAATGAGGAGTGGGAATCTTAGGGTACCATTTGTTTACTTGTTATCGTTAGGCCTCTAACCCATGATACTCTTTGCCATATTATTGATTGGGAACTATCATATAATTTGCTCCTTAAGGCAACCTTAAATTCAAGTGCGTATCATGTATTTTACTCTCTATTAGTGTATCAAGTTTCACCATTTTAGATTACAAGTTACTATTCCTGGTGACTTGGAACCATACCAATTTTGTAAACACTTAGAAGTAGAATATAAAAAATATAAATATCACCTTCACATAGATTTCATCCCCAAAAAAGACAATAATATAATAGATCAACTTCCTGAGTCCAATTATGTGGATCTAAGTACTCTTGCATCCACTTCATCTACACCACCTCCTAAAATAGCCAATCATTTTACCAATCAAGACAATGACCTTGGGGAATATAAAATTAGCAATGTTTTGCATATAACCAAGTTGCTTAAGATGCCAAAATCATATGGTAGACCTAAAGTAAATACTCCTAAAATGGAATGGTGCATAAAAGATAATTCTTTTCACAAAGGACCCTTTATTTTCATTAAAACCACTTCACAGTAATAAGAGCATATCAAAGGTGATTATAATTCATGGCTATATAATGATGATTTTTTCACCTGCTACTAAAACACAAAATATCCTATTTCAAATAGGATGATGGATAATCAATCCTATGAGGGTAAAGGATTGGAGGTGAAATAACAAGGAAATATTGAGCTAGTATTAGTATCTAAACACAAAGGAGCTCAAGGTATTGGATACAAACCGCCTAGGGGTGACCCTTTAGATCTTGAGAGTGATAGTAATTTATCATCTAACATTGATAATGCCAATAATGATGTAGAGTCCTATTATAACATTTATAATGAGTTGGATAACATTGACCTATTTGATACTCACACCATCTATACCATTACTTATATCCCATCTTACTCCCCTCTTTTCCTTTATTATCCCCAATTGATCGACTGGGACCAATAAGACTCATACATACCATTGTATAATTTTTATAAAGATGAGACAATATCTGATTTCATAGGCCTCAGAGATGGTTTTCCACATGCTAATCAAAAACATGGATTTGATATTACATTAGACCCTGGTGCTTATTTTGGAGAGTAGCAAATCTCCTTAGTCATAAATAAAAGGAAAATCAAAATCACACATTGAGGTCCCAAAGTGAAACTTCTTTGAAGCAATTTTGGACCAGGGAAAAAGTAAAGAAAAATATGATTCCCATGGTGAAAACCTATTTCAAGCACCAATGGATGAGAAAGTTAACTCTATTTCAAATAAATCCTAGGACTCCTCCAGTTTGAGAACTTCATGCTAATTAGGAATTAATGTAGAATATCAGAAAGTATTTGATCTATTAGATCAAAATTTCCTACATGCCTTTGTAAAATTGACTTTGATAGAATTTGGTGATTAAGATTATTCATTTATTGATGAAATTGATGAGCCAGTTAATCCACCAGATAAATATGAATACCAATGTACCACATTACCAACTATTCTAGAAGATGGTTCCACATTGTTTATGGAGGATACCATAGAATTCAATATTAGAACACTATTTCATTCTAAATGGATCAAATTTGGAATGTCCCTCACTAAAGAGGAATGTGATCTTCTTACATCCATACTTTGGGAGTTTTTTGATATTTTTTCCTAGTCTTATTTAGATGTGCCTAGTTTGGACCCTAGTTTAGTTTTACATTACCCTTTTGTACACCTTAATACTAAGAAAATCAAATAGAAGTTGATAAAAATGCACCCTCACATATTCATACTTGTCAAGAAAGAATTAGAAAAACTATTGGAGGCAAGTTGTATCCATCATATATATTATTCAGAGTGGATATCCAACATAGTCCAATCAACAAAAATCCACAAGGAATTTGATTATGTATAGATCTCAAAGATATCAATAAAACATGTCCAAAAGATGGCTTTCCTTTTCCCAACATTGATATGATTTTAGATTCCACATTAGGGTAGGAGATGTTATTTTTTATGGATGGCTTCTCTAGATATAATTAGATCAAAATATCATGTGAAGACCAACACAATGCATCATTCACCACTCCATGGGAATGTTTTGTTATCAAGTGATGTCATTTAGCCTCAACAATGTTTGTACCATATACCAACATGCAATGACTATAATTTTCCATGATATGATGTATGATATTATTGAAGATTATGTGGATGATATTTTGGTAAAATCCAAGACCAGAGAGGGACATCTAGATGTGTTATGAAGAATATTTGAAAGGCTTTATGAATATAAGGTAAGGCTTAACTCTAAAAAGTGTGTCTTTGGTGGTACTTCTTGCAAATTATTAGCTTTCATTATCTCCTATAGGAGCATTAAAATTGATCCATCCAAGGTTAAGGCCATTACATAAATGTCTCCACCATTTAATTTGAAGCAACTCCATAGCTTGTAAGGCAAGATCCAATCCATCAAATGATTCATTTCGTAGTTGGTAGACATGTGTCATCCATTCCCTCATCTTTTAAATAAAGTCACCACTTTCTCATGGAATACTAATTTTCAACATGCTTTCAATTAGTTAAAATAATATCTGTAAAATCCACCTATTCTAGCTCCACCAACACCTAGAAGACCATTACTTATCTATATCTCAGCAATTGAATGTGCCTTAGAGACACTCTTGGCATAAAATAATGATTAGGGGAAAGAAAGAGTTGTATTTTATCTAAACTGCACATTGGTAGCCTATGAACATAATTATAGTTTAGTTTTAAAATCTTCCTTAGCCATCATTTTTGCAGCCCAAAAGTTATTACATTATATTCTTAATAACTAGATCATTGTCATGCCGAAGTAAACCCACTGAAATACCAACTTTCCAAGGCATATTTGACTATTTGTATGGCTAAATGGATTATGATATTGATTGAATTTGATGTTGAATATGTACATAAAAATTCCATTAAGGGGTAAGCACTTAAAAATCATCTTGTTAAATCATCCTTATCGAATACCAAGCCACTCATGTTCAATTTTACTAATGAGTCAATCATGAATCTAGATGATAATTCTTTTGAGCCTCACCACTGGACCTTTTACTTTGATGGTTCCTACACTTCTCATGGATCTAGGTCCAGTATTATATTCATAACAGCATAGGGGGATCTTATTCCCAAAGCATTCCACATTGGTTTTTATTGTAACAATGATATTATAGAGTATGAAACACTCATTGTAGGGATTCATCTAGTATTACAATGGAATATAAATAAATCACATATTCATGGAGATTATTAATTGGTTATTAACTAGATGATAGAATAATACAAGACCCAAGATGACAAGCTTATTCTTTACAAGAATATGGTGTACCATCTTAAACATAACTTTGAACACATCTAGTTTTAATAGATCCTAAGGGCCAGCAACAAGACTACAGATACAATGGAAACAGTTGGTTCACTAATAGAAATTATAGATCATGCTCTAAACTACTAGTTCCTTAATAAACATTTCTTAAGGCCATCTCATTAAAATTTTGAATCAAAAATGGTATGTGATATTGTTTGTCCCATCTCACCTAAGTAATCTAATATATATGCCTACCTTCATGATCATATTATCCCTTCTCACAGTTCTTATACCCAAAAAAAATCCTTCATTATTAATACCTCTCATTATACCATACTCATTTCTACACTCTATCGTAGAAGGTATGATGAAATGTTACTTCATCATTTAGCTTCAATAGATTATATTATTACTTAAGGAATTACATGAAAGGATTTTTAGGGCCCACATCATTGGAATGGTCCTTGTTAAGAAACTCCTATGTGTAGGGTAATACTGACCCACTATGGACGTTGATGCATGTGTTATGTAAAAAAGTGTGTGGATTTTCAAAATCATGCCAATATTATTCATGCAATAAATTAGTCACTTTATATGATCATTACACCATTACCATTTTACATATGGGATCTCAATCTCATACATAAAATCAATCATGCTTCTTCAAATGGAAATAAACATATCCTCACTACAATTGAATATTTTATAAAGTGGGTTAAAGACATTCCACTCACTTATTTAATAGGTAAGAAAATGTCCAAATTCATATTGAATCATCTCATTTGTTGCTTTGGAATTCCCTTTGCCCTCATTTCCAACAATGGTGGATCCTTTAAAAATAAGGATGTTAAATCCCTATGTGTCAAATACCATATCAATCAACACTTTTCCACTACCTATTTTCCTCAAAGTAATGGCCAAGCCGAAGCATCTAACAAAACCTTGGTATAAATCCTTAAAAATATTATTAATGATTTTGGTAATGGTTGGAATTTTTTACTATTTCCCTTCCTCAAGGCTTATCATACCAATACCTAAACCCCAATAGGAGTCACACCATACTCCCTTATTTATGCCACTAAAGTTATTCTCCCTATCAAGATCAAGTTACCTTCCTTGTGTATTTAATTTCAATATATAATTGATGACGAGGAATACAGAGTCTCTCAAATTTAAGAATAATAACTACTTGATGAAAAATAGGTAGCTACTTTGAACAATCTCTAGGCATATCAGAATAGGTTATGTTGTAGCTACAACAAGTGTATTAAACATAGAGACTTTGAACTTGGTGACTAGGTCCTAAAAGAAAACCAAAAGAATACCAATTTCACCCATGAAATGAAGGGAAGGTTTAAGACTAATTATTTAGGACCATTCATCATCACAATAAATTATGGATCTAGGGCATACAATTTGACTATAATAGATGGGGAAGAGCTAGATGAGCCCATGAATATTATGCATCTAAAGCATTTTTACACTTGATTTTCTTCAACATTTTTTATGAGGACCCCTACTTAGGGGAATGGCCTAAAAACACCTTCCCTTCATCCCACTTTTAGTTGAGTTGGTCCATCTTGATCTTATTCCTCCATCCTATTAGCAATCCTAATTTTGATTCTAATTCACGTGTACATAAGACAATTTCAAATTCCAAAATTCAGAGAAAGTTTGAAGCAAATTATTCAAATTTGTTCACCATCATCACATATTTAAAGATAATATATCATCATGCATGTGCATGGTTTCCTTTCTTGGTGGTTCTTAAAAAAATTATCTTTTGATTTTTGTTAAATCTTGTATTATTCATTATGTTCGTGTGCCATTCCTATTTTACAACATATTATTGATTCATAGTATTTTCCACTATAGGTCGAATTACATTGACCTGAAATCCATTTGGGATATGTATGTAATGCTTAGTTTTTAAGGTCAAATTAGTTACCCCTAATCCATACTCTTTCCATTTTACAAGTAACATAAGCCATGCTCTCATCATTTTATGAACAACCCAAGCAATGCTCTCACCATTTAACAAGTAACCTAAAACATGCTCTCATCATTTCTAGAGAAACCTAAGCCATGTTCTCACAATTTTATGAGTAATCTAAGCCATGACCTCACCATTTTTTGAGTTAAACCATTATATATCTCATAAACCTCCATTGATTTGAGATGCTAAAAACCCAAAAACATTCAAAACAACTAAAAAAACCTAAAATTTTGAAAATCATAGAAATAACCTAAAAAACCAAAAAAAATAAAAAAAGGGGATTAAAATCTCCATATAAATATAAATCCATAAAATATTTATTTTATTTGTGATCATGTTCAATATTGGCCTTTGACTCTACTCTGGATGGCATGCTTTATCACATTTTTCAGGTGGGAACCCCTTATCTAACCATGATTATTTCCAATTTACCATTTCCATTCATTCATTAACTCTCCCATTTTTGGGATAATTACATTTGCCTAAGGTCTACATGGACTATGTAGGTAGTGCTTAGATGCATGGGGTATCTTGGGTTAGCTTGACCAATCTTATTGCCATTCTAATTTTCCTGATTTACTTCAACACTCTTATTGTTTTACAAATATACTTTTCCTATTTTCCCTATATAATCAAGTCTCTTACTTTTCATCATTTTATTATTTACCACATCCTTGAGAGAACTAAATTTTATCTAAATTCTATTGGACTATGTAGGTAGCATCCACTTTTATAGGGTATTTGGAAACAGCTCGACTACCCCTTCCTTTTTCTTCCATTCCCCCTTCTATCCAAGTTACTGTCTAGTCTTGCTAGTTATCCTCTTGAGCTAAGGAGAAAACTTTCTAAGAGTAACATCTTACATTCACACATGAATAAATTATTCACTAATTGCTTATGTTATGGTGTGTTTGTGTGTTTGTCATTGATGTTTATATTTTATTTTTGTTGGTGAGTTTCTTTATTTTTCCTATTGAGAAACATCGTGTTTTATGTTACTTTTATTTTTGGTTTGTGTTTACTTATTTATTTGCTTGCATGTTTGTTTCATTTTTATGTTTTTGCCTTGACTTATTCTAGTGTGTCAAAAGGGTCATCATCATGGTGCTTTATGTCATGCAATTGTACTTGATTCCATCCATTGGCATATGTCAACATCCCCATCATGGTTTTTATCATTGGTGCATTATTGTCAATTATTTATTAGATCAACAGTCAGTCTTTATGCACATTATGGCCTAGCCATCATGGTTTATTATATCATGGTGCTTACCATTAGGTGCTACATAAAAAATCAAGTGTTGGAAGTCTCATAAGAAATGTTGTAGAAAAAGATCTCCTTGTCTACTATCCTAAAACTAGATCACTGAAACCCATGACTAATCTATATGCTACTCATGAAACATATCAAAAAATGAGCATATACAAAAAGTCATAAACATTTATCAGCCATGATCAGATATCTATATCACATGCTTGAGCATATCAAATTTTCCATATGCAAGAATCATAAAAAATCATTTTGTTCTCTTTTAAAGGCCCGCTTATGGCTTCCCTTGACCATTTTTTATACTATTTTCTTCAATATTCCTCTTCTTATCTACCTATTTTGCCTATGAATGTGGATTTTTATTCATTTAGAGGGCCCATCCATTTTCAAAATTTCCCTAATTGTTCCCTCAAAGGAGTATCTAGGGATAATCAAGAGCCCTTTAGGGCATTAATTTGAGTTTATCTACTCATAATTTTAAACATAAAATAGTGAATACATCATGATTAAAAAATTATCAAATTTATGTTTAACAACTTTTTCGTTCTTTGAAAACACATTATTGTGCCTAGTGTCTCAACATCTTCCCAAACAGGGGGAAAATATAGACACTTCATTTTAATCACTTCCATGTCTAAACTGTAATCAAAAGTGATTTTCCATAATCACATTAAAATTTAATTATAAATCACTAATGGGCCCAATTTACCTACACAACTACCATTATTTCATCATTAATTTACCTAATTTGACTATAAATCCCTAATTGGGGTAATGGATCATATTTCATCATTAATATTATGTTATGTATCTTGAACCAAACTTACACTTTTTAAGTGGTATTATAGGATAATTAAGTGAATACTTTATTGACAAAAGAACATTTCAATTGAACCATTCTTCTAGTTGCCAATTAATCACTTTTATTAATTAGATTAATGATTCCTCTAATGGAAAATTTTGTGAATTTAGAATTTTTTATTTTTTGTGAAAATTAAAATTGAATTATTGCCTCACATAGGTGATGTCACTCAAGGAATTAAATGTAAAAAATGACTTAAATCAAAATCTTACACCCATATTACACGCCTCTTATGCACTCTTCCTCTTACACCCCTCTTACACACTTCAAGACAACTAATGATTGCACTTTTCTTCCAACATGCCTTCCACACTCTAGAAGGTCTTAAATGACATATATTACACACTCCATGTGTGTTATCATGAGTTTGATGAATCATCCTCCACCATTGATCTTGATCTCAGATCAATGGTTCATAAACATCCAAAAAAATTGTAAATACAAGCATTTTTGGCCATTATAAACAAGATTCTTCATATAAACTTACTCTACCAAATTATATAAATAGTTTCAACCAATTCTCATGCCAATCCAAGCCAACAATAAAGTGTATACAAGGAGAGGTTCTTCCCACATGAAAAACAAAGCATTGTCAAAGACTCCATATCCTAGAAGTTGAGCTCAACCTCTTCAAATTGTTTCTCAAGTAAATCTTATAAGGAGTTAAAAACATAGTTTGTGTCTTCTAATTAGCATTTCTTGTTTGTTCCATATATCTCAACCTAGGGATTAAGCTTGAGATGTTAGTTCTTCAATTTTGTTTTGATTTTATTCACTAAAAATTTGACTAAATTTTTTTGAATTTCTAATCTATAGTAATAGTGAAAACTACCTCCCTGATGGAAATGTCAATTGTAATTGATTTATGGGTTGTGACACTGCACTAACTGTACTCTTCACCTCATTCATGTTGTCACTTGGTTTGACCTAATAATTTAGTTTACTTTGAAAATTCATTGTTGAAGTAGTTGTAGGAGTTAATGTATACTTAAGTTTTTTTTTTAATAAAAAGGATAAAAATATATTAATAAAAGAACAAGAGCATTACAAGAAGAACGGGGGACCAAAATCCCCAAAGGAAAACAATAAGCATATAAAAACTAAGGATGAACCCACCTATATGTTGATATGAGCCTTCCTATCTTCCTCCAAAATACATTCTAGATTAAAGCAAATCTCCAGGGAGAGAGACTCCCAATCCTTAGAATTACCACCATCTAAATGCTCAGACGCCCATTTTACCAAACAATCTATTGCTCTATTCCATTCACAGGGAATATGAATAAACCTAATTGTATCCATGAGTGAGCTAATCCTCAAAATCTATTGCACAATCCTAGCCAATTGCCAATTGACATCCAACACTTTCCTCTTAACAAGCAGGTTGATCACGACTTGAGAATCTGATTTGCAAATAATCCTATGCCAACCCAACACCTGAGCCTTCTCAAGAGCATAGAGAATAGCCTAGCCTTCCATCATGTTGTTGGTTTGTATCCCCTCATGGACTGCAAAGAGAAAAATCACCATACCTTTAGAGTCTTTGTCTATCCCACCAATACCCGCAAGGCTGGGATTGCCCCTAAAAGAGCCATCTATATTGATCTTGAGAAACCCACTAGGAGAGTACTGCCACTAACCATCCCTATGAATCTTCTCTTTGCCCTATCAACCTCTCCTGACACAAGCTAAATTACCTGCAAATTGTTGGATTCCTAAGCATGCCACCACCTCAGCATCCTATTTGGATAAAGGGAGACAGACCTCACTCTTGGCCTACACAGTCTCCTGAATCATCCCTATGACTTTCTGCCATACTTGTTGTACCATAATCCTCTCATTCTAGAATATCTGCCTATTTCTCTCCAACCAGAGCTACCACAACAAAAAGATGGGCCCCCCTAACCAAACATTCTACAGAAAAGCCATCCTTGAGGGGGGTTCTCCCATGCCACTCCAAAAATTGACCAAGGATGAAACATGGAGACAGGGGTGCTGCCATACCTCCCACCAATAATGCCAGAGTTGCAAAGTAAAGGAGCAATGAAAAAATAGGTGAGCAGAATCCTCCTCAGCTGCTCTACACATAACACAAATGAATGGGCCTTAGAAGCCTCTTTTCTAGAGATTTTCCCAAGTCAAGCACCTGTTCCAAGCCAACAACCAAACAAAGCAGTTGCATTTTGGCCATGAGAATTTATTCCAGACCTATCTCCACCATTGCACTTCTCCCCTGCCCAATCTCTGAGATAATAATTCCTGATATCCAGAAGCAACTATGTAATTTCCTTTAGGATTGGGAGACCAAACAAGCTCATCTTCCTCCTAGAGGGAGCTACATCAACGTCTGGAAAGGAGGTTCAGTAGCTCATCATGCTCCTCTTACATTCCAATAACTAGCCAAACCTCAGGTGCTTTCCATTTTGCCACCTCCAGCTATCTGCAGGAAATGTATGATTTAAAGTCACTCACCCAAGACCAACCAACATCAAGGAATCTCTAGCAAAAGTTTGACAGATTAGGGAACTGAGAAATAATGGGAGGGTTACCATCCCAAGAATCAGTCCAAAAGAGAGCCTTGGATCCCCGCTTATGAATCCAAAATAAGCCTTCCTTAATAAGAGTAGCCCCTTTTTTTAGAATCCTCCATATCGTTGAGCCTTTCCCAATGAGTGGATAACAAGGAATATCACTCTAAGTGGCCCCCAAATAGTACTTTTGAGAGAGAATTTTGTCCCAGGCTGTTCATTACACCAGTGCCAATAAAGCTTAGCTGCCAAAGCAACTCCATTTAAGTCTGTCTACCTTAGGCGAAGCCCCCCATGTTGTTTGGGGCTACAGACCATCTCCCATCTAACTAATCTCCATTTTGAGGTCATCAAAGTACCAGCCCATAAAAATTGCTTAGTAATCGAGTCAAATTCATTAACAATTCCCACAGGAGCAACCTGAAGCATACATTTGTAAATGGGCAAAGCTTGCACCACAAATTAAATTAATTAAACACAACCTGCAAAATAAATCCACCTGTGACTCCAATGATTCACCTTCACCCAAAATTTATCCAAAATATTCTACTAGGATTCTTTGCATATACGGCCAGCTGTAATAGGAATACCCAGATAAATCAAGGGGAGAGTTCCAATCTAGAAATGCATAGTCTGAGCAATTCACTGTTGTATGGGAGCCAGTGTCTTAAAGAAGAAGATGGATGACTTATCTTCATTGACCTTTTGCCCTGAGGCTATTAGATAAACATCCAACACCTTGCACAAATTGGCGGCTTCACTCATTGTGGCCATGCCCATCAGAACAGTGTCATCAGCAAATTGCAAGTGAGACTGTGCCAACAGTTCACCCCCCATCGCCAGCCTTGAATATGCCCATCCTCTCTATTCCTTATGATTATCCTCCCCAAGCCTTTAACAAGAAGAAGAAAGAGATATGGAGACAAGGGATCTCCTTGTCGCAACGCCCTAGAGGCACCAAATAACTCAATATGTTCCCCATTGATAAGCACTGAAAAGGAAACTGAGGAAATGCAGCTCATGACCCATTGGGTCCATTCATTCACAAAACCAAAAGCTTTGAGAACCTTCCAAAAGAATGACCATCTGACCCTATCAAAAGCCTTGGCCATATCTAGCTTAATAAACATTATCTTATCCTTGGAGCTGGCCATGGAGTGAATGGACTCAACCGCTATGACAATACCATCAAGAATTTGCCTGTCTTCTACAAAACCACTCTATTCTTTAGAAATCACATCATTGAGCCTAGTTTTTAACCTTTCTTCAATGATTTTAGATATGATTTTATAAATAACATTGCAAAGAGATATAGGGTGAAACTGACTTAGCCTATCAGCTCCTTTGCATTTTGATATGAGGGCGAGATAAGTTGCATTTAAAGCCTTAAGTATTTACTTATTCTGCTGAGATTCTTAAACAATAGCTAAAAGATCCAATTTGATAATATCCCAAAATTCTTGATAGAATTCAGCTGGGAAGCCGTCAAGACCAGCGGCTTTTCCCTTTTTCATCTGGGAAATAGTCGCCTCAAGCTCCCCAAGTGTGATATCTTTCATTAAATTCTCATTCATTTCATGTGTCACCAAGGGCGGAATGTAGTAGAGAACCTGTGCTTCTTTCAATAATTCCTCATTCGCATCTTCCCTAAAAAGAGTAGAGAAATACTGCACCACCTCCTCTGAGATTGTAGGAAAAGAATTAAGCCGCTCACCTCTTTCATTGACCAAGACCAAGATAGAGTTGTCGTGCCCCTTGGCTTTGGATGATTAAAAGAAAAAAGAATTATTTATATCACCTTCTTGGAGCCATTCTATCTGAGCTTTCTACTTCCAAAACACTTCCTCCCATAGCTCACATTCCTCCAGGTCTTTCACAGCCTAAACTTTGTCTTGAAGTAAGATTTCAGTCAATCCTTCCTCCCTAATTGTTCTCGTGATACCATCAAGCTTAGCTTGCGCATCAGCCTTAGCATAAAAAATATTCCCAAATCTTTGATGATTCCACTATTTAAGCTTATACTTCACAAACTATAGCGATTTAGCAAAAATATACATCATCGTACCATGGGAAAGCCTACCCCACCTCCACCAATTGGCCACACATTTTAACAATGACTGATCTCATAGCCACATGAGTTAGAATCTGAAGGAAGGAGAGCGAGGTTGGTACTTTGAAACACTGTTCATCTTAATAATCCAATGATTTGATCCTCTCCAATCCAAAATTTTAGACCCTATAAACCACATACCCCCGACCCAGTAGCCAGAAACTAAAAAAAGATCCAATCTCTCAGCAATGAAATGTTGGCCAGTGCTCTGATTGTTCCAAGTAAACTATCCATTGTTAGGATGAATGTCGACTAAATTCAAAACTTCAATGTAATTTTGCATAAGCAAAGTAGAGGGGTCAAGCTTTGTCATACCACCACATTTTTTAGTCAAATCTAAAATAACATTAAAATCTCCAACCATAATCCAAGGTTGGAGGGGAGCCAAGCTACGAGAAAAACTAATGTGGCCCCATAGGGATTGTTTACCCCGCTAGTCAGTAGGGGCATAGACATTGGATAGAAGAATGACTTCCCCCGTCTCAAAGCTGGAAGCCATCATAGTCAAGAAAAACTTAGAGGATAACCATCTTATGAGGCTGATCTTGTAGGGGTTCCAAAGGCAAGCTAATCCTCCTGAAGATCTAGTAGCCCCAATGCATTGATAGTCCCCTTGTCTCCACAACTTAGGCGCTAATATGGACATAGCATCTACTAAAAGCTTAGTCTCCTAAAAAAAAGGGCATCAGGTCTTTGACTTCTAATCAAGTTGTGAACATCATTTTGTCTAGGTTTGTTATTCAAACCCCTTACATTCCAGGATAATACAATCATTTCAAAGGATTTAGAAAGTGAGCATCTAGAGTCTTCACTGACCCCAACTCCACCAAAGTATCTCCCATTAGTTTCATCTTTTCCAAGTCTTTTTTCCTGCCAAGCTTGACTGATTTCTCCCCCCCACCCTTCTTAAGGTCTTTTTGCAAAAGTCCCAAGTGAGGAGAAGATTTACTACTCCTTGTTGCTCCTAATTCTCCAAATTTCCCTATTAAAGATAAATTCCCATTTTCTTTAGAGGGAATAGTTGAGGAAGTCAAAACATCTAATATCAACATCTATTGGTCCATATCCATGTGCCCATCCCCAACATCCTGTGATTCAGTTAAATCAACTTAGACATTATTCTCTTGGGCTGGGCCCTCAATCTACTGATCCAAAATCATCAACCCTGGGCTCACCTCCTATTGGTTAAGGTCATCTAGAATTTCAAATATGTTAAGCAAGTCATCTGCCTATCTTTCCTTCAAAGACCATTTGTGACCCCTGCTTCTATATCTCCCTTTAACTGGGATAAAACCATCAATTTTTGGCACCTCACCTAGAATCAGACCCTTCCCTTTGTTAGTTCTAGGTGGATTACGAGCAGGTTGAGATTCAGAGGTTTTAGATTTGGGACACCATCATTTTAAGTGACCATAAGCATGGCAAAGATGACAGAAAAAGGGAAGAGTCTCATAATCTAATTGTTGTACCCAGTAAAAGGGTCCCGCACTCATTTCAACAGCATCAGGTATTGGCTTACTAAGATCAATTTCAACACAAATATGGGCATAAGTCATTACCTTTTTCCCAAGGATTGACATTGATGAACCGACTAGCCTTCCCAGGAGGGATGCAAGCAATTATAGGGTATCTTCACAATAGCATTCCACCAAAAAGTGAGGTAGCCACACCCACACCAGAACACGGTTTCGTAATTCCTCTAAAGGTATAAAACTAGCATGCCATAGCTTGATAAATAGCCCCACCTGATTGTGAAAGTATGGACCTCTAGCAAAGACTCTGCTATAGTCAGTTAAGTAGGTAAAAGTGACCATAAAATAACTATTGGATAACATTGTGATATCCATTTCTCCTTTTAGAGCCCATGTCCTCTAAGCCCACACTTCCAAGAACTGGAATGAAGTCCTGAGCCCCAAAAACTTGTAATATAGAGAATGATTTGTATAATATTCAATGTCCTCAGTAATTATGTCCATAAGTATGACCAATTTGGGCCTCTCCTTACATCTTTCTAGGCATCCATTGACTTTGGGAAGTCTCATGCCAGTTGGCTCTTTAGAATCACTTGGACCTAGATGTTGGGTTGTGGAGCTAAAAGCTTCACCAGGATGCAAACAAGAGAAGTCACAGATCTTGCAGAGGTTGCAGAGAGTTGTAAAATCAGTTGTAGGGCAACCGGCGTCGGTTTGATCAGTCGACATCGGTCAGATAGTAGCGAAGAACCAACCGGCGTCGGTTACCAGTCGGCCAACATCTGTCATGGAGAAGCCGACGTCGGCAGCCTATACGTGGACATGCAGTTTGCATGTTGATTCCAGAGAGTCTATATTTGGACTGCTAGTTTACATGTTAGAGGCTAGTCATAGTCTTGAGTTGCATGTCTAATTATTGTAATTAAGATAGTCTAATTATTGTAAGCATGATATCTATATATGGACTCATGGGTTGTATTGTAAAACTTGTAACTAGAGAGTAAGAGAGCAATAAGCTCCTTCTGATAGAGGAGAGCAATGGTGTGTTTCTCCTAGTGCCACAGTACCAAGGTGGGTACTGGTTTGGAGAATTAGTAGGGTTCTTCATATTTGTATGATCTTAATCAGCAGGTTAGCATGGCTTCTTTTAGAGATCTACAATGGTGAGTAAGATCTAGTGATTTGCAGGTAGCAGCAGAGAGCAGGAGATCTACTTGGAGTACGATTGTGTACTTGACATACTGGTAGCGTGTTACTGACTAGTTGGAGAGGAGAACATCAATTCTATTTTTGAGTTGATTGTTGGGACCGAGAGAGAGAGGGAAGAAGGTCTTGAGGTGTGGCGAGCCTTTGAGGTGGAAGAAGAAGTGGCATCTTCTTTATTGTATATTATTTTGAGTGATTATTAATAAAATTGTGTATTGTCTCTCATATTCCTGTGTTGTTTCATATTTCTAGTTACTTATTGATTCTGATTAAATTCCATGTTTAGTTGCTAATACAAGAAGTAATCATATGTGCTCTATTGGTGGAGCAAGATCCTGACAAGTGGCATCAGAGCATGTTTATTGTTCTAGGTTCCTGACAAGTGGTATCAGAGCCTTGGTTATAGGTTCAAGAGCTGATACCATCAATTGGTATCAAAGCTTTTGGTTGAGTTGACTAATAGGTGGTTTCAGATATGGTAGTGTTTTTTGATTACAGGTCACTCATAGAGGTTTCAGATTGAGTGGGAGTATAGCAATGGCAGAAGAAAGTAAGCTACGAATGGGGAAACTAAATAGCATAAATGGTCTGATTGATGGAAAGGAGCAGGAAAAAGGAGATTGTTGGTCAGCAGAAGATCAGCGTGTAGAAGCATATGTTGCAGGCGATGTTGCACAGGATGTTCTGGATAAAGTAGAATCTTTGTTTACAGATTCTTTTGCCTCTTTCCATGCAGCCCGAAATAGAGCATCTTTCCATGGGTATGTCTTTGGAGAGATTTATTTAGGGGTTGGAGAGACTTGTCAGATTATTGATGAAGGGGAAGTGAAGCTGAAATTGCAGACGGATGACACACAGTGGTTGAAGGAAGTCATGCAGGTACCAGTCTTGGAGATGAGTCTAATTTCTTCAAGAAATTTGGGTGATGGGAGATGCACTGTAACTCTCACAGTGGATGCACTTGAATTAGATGGTGGTAAGAAAGTAGGTATCCTTTATCTATCTACTTATATTACTGATTCACCTTCTGTTGCAGAGATGTGGCTTCATGGGCTCAGTCACATATGTAAGAGGGGAATGTAGGTTCTCAAGCGGAAGATAGATGTTTTTGACAAGCTAAATAACTAGAAAGCCTTGGTGTTCATGGAGGAGATGATGGATAGAGATTAGGTGAAGAGATTGAATTATTCTGAGTAGGGCTGTGTTGATTTAAATAGGATTTTGATCCATGGAGAGCTCGCGAGTAAAAAGTTATCACTCACAGATGAACACAGGTATCGGCATCGGTCAGATAGTAACTAACGTCAACAGAGGGAAGACTGACATCAGACATGAAGGAACTGATGTCAGCAGGAAGGGATACCGGCGTCGGCCAGGGAGACGATGTCGGTAGTCAAGGTTAGTGCAAAAAACTGACATCGGTCAGGAGCAGACTGGGAGATGGCCGAGATCAGTCACTGGAACAGATATTAGGTGGACAGCAAGCTGTCAACAGGTCTCAAATGCTCATATCGAGGTCAGAAAGGGTAAGTGAACTTCATATTCATTGTTCACCTTCTTTATATTATTTATTGATGGTCAAGAACGAGGAAGATGGAAGAGGCAATGCAGGTAGAATCTAGATACAGTGGGAGCTTGGCATGGATGAGGAGTGTGAGTCCTTAGAGAAGAACCAAACAGGTATTTGTTTGTAGAGTTGTCAGCTAGAAGTAAGCACTGAGAGACGGAATGGATTCCTAAGTAAAGAAGAGAGTGGATGGATACGTGAGATAGAAGGCCAAGGTATATGGTCTTGAGAAAGCTGCAGGTATAGAGCTGACAGGTGGTACCAGGGAGATGACAAAGCAGAGCTTTTGTCAATGTCAGCATAACTATTGTTTTTATCTTACCAGGTGGATGATGGTCGCAACATTATCTTGTTACTGTATGTGGAGGATGAGCTTGGAGCAGGTTTATACATACAAGTTTTTTGCTGAGCTAAAGGTAAGGCTAGTTCAGAGGCATGTCATGAAGAATTTGGAGCAGCAAAATTCTTTGGCATAAGAGACATGGAGATTTTATCTCTAGTGTGAGATGATGTGAAGATAGTGTTGGCGGGGTTCATGATGCAGGATGTAGAATCAGAAATCACACCAAGGGCTAGACAGTTCAAGCTAAGCTTCGAACAGGTTTTGAAATCACATGAGGTCTAGCGTAGACCTGAGTTTTCCCAAGCAGTGGGAGTTGTTAGAAAGTATCGAGCCAATTTGGGGAAGGAGTATTGGAGGGCAGTTCAGTGGGATCAGCAGCAGGGATTCTTATTATGCAGGGTCAAGGTCTTCACTACATGGATATGTAGGTTTGGATGTGGCAAGTTACTTGAATGACAGGTATAGCATCATAGGTTGTGTGGTGGTTGGTCTTCAGGATTGATCTTGAAGAGGGATACAAGCCAAGGAATAATTTAGACGGTGTATAGGTATAGGTATAGGTGTAATTATTTATCTCCAAGTGGGAGATTGTTAGGTTGTGGAGCTAAAAGCTTCACCAAGATGCAAACAGGAGAAGTCACAGAGCTTGCAGAGGTTGTGGAGAGTTGCAAAATCGGTTATAGGGCAACTGATATCGGTCTGATCAGCCGACGTCGGTTAGATAGCAACGAAGAACCAACCAGCGTCGGTTACCAGTCGGCCGACATCGGTCATGGAAGAGCTGACGTCGGCAGCCTGTACATGAACATGCAGTTTTCATGTTGATTCCGGAGAGTCTATTTTTGGACTGCTAGTTTGCATGTTAGACGTTAGTCAGTCTTGAGTTGCACATCTAATTATTGTAATTAAGATAGTCTAATTATTTTAAGCATGAGATCTATATATGGACTCATGGGTTGTATTGTAAAACTTGTAACTAGAGAGTAAGAGAACAATAAGCTCCTTCTGAGAGAGGAGAGCAATGGTGTGTTCCTCCTAGTGCCACAGTATCAAGGTGGGTACTGGTTTGGAGAATCAGCAGGGTTCTTCATATTTGTATGATCTTAGTCAATAGGTTAGCATGGCTTCTTTTGGAGATCTACAATGGTGAGTAAGGTCTAGTGATTTTTAGGTAGCAGTAGAGAGCAGGAGATCTACTTGGAGTATAGTTGTGTATTTGACGTACTGGCAGCGTGTTACTGACTAGTTGGAGAGGTAAACATCAATTCTATATTTGAGTTGATTTTTGGGACTGAGAGAGAGAGGGAAGAAGGTCTTGAGGTGTGGCGAGCCTTTGAGGTGGAAGAAGAAGTGGCATCTTCTTTATTGTATATTCTTCTGAGTGATTATTAATACAATTGTGTATTGTCTATCATATTCCTGTGTTGTTTCATATTTCTAGTTACTTATTGATTCTGGTTAAATTAAGTGTTTAGTTGTTAATACAAGAAGTAATAATATGTGCTCTATTGGTGGAGAAAGATCCTGACAAGTGGCATCAGAGCATGTTTATTGTTCTAGGTTCCTGACACTGGAAACAGTGGGGGGATAACCATTCCAGCAATCCTTAGGCTCTAGGCCAACTGCTGCACTCCCTAGGCCGACTGCTGCACTCCTAACACTGCACTATAGCTGTGACTTGTGCTCTCCCCCTTCGCACCCTCCTTCCCTCGTGTGCCTTCCTTCTCTCTTTTTGCCATTTTCATCACAATCCAAGATAACATAGATTAGATCACCGAGGTCACCATCGTCGCCCAAGATTTTCCCTAAATGAATTTAATGTCGATGTATACTTAAGTTTGTTCAAAGCATTTAATTTGACTTATTTGTCCTTAACCATATGGCATAAATCATCAAATGATTTAAATCTCTTGAATATATTTAATTCTTTGAGTGGTGATAACAAAATTCATTTAAATATATCTTAAAAATCATTATCATCCATAACATTGGTCATAGAGGCTAGAATTCTCTTGTATTGAATCATATAATCATTGATTGGTTTATTAGAGCCTTGCTTTAATTTCTACATAGGGTAAATTCTCATCGATTTTTATGGAAAATTGTGCTAGGAATTATTCATCTAAAGGGTTAAATGCTCTTACAGATTAAAGAGGGAAATCATAAAAGCATCTCAATGCATAGTATTTAATACTTATTGGAAATAACTTGGTTAATAGTTTGTCATTGTATGCATAGTCAAAGTAAGTTACATGGAATGATCTAAGATGTTGTTTGGGATCACTTTTACCTTCATATAATGGGAGCTTAGGATCTATAAATAATATTGGTAAAGGTTATGTTGTTATCTCATGGGCTAATGGGTTATGGATCAATGTATATGAATCCACAGCATGGATAGCTCTCAATGTACCTTGCTCTACTCACAACATGTTAGTATACAGAGTTGTAACAACTTGCTCAAGGGAATGTGGATCATGTGAGATTTGAAATGGAATGTGCATAGCCATCATGGGAGAAGTGAAAGCTTCCTACATATGTATAGGCATCTAAATTTATCAAAGGCCTCATGTTGTCCTTAAATTTTGTGTAAATGTTAAATAGATCACTGAAGCTACATGCATGGGGAGAGTATTGGTAGTAGTAGTTTGAATACTTGATGTAGAAGCTTGAGCTAAATTTTTAATCTCATCTCTTATTATATATAGTAGTAGTTGTATTAACATTATCAATATTCTTGATAAGTCCATCAATAGGGTGAATAGAATATGTTGTAAAATCTATAGTAGGAAAAATAGAAGGAATCATTAAAGCCCTTTGGCCTCTAGTAGTAATAATAGGAATATAGGATTGGATATTAAAACAATAGGATTATAAGAAGGGTGTCAATTATTCATTAGTAACTTGAGCCTTATTAGTGAATTTATATTTGATCCTTGTTACCCATTTTCTTACATAATTGATCCAAATAAGATACACTATCCATGTATAATAATATGAAAAAATTAATTTCATTTCTTGTCTTAACCAATAATGTTGATTAAATATGGTCATGATTAGTGTGTATTATTGTGAAAAAATAAAAATTATGGTCTGAAAATAAAACCTTAAAGTTAAAATCTTAAACCATAGAAGGATTAAAATCTAAGGGAAAACCTAGGGTTTTTCACTATTAGATATGTGTTTGGGTTCACCAATATGTTTTACCCTAATTTGGATTAATGGATGAAATTAATAAAATTGAGATAAATCTTTTTAATGTAATTTAGATGAATAAATATGGTTTTCAAGAATGCCTCTAAATATAAAATATTGATATTAACTATTCTAATTTGACAAGGCAATATGATAAATATAGAAATTACTAAATAAATCATGATACTTAATTTTTCTAGTTGATTGTCTAATTGTGACTATATTCTAGAAAGTTAAAATTAGGGATTAGAAAGCTTGTGTTTCATTTGGTTTTAAAAATAATATGTTGTCTATAGTGGCTTTATTCTTGAAGATTGGGTTGATATCACTGGTCAATATTGACCTACTAGTCGGTACTCACATTTGTTAAAGTATGGCAAAATAACTACACAATCACTTACAAATTTCTTTGTTTACTTTGTATTTGTGACCCTTAACCTTGATGACATGTACAAGTCCAAAAATTAGCTTCCTTTGCCTTAAAACTCTACAAGTGATTTTCAAGGATATACACTGATAAAATGGTCAAAGTGTTATGGGCTAAGCTAACCCTAATCACCCCTACTTAATGATTGGATGCTACCTATGTATCCAATACTCCAAGGATGAAATTTAAACCACACATAGATCTCCCACATAGTGTGATTGTCCAATTATGTTCCTTTATTATGTTTACAAAGTTAATGATTAGATTTGTAATTAACAGGGATTATTTTCGCATGGATTTTGAGTGTTTCAAACTTGGATTGTGAGTGCTCCTAATGATAGGTATGAAAATTAGGAATAAGAGGACATATTTTCTTAGTGTGAAATAGTGTATATATGTATATCAGATAAGTTCCAAGACCCTTTTGAATGAGACCTTTATTTTTTTATATATGGATCCAACTGAATAATTCATCACACAATTGACATGTTAGGATTATGGTCCAACCCTAAGGATGGGTTTTATTATATAAATAATTTTGGTACAAGTGGACTAAATTGAGAGTCTAGAGATTTCTATGTAGGATATTTAGAAAGTTTGAAATAGTGAGTGAGATTTTTATAGGTCTATAATAGCATAATGGAAGGGTTGATTCATACAATAGCATGAAAGTGTGAGAGGATGGAGAATTAGGACTTGTTTAAGTTCTCAAGTCATTTATTAAATGTGTATCAATATTATTGTTATCAAGTATTGATGACCATATTTTACTATATCCAACAGAAATATTGATCTGATGATATGGAGATGTCTGAGTAAGATAAATAGTTTTTTTGACATAGACTATGGGATTCATTATAGGTGATTGAGTATAAATTTATAAGGTTATGACCATATAAATCATGTGTGAGTGAGATAATGGTGAATGAGAGTCACATTTGTGTGCACAAGTAATGTATGGTGGAGGTCAGTCAAAAATGACATTACGAAGAATCAATTACCATATTTTAGTGTCTACAATATGATAGGTAGAATATTAAAGGCATAATATCAATGATAACATGAAAAAATAATTTCAAAGGCAAAGGGGATAGATCTACACAAAGTAAAAAATTAACCAAGATAGATTTTTGTAGACCACATGATTGACCTAGGATAATCACATGCTCAAATGTCAAAGAAGTCCATGACACATATGTTTAGTCTAAGCATGACAAAAAATAAATTTTGATAAGTGTTTGGGTGTTCTTTTAAGGTTCAAGGGATAAATAAAGAGTAATTAGGGTCAAACAAGTCTTATAAATACATAAATAGACACAAGTATGTCAAATATGATAAGCTAAGTGTAATCATACTTTTCATGACCCTAATCCTCTTGATGGTTACATATCAGATCACATGTGTACTACCAATCTCATAAATGTGATTTGAGATTATCCACATGCTTGGACACTTCCCTAGTCTATTATAACCCTTCAGACCATCTTTGCACTCTTTTGGTCCTCTCTCTCATTTTTGGACCCTTTTAGTGCTTCTTGGGACCCTTATGGAGACCCTTTGACTGCATCGGGATTCATGATTGGCCCAAGAAATAGATTCTGGGATAACCTATGCCCTAGGCCACAAGTTTTAGCCCAAAAATTGTAGCCTAAGTTGTAACTTGCCTAAAATGTGTTGGCTTTAAGCCTATTTGACTCCAAATGACTATAAATAGGTAGATTTAAGATTTATCAAGCCTTAGATGCCATATATTACACCAAATAATTCCCATTTACACAACTTCTCCAAGCTTCTTGATTATTTTTTCTCTCCCTCCTTAAATATCTCTCGATCCATTCTTGGTGATTGAAGCATCCATTATGGTAGAGGTTTATATACAATGTTACATACTGACTTGGTGACTCCATTGCTACTCCTAATTGCTCTTGCTCTATTGTGGCTTATTCCTAGATTCTATAAGTTACGTTGCACCTAATTTGTGCACTAGCTTGGGCTCATACACTCTTGTAAGTTCTTGTTTCTCCTCCTTTTGTTGATTAGACATTGGATTGGACCTAGCTCTATATTGTAGAGTTGTCTTCTTCCATAAAGGTGTTATACTTGGATTCTTCGTTGGTAGAACACATTAACATTACTTTAAGATAGATCTAAGGCCACTTTTTAATGCAAAAAGAAACTCCATAGTTGTAGATTAGTGTATTTACTAGGGTTTACTATTTTATGCTAGTTTAGCTCATTTTGAAAGTGTTTTAGAGTATCTTCTAAAGTTTATGCATTCTATTAAACCTAAAAACATATGTCCTCTTGAAAATTTATTTCATTTCATAGGATTTATTGATTATGAATCATTTTACTACTTGATAGATAATCTTTTATTCAAATAACTTAGTTTTCTTGCCTGAAATGGCATTCCCTTTATTAAGTTAGATATCACATGCTAGAGATAGTTTTGTTTGAATAAAGACATTAGCTTAGGTTTTTGAAACTGCATACTCTCTCTCTCTATCTCTCTCTCTCTCTCATTCTTGGAAATTTTATTTCCTTTCTAAAATGATCTTTAAATTACTAGAATTTCATGCTTCTAAAATGCATCTATTAATTGGTAATGTTCTTATGTTTAAGTAGTTTACTTTATCATTATTTAAGCATTGAGTTCTCCCCATTAGATACTCACTTTACTATTTTTATACCCATTAGATATATTTGTGCCCTTTGTGCACTCAATTATGATAACCCTAACTTGGTTCACAATTATATCTATATATTGGTGCAAGTCGACAAACTAGATAGCCTCTATAGATCTATAGTAACACATAGTGCCCTTGAGCCTCATAACCTTCTAGGTGTTTTCTTAGTATACTTATAACCCCTTATTAAACCCTAATGGCTCATTTGGATTCTTGGAGTTACATTCTATCATGCCAATTCCACTCTAATAGCTCATTTGTGTTTCATTTAGAGCTCTCTTAGCCAATTCCACTCTAATAGCCATAAGGCTTTACTTTCAATTATGTTTTGGATCCCTTATAATTTATTTGATATTAATTTATATTTTTATTCTTCTCCTTGCCATTTCTTTGACCATTTTCCTTTTTTGTTATCTCCCTTATTACTCTTGTTTTGTTGCATCCATGGTTGGTATCCTACCCTTGGGATGTCATTCACATCAGAATCAGGGTCTTGTCCCTAAGATCACTCATTAGTAGGTTGAAGTTGTAATAAAATTCCATAGACTTAAGAGGTTCCCTTGACCTACCATAGTGACCTTGACCCTATCATGTTCCATAGGGAATAAGATTTGAATTTATACAACTAATGGGCTCACTCTCATTTATATTAATTTAAGATTTACCTATCTAAGGATGTTTCTCCTTAGCTTCACACCACTTTGAATTCATTTTTATGGGTGAAGGTGAACCCCTCACTTGATTGAGGCCCGATGAGATATGTATGATCATTTATTATTGTCATAGGTATCTTCATGTAAATACAAAGCACATTTTTTCCATAGGATTAGGTGATGTGATTCTTTTAGAGATAGAGCTTGTACCCTTTTGGATTCACATGCCTTGATTAGTTCTCATATGAGTCCCCCACCTCTTCATGAATAAAAAACTCTATGAAAAGAACCCCCTCATGTCCATATTGAGAGATATAGGCACCCTAACTTGACTCGACACATCCACCACCTATGGAGCCTTCCCATCCTCCTATCCCTTCATTTAGGGTCTCATATGAGTGATTTGATTTTGACTGCCACTTAAAATCTAAGTATATATAAGATGCCTATCCTAAACATGGACCACCTTATGTGGACCTTTATATTGCCACACATGGAAAACACTATAAATATATAGGTCATCACTACCATCCCCTATGGATTCCATTTCATCTCATCATCCCCATATGGAATGATACCATTCCCATGGCCATTCATGACTACATCATTATAAATATCCTCATCATGGGTATCCCCCATATCAGGAGCTAACTCAACACCATCTGCTACATGACCATGGTCATGATGACCCATACTTGCATAGGCAACATCATGAGCCCTATGGGCTTCTTTAGGGAGATCGTTATCAACCTACTATCAACTATGCTTATGAGGATATTTTTAAGAATCCTCTATCCTATTGGGTCTATGTTATTCCCCTTCCTACACCAATCCCTTAATTATTCAAGTTCAATGGGACTCAGGATGCTATTCCCATGGAGTATATCATGAAATTTATGATGGTGTGTATGGATTTAGAATAGGATAAAGTCATGATGTTGAAGCTCTTTGTTCACTCCCTATGATTTGAAGCTCTTATTTAGTTCTAGAATCTACCACCAGCTTCTCTTTATAGTTTTTAATTTATTCTGGATGACTTCCTCCAATACTTTGATATCTCCAAATCACTTAACCATAGCATCCAATCACTCACCTCCATGGTTCAAGCTGAGGGTGAGTAGATTATAGTTCATGCATAGGTGGCATTCATCCATCCATACATGTAGTACAAGCCTCTTAGATGATTGGATTTATTACATGTTCATGTGAGCATTAAGGCAAGAGGTCCACCTTGAGGTCATCAAGCATAAACCCACCTCTTATGATGAAGTTATTAACAAGTGCCTAAAGATTTAGGTATTTAAGGTACATATGAGTATTCAACCCATGCCAACTCAAAATTTATCCTCCTCGCATAATCATAATCATAATGTGATCAGTGATGGTGTCATTGATTCTCCCACTGAGAAGAAGGATAATAAGGATGGCATCAGGTAAATGTTCTGAGTAAGAGGCCAACAGAAAAGAAGGCCCCTAAAAAGAGCATAGTATGATAGTGGATAATGTATCCCTATTATTCTACCAATTTCTACAACTTTCATTAAATGAAGGGCCATTCTAATAATAAGAATGTTACCTAAAAGTCTAGTACTAAGGCCTTGCTACCCCCTAGATATTTCCACTTGTAGAACCCAATTGCAAGTTGAATGTGTTCGAAGAGAATCTTCCTAACCACAAGAAGGAAAAGAATACAAAGAATAAGAAGAAGAATAAGTCAAAGGCAAAGGCCCATTGCTCTCCTTCTCTTTTTTCTTCCTCTTTTGGTTCCTCTTCCTTGGCTAAATCGAAAGGACAAGCCAAGCGTGAGAGTAACAAGGTCATTGTTGTTGTTAGCATATTTTCTACTATGTATGAGTGCTTTGTTAACATATTCTTAATTTGGGTAATTAACCCCATTGGAGAGACCAAAAACATGGGGCCTATATCCCTAACTATGGGAATAGGAAACCCTAAATTCGAATTTGACTTTTGACATAATATCCCTACCCAAGCTAGATAATATCATTATTCTATTATAAAAGAGATTCAATCCCTTTTTGTTAATGATATCCATTTGGTACTTTATTTATCTTTACCCTGAGCAAAGAGGACTCATCTTTGAAGAGCTTGGTATCTCTCATGAGGGTCTATTATAGGATGACATTGAGGTCTTGTTTAACTTTGACATCACTGATCACCCACATCCTCCTACATTTTCCTTTGACCCCACCTCTTTTCTAGATACTTATGTTATTAAAAATAGGGATAGGTTCCCACTCTACATCAAGACCTCAGTCAATAATTATTGCATCAACAGGTGCATTACTGATAAAAGAGCTACAATGAACATCATGCCACTATAGGTGTTTAATGAGCTCATGACTAATCATAATAAGTTATAGGATTCTCACCATCACTATGTTGGTTTCAAAAATGATATAGTTTTGTTAGTGGGAAATGTGAAGCTTCAGGTCAAATTTAAACCCAAAATAGTCAAGATCAAGTTTTGTGTGTTAGATTTGGATGTCTCATACAACATGATTCTTGGCCATCCTTGGATCATTACCATGCAAGCTATCACATCAAAAATATTTTTCATGGTCCAATTTATGTACTAAGGCAGGGTTCACAACTTGGATGTTGACCTAGATCCCTGGGCATTGCTTTATGCTAAGACAAAACCCTCTAGTAAGGCTCTATCTATATATTCATGAGGCCCTATGGGTTTACCCAAGGCTCTCATCACTAAATTTTATTTTCTTAAGGAACAAAAATTTGGCCCTAATGAGTATCAATTGGCATTCACTCCTATTATGCCCATTAAACACTCTTTGATGCCTCCTTCTATGTATCAAGCTAGCTCTTTTCTCTTTAGATACCTTTTTTAATACATTTTCATGAATGTAGAACCTCTTGTTAGCTACCCAAGTTGTACCCTCTCAAATAAGACTATTCAAAGCCTCCTCAAACTTGGACTAACATGGTATTGACCTATAGGTTGTGGGATACCTACAATCTAGGTAAAACCCATAGCTTTATGGGGTTAGATCCCCTAATTTATATCTCTCTCTCTCTCTCTCTCTCTCTCTCTCTCTCTCTCTCTCTCTCTCTCTCTCTCTCTCTCTCTCTCTCTCTCTCTCTCTCTCTCTCTCTCTCTCTAAGACATAATTTTATTGGGATAGAAAGGGATAAAGATGAAACTTAGAAAGAAACCTCCACTAATAGTAGTTATGCACCAATACTTGACTATCCTCTCTTACTTTGTCCCTTAGACACACTTATGAATTTGATGAAACTAACAACTAATCAGACCTCTCAACAAAGTCCTAGGCATGAATATTTCATGTGAAGGTCAAGTAGAAGTTTTGAAACTTGAAGGCTAATATCCTAGATCTACACAAGACACTATTAGCTCATCAACACTTCAAGAACACCTTTACCTATCAACACTTCACACAACCTACATAGACTGACAATAGGACATTAGGTGCATGAAATGACCTATAAAAGATAATGAAATTCATACATTCTACAAATCAACTATCACAATTCACATTAACATTTAAACAAGAAGTCTACAACTATTCTTCTATTGATTCAAAGGCACAACGTACAATTTTGGTAGAGCTTTATGACAACCAGTTGAAGGATACAATTTACAGCCTAAAAGCCTTAATGTATAGAAGATTAGGAAGATAAATAAGGGGATAATGTCATGGATGGGAGAATTATGGGTCATTAATGACCATAGTCAATTCAAACTTTAGTTACACAATTACAGTATCCTCTCTATATGAAATGATGCTCTTGAATGATCTTTGGACGAGCTATTGCACATTAACATGAGGTGGCGGAGGACATTGTTGACCTATTCAACCTCATATTGAATAATTATAAACCTTTATCTAGGTCTAATAACTCATCTTCTTGGCAATTACAACTTGAATGAGGTGTAATTAGGCCCTTATAGGCCATATAACAACCATCATTTTTTGGATCATATTTGAATAAGTCAAAAATTTTCCTTTTCTCTCAATTATGGCCATGAAATGTGTACTTTAATCCTTCAATTCATTAGTTACAAGGCATAGTAACCCTATATTTTCTCATTTCATTATCCAATCTATGCCATTTCCATTCATGTCAGTTGACTAAGTAGGTCTACTAGGCCAATTAAGCCTAGTTACCTATCTATTAGTGTTTGGCAGCCATGAAGATTTAAATTAAACCTTAGAACCTATGGGTGGATGAGTCTTATATCTGAAACAACATCATACATCATACCATAACATTTTTTGATCAATAAACACCTGTAACCTTAACAAAATAATTGACTAATCCACCATGTTCTTCATTTTTATAGATTATTTGTATAGAAGAATATTACAGAGGCACTTCTAGGCATAATATTGAGCATCTAATGATTAAAATAGATCAAATAAGTGTCAAACCTTCCTACCCAATGATTGGTATCTTCCTAAACAACTATGTACCTCTCTTTCTACTCAATTTCTTGGAAAAGTATAGTTTTTGATACTTTAATATAGACTATATATAATCAAGTACCATGAAAAATTCCCCATATATTTAATTCACATTATAGGTGCTTATGAATTGATACATGAGTGTTTGAGCACCTTTTATTTCAAATCTTCCTAGTCGGGTCTTAACTAGGATTTTAGAGAAGTTTTGGAGGTCTAGGACTCTTAGTAATGATTCATAGAGTATAGATCCCCAAAGTATAAACTCTTGTCATGTATTTTAGTTAAATTAAGACCTTAAACTCCTCTAACAATCTTTATTTCCCAAGCAAAATATGCATCAAGATATGTACGTAGAGAAATGGGATTGTATTCTTCTATAGGCAGTTTGGATAGGCTAACAGTCTTAACCTTTGTTCATATATGTGGATCCCTAAAAAAACTCATTCCTACATGTATTTTAAGTACATGTGGGTGATAAAATTCCCCTATGATCATATTCCTTGGGTCTCTTTTTGGTGATATATCTAAGCATTGAAACAAGCAGCTTGATTTGATTGTCAAAACTTTGTAGTTTGAGTAGGGCCTTAAGACTAGTTTGATCTTCTCTTTGCATTTAAATACTTAAAATTTTCTTGTTTGGTCTTGAATAATCCTCTCACACCTTCTCCTAGTGTCAAGATTTCTTAGTGAGTCCTGAGCATATTCCCATGGTGATATAGGCCATTTATGCCTAAAGTAGGCTTTTAGGCCTAGTTGTTCTCAACTGAGTGTTAGGGTTTTAGATGACCTATATATATTTTTTGGTTTTAAAAATAATAATAACACACTCATTAATTAGTTTCCAAACTTTAAAAACTTTTCAAACTATCCATACTCCACTCTGTCTTCATTACTTCATGTGGTTGGTTGTAGGTTACACTACTAGTCTGCCAAGTATGAGTACTTAGTAATAGGTGTTGGAGCCTTTATATGTCCTACTTTACTTAGTGTATTAATGATTGATACTTTTAAATATCATTAATTCCCTTATATTTTATAACACCCTTAGGCCAAGCCTTTACCAACTCTATCCCTATATACTATATACAGTAAAGCCTATGGTTTGTGCATAGTCAGCCTTGTGTAACCCTTAGGCTTGAGTTTAGTATTCTCTTTTGTCTTAGATTTTTTTTATAAATTTTAAAATATATGATATGTATCTCCCCTAATATTTTCCCATCCTATATATCACTTTAAAGTTAAATAGCCTCAATTTGATGTAGCACTGTGTATATTGGATTAGGCCTAGTTAGTTCCTCAATGTCTCTCTTTCCTAAGTCTAAGACTACTTCTAGTTAAGGATTTTAACATCTCTCCCTTACTTATTTTTCCAAGTGTTCCAACCTTTATATGCCTTAATAATCATATATAATCCCTTATATGGCATACATAGGCATGTTTAGGCCCAATTAAGCCTAACAGGCATGTTCAAATTATTATGTTTCCAATGTCTACTAAGGTTGAGCCAATTCTAAGGGAAGACTGAGAATCATTCATGAAAAAATTACCTCTCTATTTTCAATCCCAAAAATTCATATTTATGTAAGGTTTAATGTTCATTTTCCCTTTTCAAAAGACTAGCCTAGAGGTGAGGATCCTAGGCTTCTTGACTATGTTATAGGTGAACAACAGGTGCCTTTTTGATATCTATAACAAGATTGAAACCTATGTTGACAAATTGGGAGATTCAAAGTCTTATCATATCTCTAATATCCATTCATCAACACTTCCAATGCATCATTCATTATTGAGTTTTTACCTTAGTTGTAGGTGAGCATTTGTCTTTTGTACGGACTATAGGTAAACATTTGGTGTGAACTCAATCTCTAAGACTTCTTAGACTAATATGTAACCTAAATATTCTTTATGATTTTCAATTCCATGTGCTTCTTGTTACAAACTTCCATGAGTATACTAAGCATATGAAAAATAAAGGAATGTTAATTCACTTAAGTCATAAAGCACTATATGATAAGCATGTGGCTGTAGGTGAACATATCTGAAAGTCATCATTTGTATATTTGAATTTTTATTCACTAACCTCTTTAATAATTAATCTCATCAAGTTATATTGATTCCAAGCCACTCTCCATAGAAAATAACCTCTTACATCCCCTTCATAACTCATATAATTTAAAACCTGACTAACTATGTTATTTCCATTATTCATGACTATAGGTTATCTATCTTGTACCTCATTTTATTATTTTTATAACACCTTAGGCCTTTCAATTTTCCACTACATCTTAGACCAACCATGAACATTTTATTTGTTTCTCATGCTTTCAAAAATCTGTAATGACCATCAGAGGTTCATCTTGCATAATGACTAAAGATGAAGGCTTGATATTCATTGAACTTTGTTTCTCATATCTAAATATGCTTTATGAGATCTTATGACTCTCATTGAGATCTCTCAACCTTCAACCCTACTTGCTTCAAATTCTTATGCATCCAAATAGGTCTTAAAAGGCTTTGAAGGCTTCTTGATTGTGTTAACCTCTTTGGACTAAGTTGAGGGCATTGATCTCTCTTGACCTTGCTCCCCCATCTGCATATCTTGTAGACCTATTTCTATTCTATTTTAAAGCTTCTCACCTATATATCTCATTCCAAAAATGTTTGCTCTATCTACATAGTCTGCTTAGAAGGCAAAAGATGAGTGAGTGAAGATTGGGGTTATAGGCTAGGTTGGAGTTGAGGATGACTTGGTGTATAGGGGTATGATTAGTATGTGGAGTTAAAATAGAGAATGGAGTGAATGAAAGAGATGTGTATGTGCATTTAAAAAAACTTCAAAATATCTTTTGTAGATACTATGTCTTCTATTTTACAAAGGAGACAACACCATCTAAGATAGTCACAAGAAAAAAGGGTTTAAGGGGTTGCTTGGCCAAATGATGGATTGTTTGAGTATTTACAGAGGCATATGAGGTTTAAAATGTTTCAAAAAACTCATAGTACACCCAAAAAACACCAATACTTCAATATTCATGCACTAAAAGCTCTTGCAACCTAAGAAACCAAATTAAAGTCTGCAAATAAGGAAAACATGGAGACTTTCCTGCCTACACACTCCCACACATGTTAAACATGAGTTGATGGTGATGAATATGAGCCATGATGATTTTTATAACACAAATCAAGTAGTGGTTCCCAAAAAAAACTCAAATACTCAACAAAACCATTGCACTTTTTCACCCCTACACAGATGAATAAGCCTAATGGAATGGCTAATATGTTAAGTTTATTCATAAAGTATAGGATATTAAAAAACATATAACTTCTATATATTATAATTTCAAGAGGCCCTCTTCCTTTACCAAAAGTTTTAGAATGTGAGATTCTCTCTCCAATCTTATTGTCCACAAACCTGGAAGCTTTCTTGGGCTGAAAATAAACTTGTTTCTATTTGAGGATCATTTTTGAGTCTGCCTAACATCTTTTTCCCATTAAAATATATTAAAACACTTATCATGACTCCACCTTCAAATTCCTGACCTCCATTATACAGAAAATTTTGTGAAAGTTTGTACACCTATAAAAAACTCATGAAAATAATCCCTTCTACATTTTTTTATTTCTAAATCTTTGACCTATCATCAAAGGATGAAATTAAATTGAATGTGAGTTAAAAGACCTTTTAAAACCATAAATATGGTAGGGATAAATGGGTGAGTCACAATTTGGCATGTGGGACCCATTTGGCTAGTGGGGAGGTGTCTATGACTTTCAAAATGGACTTTTAGGATATGCAATGCATGAGTCATGGCAACATGATTAAATTAGGACCTTTTCAATACCTATTTAATTCAATTTCATCAACACACATTCACCTTTCTAAGGTTTTTAAAGAAAATAAACTCATATGAAGTGATTTGAGGTGTATTTAGCACTATCAAGGGCTGACCAAAGTTTGAGACAGACTTGAGTAGATGTACTAGGGAGAATGACTTTATCAAACAATGTTCAAACTACTCATTAGACATATAAGGCACCTTGACACCCTTTTATATCACTCCAAGGTCATTATAACTACTATCACCTCACCAAATGACTCAAGGTAACCATGACACAATGGATACACAAGCAGACCTAAACACATCAGTGGCACTTCTCATCAGTACTACCAAGGCTCAAAAAAGAACCAATAAAGGCATGGTCATGTAAGATATCACCATGAGAAGGCTAAGATAGTTTTTATAGATATTTTTTGATGCTAGTGTTTTAAATTTGTTTTATGAGGTCAAAATATCAACACCTCTCTCTTCATCATAATTGTCTCGTTGTGGTATTGGCACTCTTAATGCCTCTCCTAGTGAAGTATCCTGAGTTGTTGAGTTAGATATTGAGTATTATTCAATATATTTGTACCCAAATTTGCATTAAAGCAATTAGGTCCATGTCAAATATCAAATCTTAACTCATTAGCCCAATTACTATTTCAAAGTGTTCTTTTGAAAGGTCAAGTTCAGGGTTAAGCAGCTAGGTGATTTAACTTGGTCTTTACTTAATGTATTTATTTGGGGCACTTTGCATTGGGTATTTCCTTATGTTAATTTTATCTTTACTTGGTAAAAATCCCTTAGATTCTTTCAAAAAAGTTGTTCATGTAAATTTTTTGAAGGCCGTATTCTTTCAAGATTTTTGTCCACAAAAAATCCCTGAAGGGATATTTCCATTGTTTTAAGTAAATTGTAATGACTTATTTATTTTGACCAAAGTATTTACAAAAAATTTTAAGGATTATTCCTTCACTCATTTTGTCTGCATAAAAATCTTGAAGGGCAAATTCCTTTGGGCTTTTTGTCTGCACAAAAATACTAAAGGTCATTTTGCCCTTGATAAAGTTTCAAAGGTCATTTTGACTTTGCAAAATCCTCGAAGGGTCATTTCCTTTAGGCATCTTTCCCTTGAAAAATTTTTCAAGGGCACTTTCAGAAGGGTTATTTTACCTTTGTAAAATCTCTAAAGGATCATTTCCTTCAGGCATTTTACCATTAAAAAATTCTTGAAGGGCATCTTTAAAAAAGTTCAAAGGGCACTTTCAAGAGATCTATAGGACCATTCCAAAAGGTTAAAGGCAATTTTGTAGGGCAAGTTCCCTTGACAAAACTTTTGAAGGATATGCACAAAAGGCCCAAAAAGTACTTTCAAAAATCCTGAAATGTACTTTTGAGAAAGTTTCTACGAAGTGAAGCAGAAGTCCTATTTACTTCAGGGATTTTGCCTGTGTAAAAAATTCAAAAGAGTTGTATTTCTTCAAGAAAAGTGTAAAGATTAATTCTTACGATAAAAGTGTGAAGTCAAAATCCTTTAGGTAAATTGTCTCAAAAAATTTATCTGAGACAATTGTCCTAATAGAATTCCCCAAGGAATTATTGTGGGATAAATATGCCAAGGATAAAGAAAAGATGAAAATAGAGAAGTTGAAGACAAAAGGCCCAAGAAAATTCTTCTGAATACCAAAGGGGCAATGAAAGCAGGAATGTCAACAAGAAAATTCCTGAATAAATTTTCCTAAAGTGAACATATGATGATCTCGTGGATGTCTTTTGATGGGTGCATGGATGTCAACTTTAATCCACAAAAAGTAGTCATTAGAGTTAAAATGTTATAAAACAATCATCCAAGTGTCAATTTTAAGCCCTATGAAATAGTCACTTGAGTTCAAATAGAGGTAGATCTAATAGTGTATGTTGATATAGAGTAGGATGATCTAAAGTTGCATCATTAAATCTAGATAGTAGAAGGTATACATTAATCCCAAGGGGTTTCCAAGTGGCACATTTACAGGGCCAAGAATAAGCAATATACAATCAAGCCCCACCCCTTAGATCATGATCTGATAGAATGCATTTGCTCATCCTAGCCATATCTTATGATGTGTAGCCAATGTTAAAAAATTAAGAACCCTGTGAGTAAATACAAAAATGATAAGTGGCATAGTTGCATACTATAAATTAAAAATTTTGCATCTCACATAAGATTTATGGATTGAATTTGCTCAGGATGGGATGATCTAATGATGTGAGTCGAGGTGGACTTTTCAAAGGGCTCAGACTACATGAGGAAGTGACAAGTGTCTAATTGGAGACAATAAATTGACTTAGTTACTATTAGTCCCCATAAATGTCTAGTTAGATCTGATGTATCATGCCAAATGTCATTAGAGATTTTTAATTGTAATTATCACAAGGTAATGGGTTTTCCTTAGCATGCACAAAGAAGAAATTTTATTTCCAAAAGTTTCCATAATTTACAATCAATCAATAGGAGAGCATTTCCAAATAGTTACACATGAGGACAAAAAAAATTTGTCTCTTCAAATTATTTTCTCCCACCAACTATGCAGGTGAGTGGTCAATAGCATCTCTAGGTGGTTGTATATGATGACAAATAGTTGTTTAGGCTTCCACTATGAAGTTCACCATCCAGATCATGAATTCACTGACATCTCTAGTCAAAAAGATCAAAGGTTTGTTGCAAATCTTCATCATTCCTTGTAAAGTTAGTTTAAATAATTATTCTTTTCTTCCAAGTAGATGAGGATCTCAGGCATGGAAAAGGGCATATTCTAACTAGAAGTGTCTTGGCAGACTTGAAGCCTTGTTCTGTAATTTTGCAAATTATGACCTATAATTCCAGAATTAAAGAGGGTAAAAAATGTATAAATAGAAGTTTTGTCTTCCATTTGAGATGTTGGTTGGCCAATTTTGTTGGTCATTATGGTCGCTATTATTGTTGTTTGGTTCTTCTATAGTATAGGCTCTTCCACATTTTGGGATCATTTTTATGTGTATTTTTACTCTCTTACTAAGGTGGTTATAATTGTACATCCAATAGGAAGCTCTGAGAGCATGCTCATATGACTCCCCTTCTAAACATGGAGCAAATAGACCATGCTTATCCCCATAGAAGCATTTTGAAACATTAATGTATGTAAGGTCTCTTTTCAAGTTAATAAAAATGCTTGTGGTGCATTGTTATTTCTTGTTGGTGAAATGTAGTAATATGTTTTACAAGTTTTACTAATTAGATATTTGTGTTTATGTTCATTACTAGTTATCATTTTGAGCATGGGTCTAGGTTATAAATCCCTCTCTGTAGTGCAACTTGAAAGTATATAATTGAATAACTTGTTAAGGCACCCTAGGTTTATGGATCTGACAAGGAAAAGCTTCTAAAATATTAGTTTTAGTGTATGTTATAATTTTTTAGTGATCTTTTGGCATTTGCTTCATCTTGTATTTGAGTTTTCCCTACATCTTTTCTAAGGATAATGTCATGAATATTATAAGATACCTTACTAATTGAAAAATCTCCAGCACACCGCCACATCCTTCCTCTATATTATTATTTAACTCATCCTACCCTATCCTACCCTACAAATAATACACCCTATTGCATACCATAAGTGTTATTTGCCTTGAAAATGCATGACATTTCACATATTTGAAATGTGTTTGCATTTTGTGCTTTAAATCCTAGCATTGAAATCTTTTATTCATCCCCTTTGTTGTTGAAGATTCTTCAGAATGAAGATTGCAATCATAATTACATATGTATTTATTAGCTTATATATGACTTATAGTATTTGTGCTCTTCATGTGACAACCCTTCTTGGGTGAAGTGTGCAAACTTGGTTATGCTCTGGTCATATCTATTCATTGTCTTAACAATCCCCATGGAGGTTGAATTGCATAATCTCTCCATGTGAGAAAGTTACCCCTTAAGTCCTCTCACCTTGGTTCAAGTAGAGACAAAAGTAGGAAGGAGCTAACCATACCCTTTGTAGGTGCCTCTCAGTCATTTTATGCATTTGGTCTAATATTAATGTCAAACACTTTATTATCTACAATGACATATCTATGATTTTTCCATATATTTCTTGCTATTCTCTCCCAAGTGTGCAAGGTTGAGTGTACGAGGTGTATAACTAGGAACTAAAAATCTTCTGGCATCAATTTTTGGGAAACAAAAGACACCCATGGCACTTGTGTTATCGAGGAATCTTGTAGAGATTTAGAGCTATAAGTATTTCAAATTTGAAGGTATTTTGTTTATTATTTTCTATAGTCAGACTATCTTGGTCATTAGCATCACATCACTCCACTAGGGATGTGCTAAGACTTGAGTGTTTGATAATTGACATCTGTTGTTTATTGCAAAGAGCTATGGATTTATCATGCTCTGAGGAGGATTCCCCTTGCTAAACATGAATATAAAAATTTCATTATATTTGCTTTCATACATCATCACTAACTTCAGAAAGATATGGTTCTAGTATGTATCACTTCAAGTTTGTAAATGGCTATATTCTAGAACTTTGCTTCCAGCAGTGACTCCAAAAAATCATCTAGTTTCAAAGAAATATCAGTGCCCATCTTTAATATCTTCAACTTTCATAGTTTTCTTGATTAAAAATATAAAAGGACTAAGGTCATCCTTCAAGGGTGACTCATCTAAGAAACTCGTCTTACCCCTAAGTGTTCATCAAAGAAGAAGGAGACAAGTTTGGAGGCCTATTGAAGAACTAAGTGCAATTGCTAGGAACTGCTTGGGCTATCAAGATTCTACTAATATTGAGTTTTTATTTGTTGAAATTTATATTAATAAAGATTATCATAATTATTCTAATCATAGCTCTTCTAGTGATTCAAAACCTTACATCCCCATTTACTATCCAGCTCCTTCCCAACAAATTGAATCCGTTCCCAAGTTTGATCCACCAATTCTACCTCATTTACCCCCTCACATCCCTTTGTCATTTGTTCTTGAACCTACCATTGAACCAATCATGAGGCATAGGGATAAAAATGAGGATGAGCATCCTAAATTTAGAATTCTTAGGTTTATACCTATCAATTTTGATAGCATGGAAGATTATCCTAATGAAGTCCCAAACGAAATAAGGAAACGCCTTCCAAGATTCCAAGGGAACAATGTAGTTAGTGGTGATCACCATTTGAGGGATTTTTACAATATCATTGAAGAATATTAGGTTGAACATGAGGATGTGTGCTTTAAATAGTTTGTGCATAGACTGGAGGAAGATGCTTGTGAATGGTTCAATTCCCTCCCTCATAGATGCATTGATTCATGGGAAGAGAAGCTAAATATTTTTCAAATTTAGTATGGTGATAGAATTGATCTTAGGTTTATTTTAGTTGACTTTGAAAACATCAAAAATAATCCTAATGAGTGTGTGCAAAACTTTAACACAAGTTTCAATAAATCTATGATGTGGTTGCCTAAAAACACTAGGCATAATGAGACAGTGCAATTGATCAAGTACTATGATGCCTTTGATAAGAAGGTTGTGTATTACTTGAGGGATAAGGCTCCCACTAACCTAAAATTAGAATTCAATATGGCCATCCAAATTGAGATAAACATAAATGTTGTAGGTATGCCCTTGAACAAGTAGGATAATGCAAAGATGGTTGATCTAGAAAAGACATAGTCCAAAGCAGCCAGGCTTGAGGAAAGTGGTAAGACTTTGGCCTCCACTTAAAAGAGATGTCCTAAATTTGGCTAAGCTGAGAAGGGGTTGTCTCATAGGCCTATATATGATGTTAGAATTCAGAATAAAGGGGATATAAAGGAAGTGCTTGAATGGTTACATACCAAGGTAAATGATGTGAATTATGATTTAGACATTGATTGGTGTTATAGGTGATTTCTTCCACATCCCCTATGTGATACAACTAAACCCAATGATGAATATGTAGATGATATTGATTCTACATTTGATGATGATGATGATGATGATATTTTGATGTTTGATTATCAAGACTCCCAATATAATTTTTTTTCCTACATAGAAATGATGTTTGCTACTATTGTTGATTAGTTTTGAAGTGCAGTCAAGAGAGTCCTAACATATGAGTTTGCTTGTGATGATAGTATAACACAAGAATATAGTTACCCAATCATGATGAAATTAAAGATCCAGAGTTTGCTTTGAATGAAGTGCTAGACATGGATGTAGAACTAGGTGACTCCATTGGGAGTTTGGACATTGTTAAGCAACTAGTTGTTCTTGAGATTGGGTTTGATAATGGAGATGTTGTTTAGAGAATGACATTCAGTGAAGATGGGCTTATCTTTTATGCCCCTCAAGATGAATTCTTTCAATTTTCCTTCAAGTAATGCTTTGAATGCACAAGTGACATTGTTAATCTTGATACACTATTGCTTGATACACACTTAATTGTAGCTAAGAATCAAGTATATTTATAGTTGCTAAAAAGGTACCAGGATCTTTTGGCTTGGTCTTATCCAGATTTGAGACCATGTAGAGAGGATTTTCTTCAATGTGTCATCCTATTATAGCCTAACAATAGTACCTTCAGGCAAGTGTAGAGATGTGTTTACTTCATCTTGGCCCCCAAGCTATTGGAAAATTTCAAGAGATTAAGGGATGGAAATTTTCTAGAGCTGCCAGATAATGGCAAGCATCTGAAGCAATTCCTCGACTGAGCACATAACTATATACCATATTATATAGTGTTTTATTACTTCATCCTTCTATTATTTTTGTTGCCCCTCTATTTTAGGACTTATTTGTATAGTTTCCTTTTGTGATTTATTGTGTGTTCATTTCTAGATCCTCCTAATCTATTTTTGTCAATCTACCATGCTTTGTTGAGCCTTTATGTTTACTAAAAATTGGTAAGCCTTGACTCTGTATCCTAATAGATTGACACCTGGTCTTATATTTTGGGGTTATTTACACTCCTATAGGGGGTATGCATCCTCAAGTGAGAGCCAGTGTTAGTGCCAAAAATTATACTAAATCAATTGCACCCTTGTCAAATATCAAAGCCTAAGTCATTATCCCAATTACTATTTCAAAGTGTTCTTTTGAAAGGTCAAGTTCATGTTTAATTGGATAGGTGATGTAAGTTGGTCTTTACTTAGTGTATTTCCTTTAGGCACTTTGCATTGGGTATTTCCTTATGTTAATTTGATCTTTACTTCATAAAAATCACTTAGTCTTTTAGAAAAGGTGTTCACATAAATTGAGCAAGGTCATATTCTTTCAAGTTTTTTGTCTACACAAAAAGCCCAAAGGGCTATTTCCATTATTTTAGGTAAATTATATGGACTTGTTTATTTTTACCAAAGTGTTTACAAAAAGTTTGAAGGATTATTCCTTTGGGAATTTTGTTTTCACTCAAAACCTGAAGGGATAATTCCTTTGGGTATTTTATCCACACAAAAATCCCAAAGGGTCATTTTGCCCTTGCAAAAGGTTTGAAGGGTCATTTTGCCTCTACAAAATCCCCAAAGGGTCATTTCCTTCAAGCATATTGCCCTTAAAAAATTTTAGAAGGGCACTTTTACAAAGGTCATTTTGCCTTTGCAAATTCTCTAAAGGATCATTTCCTTCAACAATTTTTCCCTTGCAAAAATATTAAAGGGCACCTTCAAAAAAGTCTGAAGTGAACTTTCAAGAGATCTAAAGGACCATTCCAAAACGCTGAAGGGAAATTCTATAGGGCAAGTGCCCTTAACAAAACTTCTGAAGAATATGTGCAAAGTGGCTGAAAGGTACTTTCAACAATCTCAAAGGGTACTTTCATATAAGTTTTTGTAGAGTAGAAGTCCTATTTCTTTTAATAATTTTGCTCATACAAAAATTTCAAAAGACTTATATTTATTTAGGAAAAGTGTAAAGCACAATTCTTGTGGGAAAAGTGTGAAGTCAAAATCCCTCGAGGAAATTGTCTCGAACATTTTATCTGAGATAGTTATATTGATAGAATTCCCCAAGGAATTATTGTGGTACAATTGTGCTAAGGATAAAGAAAAGTTGAAGATAGAGAATCCAAAGACAAAAGGCCCAAGAAAATTCTTCCAAAGACTAAAGGACTGATGAAAGAAGGAATGTTGACAAGCAAAGTCCTGAAGAAATTTTTCCAAAGTGAAGGTATGACAGTCTCATGGACATATTTTGATAGGTGCATGGACATCAAATTTAAGATAAAAAAATTAGTCATTGGAGTTCAAATGTTCTAAGATAATCATGCAAGCATCAATTTTAGGCTCCATGAAATAGTTGTTTGAGTTCAAATGTAGGTAAATATAATGGTACACATTGATGTGAAGTAGGATGATCCAATAACATGAGATCAAAGTTGGATAGTCAAAGTTACACATGAAGCTTATGGGGATACCAAGTGGCACATCCATAGGGCTACGAATATACAATATCCAATCAAGCCCCACCCCTTATATCATGATCTGATGGAATGTATTTTCTCATTACATCTAGCTTTGATGGTGTATAGACAATGTTGAAAAGTCAAGGACCCTATGAGTAAATATTCATTTGATAAGTGGTATAGCTACGTGCCATAAATTAAAATGTGTGCATCTCATGCAAGATCTATGGCTTGTGTTTTCTTGGGTAATGATGATCTAATGATGTGATCCAAGGTGGACTGTTCAAAGGGATCAGATTGTATGAAAGAGTGACAAGTGTCCATATTAGAACCAATCAATTGAATTAATCACTCTTATGCCCCACAAATTCCTAGTTGGCTCTGATGTGGAATGCTAAATGTCTGGAGATTTTCAATTGTAATCATCATAAGGTAATGGGTTTTCCTTCACATACACAAAAAAGAGAATTTTTGCCTAGACATTTCCATGATTTGTCATTGATTAACATGAGAGCATTTCCAAATAGTTGCAAATGAGGACAAAAAAAATCTATTTGGATCTTTAAATGATTTTCTCCCTCTAATTGTGCAAGTGAGAAGTCAACAAAATCTCCAGGTGGTTACAAATGATGAAAAATAATTATTCGGGCCTCCACTATGAAGTTCACCATCTAGATCATGAATTCACTAGCATCTCTAGTCAAAAAGATCAAAGTTTTGTTGCAAATATTCATCATTCCTTACAAAGGCAGTTGATATAATGATTCTTTACTTGCAAGTGGATGAGGATCTCAAGAGTGGAAAGGGGCATAATCTAAATAGAAGTATCTTGGTGGACTTGAAGGCTTGATCTATAATCTTTCAAATTGTGACTCACATTTCCAGAATCAAGGAGGGTAAAAATGTATAAATAGAAGGCTTGTCTTCTATTCGAGAAGTTGGTTGACTAATTATGTTGGTCGTTATGGTCATTATTATTGGTCTTTCATTCTTCCTTAGTATAGGTTCTTCCACATTTTGGGATCATTACTATGTGTATTTTACCTCTCTTGATAAGGTGGTTGCATCTATACAACCATTAGCAAGCTTTGAGAGTATGTTCATATGACTCCCCTGCCAAACATGGAGCAAATCCACCATGCTTGTCCCCATGATAGAATTTCGAAAAATTATTGTATGTAAGGTTTATTTTTAATTTAAGAAAAATGTTTGTGGTTTGTTGCAATTTCTTATTGGTGAAATGCAACAATATGTTTTACAAGTTCTACTAATTGGATATTTGGGTTTATGTTCATTATTGGTTGTCATTTTGAGCATTGGTCTAGGTTATAAATCCCTCTCTGTACTGTAACTTGGAAGTATGTTTTTGAATAGCTTGTTAGGGCACTCTAGGTTTATGCATCTAATAGGGAGAAGCTTTTGAAAGCTTAGTTTCAGTGTATGTTCTATTTTCTTAGTGATCATTTGGTATTTGCTTCATCTTGTATTTGAGTTTTCCATGCATCTTTTCTAAGGATAATATCATGAATATTGTAAGATCCATTGTTGATTAAAAAATCTCTAGCACACCAAAAATGCCCTTCCTCTCTAATTTTTATCTAACTCGTCCTACCATATCCTACCCTGTAAATAATACACCTTGTTACATACCATAAGTGTTATTTGAGTTTTAAATCCATGAGATCTTGCATATTTGAAATGTGTTTGCAGTTTGTGTTTTAAGTCCTAGCATTTCAATCTTTTATTTAGCCCCTTTGTTGTTGAAGATTATTGAGAATGAAGATTGCATTGATAATTTCATATATCTTTAGTAGCTTGTATATGACTTAGAGAATTTGTTCACTTTATGTGACAACCCTTCTCAGGTGAAGTGTGCAAACTTGGTTATGCCCTATTCATATCTGATCATCATGCTAATAATCCCCATAGAGGTTGAATTGTATAATCTCTTAATGTGAGCAAGCTACCCCTTAGGTCTTCTCACCTTAGTACAGGTATAGCTAAAAGCACTAGGGAGCTAACCATACTCTCTATAGGTGTCTCTCAGTCATTTTATGCATTCAATATAGTCTTGATGTCAAACCCTTCCCTGATTACAATGACATATTAGTGGGTTTTCCATCATTATTTTTCATTCTCTCCTAAGTGTGCAAGGTCAAGTAGACAAGCTGTACAACTGGGAACCAACACCATCCACATTGTATCACATAACCTAATCAATGAGAGGAGAGATTACAAGAATCTCATGCCCCCACCATCCTCTTACTTGTCTAAGTTTAGAGATCTTGTTTACCAACATTGACCCCACCTCTAGAACTCTGGTGTTTTGGGTCATGGCTAGTGAACCTCAGGATATGGATGCTCCATCTCCTTTTTCTCAACTTTTCCATGCCATTTGGCCTTTGTGGAGGATAATTTGTGGCCTACCTTGGGGGTATGTCATTTGCTAGGCTGAATTGGTGGCCTACCCTCAATGGCAAGCCTAAGCCAAGGCCTATGGTGCCTTGGTAAGCATTACAGCTTACTAGAACACCCTCACTAAGCCCTCACTTGGTGGATTGCCTTTATCATGGCATTTATCATAAGACCTTGTAGGTATCCTTGTTCATTTTTATTGTACACTCCTCTTTAGATGTACTTGGGATAGAAGTAGAGTCTTTTGATTCTTTCATTTAGTGGTAATACCGCTTGCTTGTAGTTGGTCCTCTACTAACACCCTATCTCCTTCATTATGGTTCTTACAGATTGTGTGGATTAGTGGTTGTGGTTGTTTAAGACTTGATCTAGCTTTCTCTAACCATTCTTCATCTATAATGATCTTCCTACCACCCCTCCTTGCCTCTCACTAGGGTTGGTGTTGGGACACTCTCTCTTATTTCGCCATCACACAATGATGGTGCATATACAAGTTGAAATGCCTCTTCTCCCTCTAACACTCTGATTCCTCCTCATGTCTATAGCCTTGTATGTTGAATCAAGATGTTAGTGCAATAAGACCAAGTAAAATATAGCTATGCATCTATTATTTCACCCCTCCTTCATTAACCTACAACGCCTCTTTTAAATCCCCACCAGGTAGCTTTGGATCCCCCAAGAGCTAGGCCATGGGTTTTTAGCAATATCATTAGCCTAGTAATTGAAAAGTCTATAATTTTTGTGACCTAGTATAAAACCAGGTAGTGGGTTTTGCCTCAACTTTTTAAACTGCATGTTTTTGGCCTTTGTTTCACCTGTTATTGCTATTTGGATACTCAAACATCCATCTTAAGGGTTTTGGCCCATTCTAAATGCAATGGTAGCTTATATTTTTTGATTTGGGGCCTTTTAAAGCCTATTTTTAGACCTTTTCAGTCTCTTGGACAACTAGGTCCCATGGCCTATTAGGCCTGACACATTGAGATAAAAGTAACATTATTTGCTTCTTTTAGTTAGTATTCTCCCTACTTATTTGTAGTTGATACCTCACTAACTCCTTCTTCCTCTTTTTTGTAGTTTTATGCAGGGTAGGAAGGTTGTTGATGGTAGTCATTTAGGACTTGCTTTGGTCTTCTCTAACTTTTTTGAGCTATTTTTTACCCTTTTTGTCATAGTTTCACCTAGGCCGTGGGTTTGGGGCCAAAACCCACAACCTAGGCTACAAATTTTATAGAATTACTTATTTTTGCATTTGTATATTACATAATAGCAAAAAGCACTAGTTTAGAAGCCTCTACCTCTTGGAAGCCCTATATGAGGTCCATACATGCCTCTTTCTCTCATTATTGGATCCCTTCCATATCTTTATCACTACTTTTCAGTAAAATTGATCATCATCATCTTCTTGGATTGATTGCTCTTCATCTTTCTTGAGCTCCATTCCTTGATCAGCTGGATATATTGACATCTCTTCACCTCTCTTGAGTTGTTCTTGATTCTTAGGTAGTTATTCACCTCTCTTGAGCTCATATACTACAAACTACATTGTCTCTCCTCTCTCTTGGAGAGAAATCCACACTCTAACTTGTTAGTTGGATTGGATTCACTATTACTACTCTCAATTGTTCTTACCTTCATTATTGTTTTCTCTTGGCTTTTTCAGTTGGCATTGCACTTGATTTATGCACTTGGATTGCCATATACATCCCTTTCTTGTCGCTACTTCACCTCTCCTAGATTTTTTACAATGGATTACACAGAGATCTACATTATATCTTAGCCTTATTCCACATTGGATCAAACTTAGACTAATGGTTGGTAGAATTCTAACATTATCTTTGAGCATGATTTGAGGGCACCTTGCTTTGCAAGGTGAAACTAGTTTGTTAGATTAAAGTAGTATATTTTTAGGGTTATATATTACATGTTAGGATTGGCTTCATTTTTACACAATAATTTATCTTATATTTTTTAATCGCACATGGATTTCCCCTTTTGAAAACATATTTCATTCAAAATCATCTTAAATTTTCATAGGGTTGCATGTTTTTAAATCATTTTATTTATTTGGTAGTGTTCCCTTATTTAGATAATTTATTTTCCTATTTTCTAGACATTGTTTCTTTCCATTACCTACTTGATTTACTATGGTTATAACCAGTAGAGATATTTATGTCCTTTGTGTACTTAATCATGTTATCCATAACCTAGTTTAAAACTCTATTTATAGCTTGAAGTAATCTAGAAAACCAAATAGCCTCTATAGATATTTAGTATCCCATAATGTCCTTAATCCTCTGAGCCTTCTAGTTGTTTGATTAATACCCTTGGTAGCCCGTACCAAACCCTTGTAGTTCATTTGGATTATTGGAGCTATAATTTGGCATACCTAGTGAGACCTCACATGCGGTCTCACCATTTAGAGCTATCTTAGCGAATTCCCCTCTGAGATCCATGAGCCTTTTCTTTAAATTGTAGTTTAGCTCCCTTATAGGTTGTTTGATCTTGATTTAGTTTTTTGTTCTTCTCCTTGTTATTTCTTTGACCATTTTCCTTTTTGGTGTCTCCCTTGTTACTCTTATTTCATTGCATCCATGGTCATTCTCCCAACCCTAGGATGCCATTCCTGCCAAAATCAAGGTCATATCCCTGAGCTCAGTCATGATCAAGATTAGGCTACAATGGAACACCATAGACACCATAGGACCTAGGAGGTTCCCTCAACCTAGCATAATGACTTTGACCCCCTTATGTTCTATATGGAACAAGATTTTCAAGTCTAAAACCAATAGGCTCCCTCACCTTTCTAACAATCTAAGCTTTTCCTATCTAAGGATGTATCCCCTTGACATCACACCATTTGGCATTCACTTGTGAGGGGTGTATATGACCCACTCACATGATTTAAGCCTGATGAAATATGTATGATCATTAATTATTATTATAGTAGCTTCATGTAAATATAGAGCACCATTTATCCATTGAAGTAGGCAGTGTGCTTCCTTTGGAGATAAAGTTAGCACCCTTTCAAATTTAGGTGACTTGACTAGTTATCATATGATTCCCCCACCTCTTTATTAGTAGGAGACACTATGATGAGAAACCCCTCATATCCATACTAAGAGATGAAAGCAACTTGACTTGACTCAGTATCCACCACCTATGGATCCTTCTCATCCCCCAAGCCCTTCTTCTAGGGTCTCATATGATTGTGTTAATTTCAAGTACCACTTGCAGACAAGAGATACATGAAATGCCTATCCCAAACATCCGTTCCCTCATGTGGACCCTCTTCTTTCCATAATTGGAAAACACTATGAGGATATATGTCATCATAATTATCCCTCTATATACACTTCATCACCTTATCATCCCTATATAGAATGATACCCTTCCCATGGTCATTCACCACTGCATGATTGGTAATATCCCCAATATGGGCATCCCCATATTAAGATCCACCTCAACATCATCCCCCATATGAATATGGTCATGATGACCCCTACCAGTGTAGGAAACAATATGACCCCTACAATCCTCCTAAGGGAGATCATCATCAATTTGCTATTAATGTGCATATGATGATCTCTATAGGAATCCTCTAGCCAATTAGGTCCATGTTATTCCCCTTCCTACTCCAATACCTAAACTACCTAAGTTTAATGGGACTCACGATGTTAGTCCCATGGAATATAGAATAACATTTATGATGCCATATATGTATTGAGAACAAGATGAATTTATTATGTTGAAGCTCTTCACTCACTCCCTACTAGCCAAATCTCTTGTGTGGTTCTAGAATCTACCTCTAGTTTATCTTTATAGTTTCTAGTTTCTTTTGGATGAATTCATATAATTCTTTGATATATCCAGACCATTTAACCTCAGCATATAATCACTCACCTCCATGGTTTAGGCCAAGAGTGAGTCTAACTTTGACTTCATGCATAGGTGGCATTCAATCATCTATACATGCAGTACAATGTTCTTAAATGATAAACTCTATGACATTTTTACATGAGCATTGAGGTAGGAGGTCCACATTGAGGTCCTCAAGCATGAACCCACATCTTATGATGAATTTATTAATAAGTGTCAGAACATTGAGGTCTTCAAAGTGCGTTTAGGTATTCATCATGTGCCGACTCAAAAGTTGTCCTCACATGATCACAAACATAATGTGATTGGTGATGGTATAATTGATTCTCCCATGGGTAAGAAGGATAATAAGTATGGCCTTGGGGTAAATGCTTTGAGTAAAAGGCCAACTAAAAATAAGGCCCTTGAAAAGAGCATAGAAGGACATCAGATAACGTATCCCTATAATGTCACCAAGTTTTGTAACTTACATCAGATGAAGGGTGATCTTGATAAGGAGTGTGTCACCTAAAATTCAAGTGATAAGGCCTTATCAACCCCCCAAAGCTCTCTAATTATGGAACCCAACTATATGTTGAATGTTTTCAAAGATCCTTTTCCTAATCATGAAAAGGAAAAAAAGACAAAAGAAGAAGAAGAAGTTAAAGCCCAAGGCCCATCATTTTCTTTATCACTCTTCTACCTCTTTAAGTTCATCTTCTTCAATTGACTCAAAAGTGAAATCCAAGCATGAGAGTAGCAAGTTCATTATTGTTATTAACATAAACTATAGGGTATGAATGTTTTGTCAACACATGCTCAAGTCATGCAACTGACCTTGTTGAAGAGACAAATGATAGGACCTAAGTTCCCCAAAGCTCTGACACAACTTGTCAGAATTAAGAGCACACATGATTACCATTATATAAGCAACTTAAGATTGCAGAAATAACCAAAAGAACAAATAACTATCAATGAGAAATAGCACAGAATATGACAGGCAACACATAATTGTATTCAACTCATTACAAAGGAAATTACAATAAAGAGATCACACTCTTCTTCCACCTCTGTGAGGCTTCCTCCTCAAGGGCTCCCAGTAATCTTCCCACCTGAGTAATATTCTCTCATAGGTCACAACACACAGCTAACACAAGCTATTGTTCACCTCATTGTAATGCCTGTATAATCGAGTACGAACCGATACTCCAAGTAGATCTCACCATGATCCTGCTCCTTGATGTATTGTTGTCACCTTAGATCCTGCTCCCCCGCCGATCTCCTTTTGACCCTCGCACATACACACCCTAACAGACCAACCTGATCTTACTTATCACATGTAGATCTCCACCATGATCCTGCAACACCCTGCATATCAAACCTGATCTTACATACATGGGGAATCCTACTTGATTCCAGCATGGGAAGAACTCTCCAAGTTCCACTTAGTTCTCCATAGTTCTTCACTTAACAATATAGCACATGAGTCTATTATATAGATCTCATGCATACAATAATTAGACAAGTGGCTCAAAGACTCGAACTGGTCTTCATCATGCAAACTCTCCGTTCACTTAACTGACTGTTCATCAACAGTAGTTCTGACTACCACAGGCGACTGACGTCGGTCCCTGCCTGACTGGAGGTGACCGACGCTGGCCGATCCCTACCAATGTCAATTTCCTTCTGTGTTGTCCCTTGATTGACGTCGGTTGTGGCCTACTAACGCCAGTGACTGTCATGCTCAGAAACCTCCTAGTTTGCATTAAGGTGAAGCTTTTAGCTCCACAACCTAACAATCTCCCACTTGGAGATAAACAGTTGCACCTGTACCTATACCAATACTCTATCTAATCTGCATCTTGGCTTGTATTCCTCTTCAAGCTCAATCTTGAAGACTACCCACCACACTCCTTGTGGTGTTAAACCTATGCCTAAATTTCTTCATCCTCAGCTTACCTTCTTCTATCGTTGTTATACTCCCACTCAATCAGAAACCCTTGTGAGTAACCTGTAATCAACAAACCACTAACCAGATCTGGCCATCTGTTAGTCAAACTCACTCTGAGAACATCCAACCTCGCTCTGATACCATTTGTTGGGGATCAACCAACAATGTTGATTACACTTATGAAAGTAATTAAACACAGAATTAAATTAGAATGATAAGTAACTAGAATCAGATAATAGCAAAGAACAAGAGATACAAGAAACCACCCTAAAAACTTGTATTAAACTCTTTACAGAAGGAATACAATTGAATAAACTTCTTTTCTTCCACACTACTCTCAGATGTACAGATCTCTCTCTAGATCTCTTTCCCTCAAGAGCTCTCTCTCTCAAGTACAATCAACTCTAACAACCTAGAATGATTCACATATACAATTATGTATTGTTCTATTCAACATACATTGCAATAAGCTAAGAAGATCTATCCTATTATATAATAATTAGGAAACTTGAGCATGCATTTACAACCAATAGTTATGCCTCTTAAACAAGGGCTCTAAAATAGTCTTACTAATAATAGAGATGCAGACTTAAGACTATGACTTAATCCTGACATGCAAACACACTATTCTATCCACGAAAATAGCTTTTTGGATGCACAGGTAACCGACATCGGTTCCTGCCTATTTTCTTGTGACCGATGTCAGCCAATTCCTGCCGACGCCGGCGTCTCCTGAACTGCTCCTGACCGACGTCGATCTCTCTTGATTGATGCCGATGACTGTGTGATTGCTGCAACTATCAAACTGCTCACTTGGTGAAGCTTTTAGGCTCCACACCTTAACAAGTTCATTATTGTTATTAACATAAACTATAGGGTATGAATGTTTTGTCAACACATTCTCAAGTCATGCAACTGACCTTGTTGAAGAGACAAATGACATGGGGCCTAAATCTTTGACAAAAAGAATTGGAAACTCCAAAGTTAGATTTGACTTTTAGTGTAATATCCCTCTCCATGTTAGACAACATCCTTATTATATTATAGAGGCACTATAGTCCCTTTCTATTGGCATATCCATTTTTGACATTATTTTCCTTTGCCATGAGCAAAGGGGATTCATCTTTGATGAGCTTGGTCTTTTTCATGAGGGTCCACTATAGGATGATATGGAGGTACTCTAACATCCCCGATCACCCTAATCCTCCTACAATATCCTTTGACCCCACCACTTTATCAGATGTTATTATTCTTGCAAAGAGGGCTAGGTTCCCACTCTACATCAAGACCTTGGTTAATGATTACTGTATCAAGAGGTGCATCATTGATGAGGCAGCCACATTGAACATCATGCCACTACGGATTTTCAATGAGCTCAAGATTATCATGAGAATCTCTTTGATTCTCCTCACAACTATGTTGGTTTCAACAATGATATAATTGTTCTAGTGGGAAACATGAAGCTTCAAGTTAAGTTCATGCACAAGATAGTTAGGATCAAGTTTTATGTGCTATATTTGGATCTCTCATGCAACATGATTCTTGGTTTTCCTTAAACCATTGCCATGTAATTCATCACATTGGAAACATTTCATGTGGTTCAATTTGTGCATGAAGGTGAGGTTCACACCTCTGAGGCTAACATAGATCCTTGGGCATTATTTAATGCTAAGATAAATCTCTTTGATGAGGATTTGTTTATCTCATTTTGGGGCCTTGTCTGTTCACCCAAGGCTCCTAAAACTAAATTTTGCTTTCTCAATGATGAACAGTTTGACCCTAATGAGTATTGATTGGCATTCAATTATTTTACACCTATTGTGCACTATTCAATCCCTCTTTCTTCTAGGTGTCAATCTAGATCTTCACTCTTCAAAGACATCTTTCAAGATTTTTCCCTAAATGTAAAGCCTCTCTATTTGTCATGATTATCCCATCATGGCATTGACACTCTCAATGCCTCTCCTAGTGAGGTTCCTTGAGTTGCCAAGCCAATTCATGAGTGTTATTCCATACACATTGTAGACCATGACCTAATCAATGAGAGGACAGATTACAAGAAGTTCATGCCCCCACCATCCTCTTAATTTTCTAGGTTCATAGCTATCATTCACCAACACTGACCCCACCTCTAAAATTCTTGTGTTTCAGTTCATGACTATTGAACCTCAAGTTATGGATGCTCCATCTCCTTATTCCCACATTTTCCCTACCATTTGGCCTCTATGGAGGAAAATTAGTGGCTTACCTCAGGGGTAGGCCCTTGGTTTAGGTGAAGTGGTGGCATGCCCTTAGGGGCAAGCCTAGATCTAGGTTGATGGTGCCTTGGTAAGCCCTAGAGCTTATTAGAAGACCCTACCTAAGCCCTCATTTAGTGGATTGACTCTATAATGTCATCTATCATAAGACCTTATATGTCTTCATAATTATTTGGCTTGTGCACTCCTCTTTAAATGAAACTTGGGATAGAATCAGAGTCTTGTGCTTATTTCAGTTGGTGATACCATGACTTGCTTGCAATTATTCCTCTACTAACTCTCTCTCTCTTTCCTTCATTGTGGTTATTGAAAGTTATGTGGGTTAGTGGTTGTGGTTGTTCAAGACTTGCTTTGGACTTCTCTAACCATTCTTCATCCATCATAATCCTACTACCTCCTCTCCTCACATCTCACTATAGTTATAATTGGGACACTCTCTCTTGGTTGGTCCCCACACAGTAGTGGTAGCTCTACCAACTAAGATGCCTCTCTTGGTTTTAACACTCTAACTCTTCCACATGTATACAACATTGCATACTGAATCAAGATGTTAGTTTTATAAAACTAATTAAAATATAGGTATGCACATATTATTTCACTTCCCCCCTTCTGTTGGCATATAGGGCATCTTTTTGAGCCCCTAGGAGCTCGGTCGTAGGTTTATAGAAAAAGTAGTAGCTTAGTAGTGGGATAGGCTATAATATATAAGACCTGATAGACCACCAAGATATGGGTTTGACCTCAGTTTACTAGAACACATTTTTCTAGCGTCTATTTTACTTATTATTATTCAAACATTGAAACCTCTATCCTAGGGGTTTTAGCTCATTTAAATGTAATGACAGCCTCTATTTTGGCTTTCTTATGCCTATTTTTAGACCTTTTTGATCTCTTAGACCATGGGGTCCCCTAGCCTATCAATCCTATATACCCATTATTGGGTACACCTTAGGATAGAAGTAGCATTATTTGATTATTTTAGTTAGTATTATCTCTGATTGTTTATAGTTAACACCTCATTGATTCCCTCTTCCTCTTTTTTGTGGTTTCTTATAGGGCAGGTGAGTTGTTAGTGATAGTTATTTAAGACTTACCCTAGTCTTCTTTGATTGGTCTTCATCTTTTAAAGATCTCCTACCACCCCATCTCAATTATTTATAGGTGGTGTTGGTTGTGGTTATTCTAGACTTACTCTAGTCTTTATCTTCCATAGACCTACTACCATCACCCTATCACCTCTTACCATGATTGGTAGTGGTTATTTATGTTCATTGTGACCTAGTTTCAATCTCAATTTCCCTATTGTAGTTTGTTGGTCTTGATTTATGTTGAGATCATCCTTATATGGTAGCATCTTACATCCTCTACCCCCATCATGGTGTACCTCTTAGTGGTGATTCACATAAATGGTGGTAGTTCGGGTAACCTAGGACCTACCACTACAACTTGGATTATCAATGACCTGTGGGGCCACAAGCTTACTATAACTAATTTCTTTATTACTAGTGAGATGAATAAAATTGTTGAGTATGATGAGATTATTAATGCCTTAACCAATGTATGTGTACTAGGTGTGTGTTATGTGCAGTTGTTATTTGACTCACTCTTAGTTATGTATCAGGTCACAAGAGTTTGGAACATCCTTAGCTCTGATTTGGTCCCCCTCTTCAAGGTAACACATGATTTTTATATCCTCTTTTGAGGACTTCCAGATCTCCCACATCCCTCATGTAGATAAAAATGGAGCCTATGCTTTGGTGATTGTCATTCTAGATTTTTTAATTTGATATCACTTGTGTCCCCTCTATGCAAGAACTAGAGCTAGATTTGGATCATGCAGAGTTTACAATTGTACACTAGATCGCACTATTGATTGTTACTTCTACTACCATTCATATTAGGTAAGTACATGTAATATTGTTTATTTTACTTTTTATATCTCTTTATTACTTTTATATAGCTTCCAAGTATTACACACAATACTCCTTGTTCCTTTTGAACACTTACTGATTATACCTCAAGGGCATATATAATCAGCTCACATATATACTAACAACCTCATCAATATTATTTGAGACTATCAACATGGTTGGATAATTACCTAGTATTTCATGCACCTTTCATAATTTCCTTTCACTCTCTTGGCCCTCTCTCTCACTATCAAACCCTTCTAGTGCTTCTAGGGACCCTTTTAAAGACCCTTTGACCACCTCAAGACTCATTTTTGACCCAAGTCATAAATTTTAGGCTAACCTATAGCCTAGGTCACATGTTTTTGTCGAATATTTTCTAATGATGTAATGGTGATGCCATGAAGGTATCCAGGTGAGTGGATGAAGTCCTTTGTTATCCTAAGTAACAATGATAAAGTGTGCAATATGTTTGTTCTAGTATGCTTGAAGGAGGATTGTTTAATCTTTAGAGTTTGACTATTTAGAGATGATTAGGGATGAGTATGAAATATTGAGAATGTTTTATTGGTCTCATAAAGAGTGTCATATGCTTTGAGAGCTTGTGTGCATGAGTGGTATTCATCTGGTTCTTCATTGTGCTCATCTAGACTTCTTGGTCCAGTGGCAAAAAATCTGAGTAGGCAGTTTGATGAAGACACCTTTGCCATGTAGGAATGAGTCAAGGGGAGTTAATCATATGGTTGTGATTAAATTAGTCCTTATTTGATTTGATATAAATTTTAGATCATGCACTAAATTACATCAAAATATATGCAAGGGCAAAGTTGGGCTCCTAGGTAGTTTGATAGTTTTTTCGCATACTTAGCCAAATTTGCAAGAGGCAAGAAAAAGTCAAGCAAGCAGTTTGATGGTGGCATATCTCACACATGTGGATGTTTTCAGATAATTTGATCATATGGTTTTGTTTAGTTTTGTGCTTATTTCTTATGCACTAAATTTTAGGTCATACGATGTAGCACGATAAAACGTATACATGTGCAAAGTTGGGCTCCTAAGAATTTTGACAATGTTTTGTATGTTCAAATAGAGCTGAGTAAGTAACTTGTTGACATAATATCTTGCATGTGTGATAGTTTCAAGAGTAGCTTGATATATGGATGGAATCCCCTATATGACAAGATCTTATGCACTAAATTTTAGATCATGTAACTAAGTGCAATGAAATTTATGCAAGATCAAAGTTGGCATCATAGACAAGTTCTAAGCATAGCTGGCTATGTGATAAAAGATTTTGATAAGGCATTTTATTGGTGATATATCTCACTCTTGTTAGGACTTCAGGAGTAGTTTGTCATATGGTTGGATTCACCTATGTGAGGAGATCATATGGGTGAAATTTGAGATCATGTGAGTAACCATAGAAGAAGTTATTAAAGTTCAAAGTTGGATACTCAAATAGATTGCAATGGTCCCCATACTCAGTCAATTTTGCACAAGGTAATGTTCAAGTAACTCTCAAAGAGATCAACGATGCACATTTTCTCTAAGATGTTAAGAAGTAGCAAGATGGTGCTAAGTGTTCTATATTTAACATTAAGTAGAGATAAAGATCAAGCTTCTTTTAAAGATCAAAGGTGAATAGGTGATCATATAGATAGAGATAAATTGTACATATTAAAATCAAGAGGTCAAAGTGATAGTTGTTTATATTTATTAAAGATGAAGCTATGTATAGGAGGTTAATGGAGCACATGAGGTCAAAGTTTCCAGAGTGCACAAGATGAGGTCAAAGTGACTAAGGTTTAACATTTGAGAATTGGTGCCTATGCCTTAAATCTCAGAGAAGATCAACGGTGTGATATTGATATAAAACTAAGAGGACACGAGATGCGAGTATAGTGTTTGAATTTTAACTGTGACCATTTACATTTGAATATTTGAACTTATGAAGGAAAGATTAGTGTTTGGTTTTTAGGCCATAACTTTTGATCCAAGTAGAATTTGATAGTGTAATAAAAATAAAATATGTAGAGGACTCTAATGTACAATCATAAATATTGAGGTTCAAAGTTAACTATGTGTTCATTCATGGATTGTAAGTGACTCGAGAAGATTGTATGAGCTTATTTGATATTATTTCGATATCTCTTGATGAATTAGCTATTAGAGCATGTTGTAGATTGCATGAGGTTAATCTATGTGGATTTTGGAGGTGTGATCAATGTATCTTGAGTATGAATAATGTTTATAAGTTGATTGTGTGTTTGCTTATAATGAATATGTGCACAAAATATTATTTAAGTGATTTATGTTTAAGCATAAGGGTACTATAATGGATATGGGTAATTAAAGAGGACCTATAGATCATGTGGCATGGGTTCATGAGTTGGAAAAGTGTTCTTGTGTTCTTAATTTGCTCAAAGAAGTATCAAAGAGATGAATGGGTCTCCATAGGACATAAAAGTGACTTGAGCCTATTTGAAAGTGGATTATGCTTAAGTGTGACCTATGTAAGATGTCTTAAGGGTGAAAGCATGTTTTATGGCCGAATAAGTTATTGATAATTCATGATAGTTCTATATATATTGAAATCAAAGATGATGATTTCTAGACTTTTTCAGAAGATTTTATGAGAGAGTGAAAGATATATGTCAGATTTGTGGAGTGAAGGAGAGGTAGAGTACCTAGTTGATGAATTAATGAGTGGAGTAATTATGTGTATGACCTGTAGGAAATATTTCTAAAGTCCAAATACTGCTCTTACAATTTTTGGATATTTGAATGGGTTTGAGTGTGCATATGAGGATAGTTTAAGTGAATAAGGATAGACATTATGGCATGCCTATGTGAGAGGATTATATGAGATAGAGAGAGTTTATGCAATGGTTAGAAAATAAAAATCCATCATCAAGTGTTTAAGACATCATTTATAAGGAGGACGTGTTCAAAAGAGGGTCTAAAAGACTTGGTCTTCCTTAGGGGTAGTTGCTCCTTGTGAAATAGTTGTTTCACTAAATACCTTTGGTTAGGAGAATATGATCAAGGATACATGTCTAAAAGAGTTTATCAATCTCTTGTTTATAATTTCTTATAGGCTAGTAGTCCATGTGTTGTAGGCTTGAGAGTGTGTTTTATTACCCATGAGGGTTTCCCATCAGAATTTTATGTTATGTGTTTGATCTTGTGTATGCATTGAATGAATGAGATCTCTTGTTAATGTTTCTTAATTAAGTTGATATATGTTGATTGATTAATAGTTTGAAAGGACTAAAATTATAATTGAAATATTCAGGCTCACTGATTCAACCCCCTCTTAGTGATTATACCTCTAACAATTGGTATCATATTAGGTTATTTGGTAAAGGCTTAACAACTTGAAGATGATCCAAGGTACAATATGGGTAGTCATCAAGGAGGTTTCTCTACTAATCAAGCATCAATGTTTAATGGATCCAATTATGCATTTTGGAGTGCTAGCATGTAGACATACATTATGTCCCTAGGATTTGATGTATGACAATCTATTACGGATGGTTATGTTTCTCATATTATTCCTCTATCTATTGTTGCAAACAAGAAGTTGTTTGAGAATAATTCTAAGGTAATGAATGCTATTACTTACATTTTTTTAGAGATTAAATATACCAAGGTAATCCATTGTAAATATGCTAAAGAGATATGGGAAAAAATGTAGGCCATTTATGAAGGAGATTCATAGGTTAATCTTGTTAAGTTGCAAATTCACAGAAGGCAATATGAAAGTCTCAAGATGACTGAAGAAGATTCTATGGCATCCTTTTTAAAGAGAGTTGATGAGATTGTGAACATCATTAGAGGTCTTGGAGAGAACCTTGAAGAGGGTACTATTATTCAAAAGGTGTTAAGGTCTCTATCCCTCAAGTTTGATATGAAAGAACCTACTATAGAAGAAACTCATGATATTACTATATTGAAGATGGATCAATTGCATGGCACCCTTACTACCTATGAGATGAGGAAGAATGATGATATAGCACCAAAGGAAGCAAATTTTAAGACTGAAATGAAGACAAAGAAGAAGTTCTAAGATAAGAAACTCAAGGAGGATGACATTTCTGATATAGATGAGGATGAACTAATTAATTTGATTTTAAAGAAATTGAGAACAAGTTCAGGCAAGTATAAAGGTAAGATACCCCTCAAATGCTTCAATTATGGAAAAATAGGACATTTTTCTAATAAGTGCCCTCATATGTATAATAAGGATGAAGATGAAGATCTTGATCAAGGTCAAGATGATGGAAAGAGAAAATTTAGGTCTAAAAAAAGCAAAAAGGGATTCAGAAGGTTTGATAACAAGTACTTCAAGGATAAGAAGAGTCTCTACACCAAAGAAGATTATAGCTCATCAGATGAGAGTGAAGTTATTGACTTAGAGTATGATCTTGAAGATGATGGTCCTATTGAAGATGAATATTTATTCATGGCTGAGGAATGTAGTTTCTCACATCAAAAGGGGTCTACTTAGAGTAATTCAGATGATAATGAAGATGAGGTAGACTATAAGACCGCATTGACTAATGATCATGAAGAACTAAAAATTTAGAAGAAGATCAATAAGAAGATCAAATATAAAGTCAAGGACTTTGAGGATCAATTTAGTGTGTTTGAGGCAAGAATGGATGAAGATGTCAAGGAGAATGAAGATATGGTCAATCATCTCAGTTGTCAATTATAAATCCTATCTACAAGCCTAAAAGCTAAAAAAGATGAATGTGAAAGGTATGTAATTGAAAATGAGTCATTGAAATCTAAGTTAGATAAAGTATCTAGTAGGTAATGTCAACTGTCAAATTTGAAAAAAGTTCAAGTAATCTAGATAACATTTTAAATGATCAAAAGCATGCAAGTGACAAGACTAGTCTTGGATACAAAGAAGAACTAGAGAATGTAACTCAAGACAAGATGAAAACTAGTGTGAACAAGAATAATCATTCTTTGAAGACAAATCAATAGACAAGGAATGAAGGTGTTGGTATAATAAAGATAAATTAGATTAGATATCCAAATTTTATGAGCTATGAAAATTTCAAAGGTTAATATTAGCATTCAAAATGTGTGCCCATGGATGATTTATGGCATAAGGGAGTTTTTGTTGTGGGGCACTGGGTACAAAGGTCCTACATAGGGAAAGAGATGACTCGACAACATGCAAGATCATCGGTTATCTAATCATAATGATGGGAACATACCCAAAGTGTAGGACCTTTGTGCTCTTTGGGATGAGCCTTTGGAGTAGGTTGGATTCCTTCTATTTTAAGTGCACCTGGTTTAAGACCAATGTGTAGGCCTAAAAAGAAGAAAGATAATCTACTGCTAGTCTAAACCTAAGATCTTTGAGGAAAAGGGAGGGACAAGATAAGAAATGTTGAAACATAAAGAGGTGATGCACCTAGAATTGAGCAAGCACTCCTACTAACATAAACATAATACTGACCTTTGAGGACAATAAAATATCACACAGCTTTTGCCAATGATACTCCAAGTACATAAGTGTTTCATATGGAGGCATGGGAATATAGTGTAATACTAAGAGGGATGATAAATGTTATATAGACAGTATCAACATAGACCCATGTGTGCATATAATATGATCTATAAGTGAGTTCCAAGTTTGATGAGGAGGTGTTGGGAATGGACAATGGTGAGAGGGGTGAACAATACCCATAGTTAAGGATCAGCAAACTTAAATAACATAGAGATCATCAAAATAATAGGAGGTGAACTTAACTCTCATTAGTCTGTAAGATTAAGCCAATATAAGTGCTCACGGAGGGTAATTTTACTAGCATAAGGTTTTTAAAATATGTTAACCTTTTTTCAATAAAAATCTAGGCTTTTATAGAGAACAATCATGTTTGAAAATTAATGCACCACTTGGGGCAATAGGTATAACCTTTAATTATTTTATGATGCTAGAGCCACACTTTTTTAAGTTTGTCTAACAAATCAAGACTAAAAATCATAGAAGGAACCTTACATGCACATGGGGAGGAGGGAGATTTCCTTGACAAGATTAGAGAGTGGCATGAACTTGCATTCTGATGTCTAGTGGTTGTTTATACATTTAATGATTCTAGTGATACCTCGAGCTCTTATGTATTAATGTCCCATTCACTAAAGGACAAGATCACCATGCTTATGAATCTAGTAGAGCCATGATGATGTCTTGTTTTAGGTGGCTACTTGTTGAAGATATGGATTGAGATGCTCCTCCATTAATTATACATAGTTACTTTTGATTTGAAACCTAGACCTAAGTCAACTATAGATGAAAACTAATCTAAGATTATTGGTTTTCGTATAGTTTATATAGATGATACTTTGATAGATACCTAGTCCTTTTTATTATAAGTTTCCACCCTTTTGTCTTATATTAGGTATAAAAGACCTATCTTACCTCTATGGATCTCTGTTGGCAATGTTTGGTCCTTATTATCAATCCTGGTTCAACTCAGGTTGCTCAAGCTCAATTCCATGTTTTTTTGCTAACTCAGGTCCATTCATTTGTTTTACTCAAGTCAAATTATTCCATTAACCTTAGTTGAAAATGTCTTGGCTTGGTCCTTTTCATTGGTTATCAATAAACCAACTTGGGCTCTATTGACTTTGACCCTTAATCACACCATCATATCTCCTTTGATAGGTTAAACATGTGTTGTTATATATTCTATGTAAACTAACACATTGCTGACACTTATCACCCATATATTTGGTCCTTAGATATACTCATTAGTCTATCTACTCTCGCATTTATGCCACATGTCAGCTCTTCATCTCATTAACTCTTTGACTCCTCTTGCATGTCATTGATCTACTTTTATACACTCATATTTTCTCTGTTAGATCTATCTAGACCCACTAACCTACCATTTTCCACTCATTATTAGATTTGATCTAGGTTCCCAAGATCTAGACACTTGTTAAGCCTACATTCAGTCAAGGACCCTTTGATAGTTTTTTGAATGCCAATAGTTATTTTGTGAGGACCAACTTTGACATCTGCACAAACATCCTTAGATTTTAAAATCCAAATGGCTATTTTCAAGGTCCCAAACTTGACATCTACATGTTGATCATAGGATATTTGAATTCCAATGAATATTTTTTGTGCTTGAATTTGACATTTATGAGATCATCTTCGACTTGTTGAATCAACTTTGTTGAAACAATTATGACTTAGCCAAATTTTGGAAATAGTTTTCCCAAAATAATTTGTCTCCTTGTACATTTTTTTAGAACTTTTGTTAAGGATACTTTCCCTACAGAATTACCTTTCAACCTTTTTGAAATGGCCCTTTGAGATTACCCTTCAGGCTTTCTAAAAGTACCCTTCAAAACTTTTTCTTTGGTCCATTTTGCTTGAAAAGTACCCTTAAAAAAAATTGTTTGGAACATTTTATGAGAAAATGATCCTTCAAGCTTTTTGTTTAAGATAAAATGTTTGAAATAATTCTTGATACTTAGCCCAAAAGACCCGAAACAAATATCACAAAAGGAAATAACACTTAGCCCTTTTTTATGCAGATAATTTCTTTGAAAGAAATAGGTCTTTGAAAACTTTGTCTTCGTCTTTTGCTTGAGACAAAATGTCTTAGAGAATTCATTCCTTAGAAAACTTTTTCTCAAACAAATTTTTCAAAAGAATCTTTAACACTTAGCCAAAAATGGTCCTGAAAGATTTTGAACTTAACAAAATAAAAGCTCAAAAAAAATTTGCCAAGTAAGGACTTAGCCAAAATAAAGTTTTAGTACCTAGCTATTTTGAAAGGTTGTAAGCCCTTCTAGACTTGTTCACAAAATTGTTGTTTGACCTTCAAATCTCTAGAACTCTACTTAGCTTATCCATCTGGACACAAGCTTGGTATGTGGGCCAAAATGGCCAACATTTATGGTGACTCAAAGGGAAGCATGCCTACTATTCTTGAGAACCCATACCATTAGCAATCCATTGGGCATGGAATCCTTGTATATTCTAATTCTCTTTCTTGCAAACACACCAAATACATACCTTTAGCTTTGAAATGAATTGAGATTCACTTGACAAGACAAGAACTATGTCAGAGGTGCTTAGAGGAAAAGACCTAAGCTAAGAAAACATTACGCATTAGCACTTAGAGGAATTGAAATTACTCTAAAACAAGGGTGTGCAAAGTGTACTTTAGGGAAATTAAAACATCTAATCTAACTATTTACAGATGTACAAAAAAGAATAATGGAGATAGTGTTTGAGATGAATCCCATTAACTGGGATTGGCATCTCCTCTCCATCCATCCTGGCAAGTTGAAAGGCATTCGATGGCTTGTAACTGGTCAAGGTATATGGACCACTCCTTTTTGCATCAAACTTAGTGTGCCTTCCATATTTCACTCTATTTGCATCCTATTTGAGCACTAAGTCTCCCTCATGGAAGCTTCTCTCATAGGCCCTTTTGTCAAAGACCCTCTTGATTTGCACATGTTGGAGTTTCATGGTGAGTGCAACTTGTGCTTTAGTTTCTTTGAGCTCCATGAGCTATGTCATTCTTACTTCAAGGGGATCACTCTCAAGTAGATCTAATTAATGTGTGAGTTCCAAGGAAATTAACTCTATGGATGCTAGTAACCTAGCTTCCCTATCATAGACTAGAATAAATTGTGAATTTCCTAGCACCCTCTTGGGCATGATCCGATTAGCCTAAAGATCAATTTTGATCTTATTGTGCCAAGCTCATTGGTTATCCTCCAAAATCATTTTCATGACGTGAATTAGGTTCTTATTGGTGGACTCAGCTAGACCATTACCCTGAGGGTAATAATTTGATGAGGCATTCAGATAGATATTGTGTTTGATAGCCCATTCATTGATTTTGGTTTCAAGGAAGGCCAATGAATTGTCTAAGATAATGGTGGTAGATATGCCAAATCTCATTACAATGCCTTCATAAAATTGAATATGGATGTCTCATTGGCTTCCTTGAGTGTAACTGCTTCTATCCACCTTGTGAAATAGTTGACGGCTATGAGAATCCATTTATGCCCATTACCTGATGGTGGTTTAATCGTGCCTATGAAATCTAGGCCTCACTACACAAAAGGTTGATTAGCTTGAATTGGGCATGGTGTTAAGGCTACAATCCTTTGTTTACCTATGAATAAGACACATTTCTTGTAATTTTGCATATATGCATGTGCATATTTGAACGGAGTTGGCCAATAATAACTAGCTCACATAATCTTCACAGTAGTGGTCTTAGGTGAGAAATGGCATCTCATAAGGCCATCATGGAATTCTTGAAGAATTTTTTTTAATTTTTCTGGTTCCACACACCTCAAAAGGACTTTATTAAGATACTTTCAGAAAAGTGCACCCTCTATGAGTACATAAGGAATGGATTATAGTATAAAATCCTCGTGCTTATATTTATCAAGGCTAGGAGGATATATATTATGCTGAAGGAATGTCTTCATATCCTACACCTAACTAGTCATGGCTTCTTCACTTATGTTCTCTTCTTCATGTAACATTAGGATTACATCATCCTTGGGTTCTGTTGCTTTTTTCAATTGTTCATAGAGTCCTTTTCCTTGCACCAGATTGGTGACCTAGATATTTGTGTTATATTCCATAACCTTAGTGATCTAACTAGCTCATTTCTTACTAATGTCCTTGTTGATCAAAAACTCCTTGATACTCACGTGCACGACCATGAGCCAAATTTTGTTGTTGGAGAGCATATGCCTAAATTTCTTTAGTGCTCTCACAATTACATGTGTGTACTTATATATTAAACTATAGTGAAACTCATAATCCTTCAGTGACTAGATGAAGAAGGCAAATGGTTTCTCTAGTTGGTCTCTATTGTGTCAAGATGGCTAAGATACCTTTGACTCCACCAAATGTATAAAGCATTAAATCCTTGTTGTAATCTAGATTGATTAAGGCGGGGACTTGCATGATAGCATGCTTGATGGCCTCAAAGCTTTCCTTACCCTTGCATGTTTAATTGAAGTTAGTGTTCTTATTTAACATCATAGTGAGAGGCTTAATCAAGATGGTGAAGCCAAGCACAAACCTTCTCACAAAGTTGATTCTCCCCAAGAAGCTTTGAAGAATTTTCTTATGGTTTAGAAGAGGGAGGGATGAGATAGCCTTGAGTCACTACGGATCAATCATGAGTCCTTATTTTGAAACAATGTGCCCAAAGAAGGTGCCTTCACGAACTACAAAGATACATTTGTTGGGGATTCAAAAATATTTTGAACTCACGGCACTTCTAAAAGACTTACTCTAGGTGATCCAAATGATCCTCAATGTGTTTAGAGAAAACAATTATATTAGCAAGGTAAACCAAAATTATCTTATTGATGAGCTCTTTGAATGCCATATCCATGGCTCTTTGGAAGGTTGTGCCTACATTTTTAAAATAAAATGGCATGTATTGGTATGTAAAGGTTCCCCACTTAGTGGTGAATGTGGTTTTCTAACGGTCACACTCTTGCATAAGGATCTGGTTATAACTTGAGTAACCATCCAATAATGAGAATATCTCTACTCTAATGACTATTTTCAAGATCTGATCCATTGATGGGAGAGGATAGTGTCTTTGAGGGAAGCCTTTTTCATGTCCTTAAAGTCTATGTAGAGATGAATCTTTGCATTTTTCTTACATACTAAGACTAAGTTCGTGACCCATGAGGAATATTTGTTTGGAAGTATTATACTAGCCTCAATGAGCTTAAAAATCTCCTTATGCATCAATGGCTCTAACTTTGGAATAATGAGCCTCTACTTTTGGTGCATGGGTTATACACCATGATCTATCTCAATTGTATACTTTACTAAGACTAGGTTAAATCCCTTTAGATCCTTGTAGCTCCATGAAAACATATCACCATATCTACTGTCAAGTTAAACAAATTTTGATTTTTGGTGTGGAACAAACCCTACCAACTTTAAAATTTTTACCCTCCAAAATGACTATAGGCAAGCGATTTATTCCTTGGATTTCATGTTGCACCTTTCTCATTTGAATTGGTCATCGAAGTCAAAGATACTTTCTAGGGTGATTAGACCCCTTAGAAGTTTGTTTCCTTTCAATTAGATGACTTGATCTTCATATTAGGATCATAGTTATGCCTGGTTCATGGTGAAAAACTCTACCTTATCCTATAGGAAGTTGATGATTTACTCATCACTCTTGTACACTTTCTAATTTTTCATGTTTTTTGGAATTGCCAATCTAACCACGAGCTTGATGAGTTATTTAGACTCCTTCATAAGGTCATGCGGGATGTCATACTATGTACCTATAGTTGTAAGCCTATATACATCAATGTTATACACTCTTAGTAAGGAAATGATGTTGAATGCATCAAATCCTTCTATCATATCCCACACTCTATGTTTATAGGCTTTCATCAAGTTGCTCTTAGTCATGCTCTGTACTCTAACTTGTTTGACAACTAGCTCACTATCACCTAGTGCTTACAGTGTCTTGATACCTTTCTTTTGTGAGAGATAGAGGCCTTGAATTAGCACTTTATACTTGGTAGCATTGTTTTTGCAAGCAAACTACAGTCTAAAGGCATGAAATTATTTTTCCTTTTAGGGGGAGACCAACATGACACTAGCCTTTGTGCCATTCTTACTTTAGGAGCCATCAAAGTATAACTACCATGTTCCTTCAGGGTCTTCACATGCCTTCATAAGTTCAAGTAGTGTGGTATTTTCTTCCATGATGCAATATGTGCCAAACCCTATTTTTTCATTGTCATATGGGTCACACTCAAAGAGTTTGTGTGCCCATTCATCTAATAAATTTGTTGGGTTTTCCTCCAGTAGTGTTATGAATTCATGGAGAATTAAATCTTCCTCTTGGTCAAACATCACATAATTTTGCTCAACTGGGCTGGGAGAGTATGGATCTATGTGACTTTTAAAGATAGGATCTACCTTTATGGTCACTTTGGTCCTCTATCTGGTTATAACAGCATATATGAATAATATAAATACAAATATTTTCCCACCTTTGTTGTGAAGTCTCGAGAGAGGCAGATGGAAAAGTAAGGGGGTAAGTTGATGACTACAATATCTTACATAATGGAAATTCTTGGGTATGCATGCAGTGTTAGATTTAAATCCTTGACTATACCTACCACTTTTACCATAATTTCATCGATCTGGACCACTCCTTTTGGAATAGGGGAATACGCATATCCAATCATATCCATGATCTTTTTTGGCATCACAAAGTTGTTTGCATCTAAGTTGATCATGCAATTATGCAATAGGTGCTAGTCTATGATTAAAGAGACATAAAATATGGGTAGTTTATTGCCATTACACACATACACTTTTTATTTTAGCAGACAAAAACTCATAGAGATAACAGGTGATAATTGGGGTGTTTGATGTTCCTAAAAACCTTTTAGCCCATCCTATAGTAGATTCTATTGGGACAAAATAGTAAGTGCATCTCATATTATGATGTTGAGGCTCATCATATTCATCTATTCTACTATATTGAAGGGAATTTGACATCCCTTTAGTTTTGGATTTGGAATAATAAACTTTCCTAGTGTTGGCGCATTAACTTGAGATGGTCCCTCCTTCTACACTATATTTTTTGGGTGCAAAGGTTGTGGAAGTGCCTTGGTTTCTATAACTATGTGATTGACTTAGGGAGTTGAAGGTAAAGGTGCTAAGGCTACTGTAGCTTCTTATATAGCTATCTTTTTTAATCTTGTGTTGAAAGCAACTAGAGTGTTCCCTCCACTAGGTGCACTACTTTGAGTCACATAGTTAAAGTCCTCTTCTTACCAATTGACAAAAATAGATCTATTTTATGGTTGGATCAGTGCATGGATCCCCTCCTCTTACAATACTATATTGCTTGTTTAATCTTACAACTAAATAATGATTTATACCATGAGCACCTAGTTCAATATCCCATTCACGCATGTAGCTTGATTATATGGTTGATTGCATGGGAAGCACCATTCAGAATCTTGCACTAGATTATTCTATACCAGAACAAGGGTTGTGGAGGTGCTGGTAGTGTTCGTCTTTTATCCATAAGGCACTCTATTATATGTGATATGATTTTGCATTTAAGCACTACCTTAGTAGGGAGGTTTTTTTTATTGGTATTGTTGAGTCAAGGGTTGATGATGTATAGGATATGTGTTTGTTGCCTTTTGAAGGCAACTAGTTTATTCCCAAAACATTGCAATAACATCTTCATTTTTGTAATTCATTAGAAGAGATGATGGGTGGAGTAGGTGGGGTTAATGTAGTAGGGATAGGTGCTATCACAGGTTATACAACTACTTGATTAGGGATAGGTTCTATGAATATAGGCATAGGGGGTCTAAGTGCAATCTTGCCTACTTGAAATAAATAATCTTCTATGCGCACTAAAACCTTGTAGGCATCAAGAAGGACCATGCCTCCCATGGACTTAATCATCACTACTATATCTTTATTAAGAGATTTTAGAAATATAAAAATGTAGTGTTACGAGATGGCTTATATAAAGCTAGGATTCTATCCTAGACCCTTTGGAATATGAAGTTGAAATCAACCATCATGTCATGTGGGGCTTGTTTTGTGGTTTTGAACTACTTTATCAAGTGCAAATGATCACTTTGATCCTCAAAATTTTGCATAACTCTCCATCAAGTTCATCCAAGCTCTGAATAGAGTATATTCTCAAGGCACGGTACCATTGAAGGGTTTTTCCTTTGAATGAGGAAGCAAGCAGTCTGACTATGACATTATCTTGAGTCAAATGGTGTACTAAGCATATATTCATGATATCTTGAATATGCTCCATAAGGGAGGTTGAATTTTCACTTGTGAAAGAGGACAAGTTTTTGAGAGTAGACACCAAAATGTCATCATACTACACCAAGACTAATGGATTGCTTCCATTGAAAGGTAAAAACACTTGATCCCTTGGCACAACCATGAATGGGATAGGGAATAGACCTCACTTTCTTGCGTTAAACCTTATGAATGGAGGTATAGACTGCACTCTGGGAGATGACTGGATTGCATCGCATCTTTTGGTAGTGGACAAGGATATTTTAACTCTCTTACTTCTTGAGGGTGTTGGAAGCTCACTAAAATGGAAATCAATGACTCTTCTAGATGATCTTATTCTTCTTGGCATATAGGTAAGGGATTGATCTTTATGGACCAAAGATGTTTGGATTTTCTAGGTGCTCTAATTGAGTGTCTACTTCACTTAATAACTAAAGATAGCACAAATTCCTTAGATTTTATTCAAATTGTCCCATCAAGTGTCCCAAAAATTGGTCACATTTGAAATGTGCACCCATGGATGCTCTGACCCACAAGGAAGTTTTTACTATAGGGCATTGGGCATGAAGGACCTGCACAGGGTGTAGAAAGACTTAACTACATGTGAGAGTATCGATTGTTTCATCACAATGATGGGAACATCCCCAAGGCATGGAACCCTTGTGCTCCTTGGGATGAGCCTCTAAAGTAGGCTGAATTCCTTCTATTCTAAACACACCTAGTTTAAGACTAGTGCATAAGCCTAAAGAGAAGAAAGGTAATCTACCACTAGTCTAAACCTAAGATCTTTAAGGAAAAGGGAGGGAGAAGGTAATAAATGTTGAAACATAAAGAGGTGATGTACTTAGAATAGAGTGAGTGCTCCTACTACTGTAAACACAATACAGACCCTTGAAGACAAGATAATATCACAAAACTTCCGCTAAGGATACTCCAAGTGCATAAGTGTTTTGCATGGAGGTGTGGGAACATAACACAACATTGAGAGGGATGATAAATGGTCTGCAGATACTATCAAAATAGACCTGAGTATGCATAGAATATGACCTATAAGTGAGTTCTAAGTTCAATGAGGGGTGCTAAGAATGGACAATGGTGAGAGGGGTGAACATTACCCATAATCAAGGATCAACAAATGCAAATAACACACAAATAATTATAATAATAGAAGGAGGTGAACTTAATTCTCATTATTCTTCAAGATTTAGCCAATACAAGTGTTCATAGAGGGAAATTTTAGTAACATAAGGTTGTTAAAATGTGTCGGCCCCCTTTTTCAATGGAAAGCCAAGCTTTTATAGAGAATAAGCCTATTTTATAATTAATGCATGACTTGGGGTGATGGGTACAACCTTTAATTCTTTTACGATGCCCTAGCCATGCTTTCTAAAAAAATTCTGATTAATCAAGACTAAAAATCATAGCAATAACCTTACGTGTGCATCGAGAAGAGGGAGATTTCCCTAAGAAGATTAGAGAGTGGAATGAACTTACATTCTGATGTCTAGTGGCCACTTATGCTTTCAATGATTATGGTGATACCTCGAGCTCCTACATATTAATGTCCCATTCACTGAAGGACAAGATCACAATGCATAACAATCTGGCAAAGCCATGGTGATAGCTTGTTCTGGGTGACTACTTGTTTAAGATATGGCTTGATATGCTCCTCCATTGATTGTGCACAGTTGTCTTTGCTTTGAAACCTAAACTTGAGTCAACTATAGATAAAAACTAACCTAAGATTATTAGCTTTCCTATAGTTTATATAGATGGTATTCTGATGGATGCCTAGTCCCTTTTACAATAAGTTGCCACCCTTTTGTCCTGTATTAGGTCTAAAAGACCTATCTTACCTCTATGGAGCTCTACTCTCAATGCTTGGTCCTTATTGTCAATCTTGGTTCAACATGAGTTGATCAAGCTCAGTTTCATATATATTCTACCAACTTGGGTCCATTCATTTGTTTTACTTGAGTCAAACTATTCTATTAACCTTAGTCAAAAATGTCATGGCTTGGTCCTTTTCATTGGTTGTCGACAAACTGACTTGGGCTCTATTGACTTTGATCCTTGCTCATACCATCAAATCTCCTTTGATAGGTTGAATGCATGTTGTTAGATCTTCTGCCTAAGTTAATGCATTATTGACACTTGGCACCTATGTCTTTGGTCCTTAGATACACTTGTTAGTCTATCTACTCCCATGTTTATGCCACATGTCAGCCCCTCAACTCATTGACTCATTGATTCCTCTGGTGTGTCATTGATCTACCTTTATACACTCAAATGTACTCTGTTAGATCTATTTTGACCCACTAACCTACCAATCCCTGGTCATCATTAGATTTGATATAGGTTCTTGAGATTTAGACACTTGTCAAGCTTATATTTAGATAAGGACCCTTTGACATTTTTTTGAATACCCACGACTATTTTTTAGGACCAACTTTGACATCTGTATGAATGGCCTTAGATTTTCAAATCTAAACGACTACTTAAAGGGGCTCAATTTTGATGTTTGTGCACCTATCATGGGATATTTAAATCTCAATGACTATTTATTGTGTTTGAATTTGATGTTTGCAAGACTATCTAGCCTTGTTGAATCAACTTTTCCAAAACAATTATGCCTTAGCCAAATTTTAGAAATAGTTTTCCCAAAAGAATTAATGTCCTTGTACCTTTTGTCAAAACTTTTGTCAAGGAAACTTTCCCTACAGAATTGAATTTTGGACTTTTAAAAATGGCCCTTTGCCCCACGAGATTACCCTTTAGGCTTTTTAAAAGTGCCATTCAAAACTTTTGCTTTGGTCCATTTTAATTGAAAATTACCCTTCAAAAATTCTATATTAAACCTTTTGTCAAAGAAAAAGTACCTTTCAAAAAATATGTTTGCGACATTTAGCGAGAGAATGATCCTTCAAGATTTTTGTTTTGGATAAAATGTCTGAAATAATTCCTGATACTTATCCCAAAAGACCCAAAACAAATCTCCTAAAGGAAATAACATTTAGCCCTTTTTGATGCAAAAAATTTCTCTAAAATAAATAGGTCTTTAGAAACTTTGTCTTCATCTTTTGTTTCAGACAAAATGTTCAAGAGAATTCATTCTTTCAAAGAAAAAAATTCAGACAAATTGTTTAAAAAAATCTTCAACACTTCACCAAAAAAAGGGTCCCAAAAGATTTTGGACTTAGCAAAAGAAAAGCCTAAAAGAAATCTGCCCAAGTAAGGACTTAGCCAAAATAAAATTTTAGTACCTAACTCTTTTGAAAGCCTGTAGTCCCTTCTAGACTTGTTCATGAAATTATTGTTTGACCTTAAAAGCTCTATAACTCTACTCAACTTATCCATTTAGGCACAAGCTTGGTATGTGGGTGAAAATAGCCAATAGTTACTACTATACTTGTAATTAGTTACAACATAGAGCTAGAGAATGTAGAAGACTAGTTAAGATTGAATTTGCATCGAACTATGATGGGGATCATTAGCCAAAAGGTGTGAGAAATGTTGAGTGATTTGACTATCATGATATAAGATACTTTGCAAATCATTATCCATTTAAGGTAAGACAAGTTGAGTTTCAATCAAGGAGTATGATTTGCTACAATTATGAACAGAGAGGTCACATTACTAGATTATATAAGCAAAGGCCTACAATACATCATAGGTTTTATCAGGTTCCTAGAGTGCAAGATAGAATGCAAGTGAACTCATGGAGACCAAAGGTGGTAATTAGGAATTATGATGAGTTTTTAGGTCCAAGTAATCTATTTGCTATGTTATAGAATGCTACAAATGTTGAAGAGTGCCAAGATCTCTCATTGACTGCTCATGTTGTGAATGAAGAGACCAAGCTTAAGGAGAAGACCAAGGTACAGGTTGAGGCTAGTAATAATATGTGTATAGATCAAAGTGAGCATCATGTTGTTGTTGAGCAAGCATCATGCAAAGAACATCATTTTTTTTAACTTGGTGATGAGGTTCCAAGTTGTAAGGTCGATGGTTCAAATGAAAAGGTATGTTAAGATTTCATAGTTTTTCCATGTGTTATCAATCCAATCCTAGAATAAAAGGATCATGTTGTAGAGGTTAAGTATGTCACTTCTCTTAATCCTAAGAAGAAGAAGAAAACTATAAGCATCAGATGACTAAAGAGGAGAAGGAATATGAGTTGTGAGCAACTCTTGGTTTCACATTATTTTAGGACATTGTGAAATAAGGTGTGTCTACCTATGCTTCTTAGGAGATATGTTTCTTATGGGGAAGAAATTTTATGTGCTCAAGATCATAATACCAATCTGTATAATGACTTGTGTTGATCTTAAAAGGTCATTGGTTAAGGGGGAGTAACAAGTTCATGAGTTAGCTCCAGAGGTTTGTGAAGGAACTATAGTATAGAGTCAGAATGGATGGTTCTAGGTGGCTTAATGAGATTGATGGAATGTAAAAAATATTTTGGTGCTCATAAAGGTCTATGCACTTCTTTGTGATGTGATCTAGGTGTTTTTTTGGTCTGAAGGTATGTTGAAGTCAAATTGGAAATTTTTGTTAACTATTGGGTATCCCAGTTTGTGCTTAAGAGTATGTAGGTCTTAAAATAGGTTATAGGAATTCAAGGTTCCCAATGGTGTGGAAGCTCAAATTTTGGTCCATAAATGTGTGATGGGTGTTTCTAGGTGTATAATAAGTTTTAGAGGTGGACGTTGATTGGAAGGTGTTGTGTTGACCTCATTTATTTTGAGATTCTAAGGTTTTGGGTTCAACTAGAAAAGTGGTTTTCCTTCTGAATTAAGGTCTAAGGCTTCTTAATAGGTTGAATGGGCCAAATGGGTTGTCAAATCAAGATTCATAGAGATACGAAGGTTTGTGGTTTTCAAATTATTTATGTTTTTTGTCAAAATGGAGGCCTAATTAGCTAGTAGGTTTATGAAATAAGTATATTCTAGAGGATGAGCTAGTTATTGCATATTGGTGTGCTTGAGGGGGCATATGAGAGTGTTTCATAAATGAAGTTTTAGGTCTTCAATTTGTGTCTATAATTTTTTTTTGGGATCTACAAAGTATAGGTAGGGTTATAAGGATTTTAGACATGCATAGTCTTGAAGATGTGATTTTTGTTCAGTTTATCCAAAAGAGCAAGGCATGAGTATTTAAATGCATGTTCTCATGTTGTTTCAGAGCATGTTTCATGTTTGGTATGTGGCATGAAGTTTTTCCGGTGGTCCTTGAGGTGGTTTGAGAGAGAATGATAGTAAACTTTTATGGTGATTCCTCATGGTTTATAGAGATCTAAAAAAGCTCAAGTGGTGTAATGGATAAGAAATCTAAGGGGAAGTCCCTCTTAGATGTTTCTTGGTAAGTTTCATTAAAGTTCAACTCTTTTATGTGTTCTTTCTTCACTATTTGTAGTGTTTGGTTGAAGAAGAGTGTTGGCATGGAGCAAGAAGAAGTTGTCAAGGAAAGAAAAGGTTGTCTCAAAGTAAGGGGGAATTTGTATCATCTTTATAAGATGGTACTTTCCTATTTGATGGTCTCTTTAGGTCCTTAGGATTATTTTTTTCCCACTTTGTCATTGTGTCAAAGGGGGAGAAAGTTCTTATTGTCATAGTGTTTGAAGAAAGAGAACATGAGCTAAATGATGATTATTGACATAAATGACAAAGGGGGAGATTATTTGAGAGTTGTGAATGATATCATGGTGATTTAATCAAGGTGTCTTGGTGAGTGGATGAAGTACTTTGTTAGCCTACGTAAACAATGACAAAGAGTGCAATGTGTTTCTAGTGTGTTTGAAGGCGGCTTGGTTAATCTTCAGAGTTTGACTATTTAGAGATGATTAAGGATGAGTATTGAACTATTGAGCATGTGAAATAGGTCTAATAAAGAGTGTTATATACTTTGATATCTTGTGTTTATGAGTGGTATTCATCTGGTTCTTCATTATGTTCATCTAGACTTTTTGGTCCAGTGGCAAAAAATCTGAGTAGGCAATTTGATGATGTCCACCATTACCATGTGGGAATGAGTCAAGCGGAGTTGGTCATATGGTTGTGATAACATTAGCCACTAGTTGATATTATATAAATTTTATATCATGTACCAAAGCATGTCAAAAGATATGTAAGGGTAAATTTGGGCTCCTAGGTAGTTTGACAATATTTTCCCATACTTAGCCAAATTTGAAATGAGGCAAGAAAGAGTCAAGTAAGCAGTTTGATGGTGGCATATCTCATACATGTGGATATTTTATGAGAATTTGAATCATATGGTTTTATTTTTTTAATTCCTAGTTCTTATGCACCAAATTTTAGGTCATACTATATAGTGTGACAAAAGATATGCATGTGCAAAGTTGGGTTCCCAAGCATTTTGACAATGTTTTTCTATGTTCAAATAGAGCCAAGTAAGCAATTTGTTAACATCACATCTCGCACATGCGAATTTTTTAGGAGTAGATTGATATATGGATGAAATCCCTTATATGAGAGGATCTTATGTAATAAAATTTTAAATCATGCAACTAAGTACAATGAAAGTTCTACAAGATCAAAGTTAGCCTCATATGCAAGTTTTAAGCATAGTTGGATCTGTGATAAAATATTTTGAGAAGGAATTTTAATGGTGATATATCTCACTCTTGTGAAGGTTATAGGATCAATTTGTCACATCTTTTGATTTTTCATATGTGAGGAGATCATATGGGCCAAATTTGAGATCATGCGAGTAAGCATAGAAGAAGTTATTGAGGTTTAAAGTTGGCTACTAAGGTAGATTTTAATGGTCCCCATAGTCAATTTTGCACAAGGTAATGTTTAAGAAAATCTCAAAGATATCAACGATGTGCATTTGCTCCAAAATTTTAGGAAATATCAAGATGGTGCGAAGTGTTATATGTTTAATGCTAAGTAGAGATAAATATTTAGCTTCTTATAAAGATCAACGATGAATGGGTGATCGTATAGATAGAGATGGTGCATATTAAGTTCAAGAGGTCAAAGCGACAGTTGTTTATTTTTATTAAAGACTGACATATGTATAAGAGATTGATGGAGTGCATGAGATCAAAGTTTCTAAAGTATATGAGATGAGGTTAAAGTAACTAAGGTTTAATGTTTAAGCATTGTTGCCTATGCATTAAAGTTTAAAGAAGATCGATAATGTGAGATTGATCTA